>JAMPIT010000059.1:3102500-3152500 GCA_026261815.1 Monarcha castaneiventris obscurior
ACTTTGGTGGAAGCAGGATTGGGCCAACACCCTCAATATCCCATGCTTAGTATGAACAAATCTTCACGCAGCTATGAATATACCCGGCACTGTTATGGAATGCCTAAAAAAAAAATAGATTGCCAAGAAATTCAGGACTTATCGTTTCAACAGAAACGTTACAAACAAAAGGTACCAGTGGAAAATAAAAGGAAAGTGTAATCTTGAGATGTTCCGGTTGTTTTTAAAAAAGAGGCTTTTACAGAACATTAACTATAAAATCTCTTTTGACAAAATTGCCTGTCAGTTCTTTCAGTCTTTGCTCAGCTAAAACTCCCTACAGATTTCAGCAGGGAGTTTTGTCTGATAAAGGTGATAAATCTGTGCCCTGAATACTATTTCCTAGCCTTCCAGAGCCTCTCAAACTTATTATTTTCCTGTACCTTCCAAAACTGTACCTTTCAAAAAATTTAAAGATGACACTATATACTCATACATTCATGTATCCAGTGCTTGCCACTGAGTAACAGACACACATTTTCTATTAAGAAATGATAGCTGAATGTAAAATTTTCTAATTGCAAAATTCCACTGTATTTACTAGTTAAAATAAACTCTTCTTGGTATATTACTGGATTCCCCCACCCTCTTTTTAATTTTCCTTTTAAAAGGGGGGAATAAAATGCAATTCAAAAGAGTCAAGAATTATTTAAGACTTCTGCACAAAGAGCTGAAGCTGTTAAACTGTTTGGGTTAAGATTGATAATATATAGCTGTTGCTAGACAATACTAGACTAATCCTTATGGTAAATGCTTCTGTAAAAACTATCACTCTGTGTTACAAAAATATCACAGAAGATAGCATGATTCGCCACAGAAAAAGAGCACACTGGCAGCAGGTATCCTAAAGCATATGGTGAAAAACTCAAAGCCTCCCAAAGTGAGTTAAGTGAAAAAGCAGCGTTCCAAACCACATTTTCGGTGCGCACTTCAGCTCTCGCAAAGTGAAAGCACGCAAAGTACAGACCAGCGAAGCATCTAACACCCAACATGCTTGCCTCTCTCCAGAGTGTTTCTGAACTAAGGCATTTCAAACAAATCCGTGTTTACCTTACAGATTTGCATTTTAAAAGTTGGGGAGACAGATTCTCTGGTCCTTGCTCAGAATCTACAGAGTGCCCTGGATGGTAGTACCAACCACGCAGAGAGACACCATGTCTCACCAACGGCTTTCACCAGGAGCATTTTCCAGGGCTTATTTCCAAACATTGGCAGGCTGGGTAACAGTTGTGTGTTGTTGTTGTTGTTATTGTTATTATTATTATTATTATTATTACTACAGCTACTACTCCTAATACTGCTACTAAGTGATTGCAAAGGAGGATTGATTCTTAAAGAAGCCGCAAACTGTGCAGCTCGCCTTCCAGCTTTTTATCTATATATAGCTATTCTTTTGTTTAAGAAGAGCTTTCTCTAAACAAACCTCACACAAAAGGTTTCAGTAATTAGTGATGGATTCAGGGAATATAGCCATTCAAATATTGCTGTCCTCTGATCTAGAATGAGCTGATCAAACACCAGCAAGCTAATTATTTCAGACACTGTACAGTAATCACTAAGCCCAAATGTGAACATTTATAACCAAAACAAGTATTATTTTATGCATTGGAAGACGGTCTCATGATCTCCATATATCAAAGCTAGTATGTAGGATATGTAAGCTTTCCAAAGCAACCTCAACTACTGGTGCCCACTGCCATGAGGTATCGATGTGGACTTGTTCAGCATTTCAAAATAATAAGCAGGCTAGTGTACTTATTCTCAAACTCAAAGAAACGGCAGTTTGCATTTGAAATATAATTTGTGAAAAAGTACACAAGGAAAGCAGCAGTATAGGTATTTCTTGGATAATCAGTGCTAAGCTCTGCTCTCAATGAAATAAATGGCTAGTTTTGTGCTGTCTCAGGGGGACCAGGCTCCTGCCTATACTAAATGGGGACCTACAGCTCTGTTTTGCATTTCTCCTTCCCTCATCTCCCATACCTTAAAAATAGCTAGAATACTTTTCAAATGACTGATCCAAGTTCATTCACCTCATCATCTATCTGCCTTCAAATAGTCAAGGACTCCTTTAGAAAAATATTTCAAATAATGCCAGAGAGTCACTCGGGGTTTTTCTCCCTCCAGTTCAACCTCCAACTAGACATACAAAGAATCTCACCTCAGTACATTTTATTTAGGATAAATTACTCTGTCCTTTTTTTTTTTTTTTTTTAATCAAACAAATCTCTCTCAAAGCTTCACTTCCTTGGACAGGCAGGTGAGCAGGTGACACAAATGGCATGAAAGTAAATGCTGCCAGTAACAGGTGATGGTACTTTCCTGCACAGCTTGCTGAGGCTACTAAGATGCTTCACAGAATGACAGACTGTGGTCTCAATCCAACAAGTCCTACTCAAATGAGTAGCCTTTACTCACATCTGAAAGAGTGCTGAATTGAATAGGATTGAAAGAGTAGAAAACAAGCACTTCCAAGGGTGAAACATGAAAGACTGAAAATAACAACTGATAAATATTTTGTAATACATCCCTGTTCTGGACAAATGGACATTGCCTCCGTATTTCACAAGTGCAGTTTCTAACATCCCTTTCAGCAGTACATACTGATATGAAAGCACAAAGGCACTGTATTTATTGTTTCTTTTGAAGTGTAAGTCCTCACTGAATTCAACAGGGAGTAAAGCTTAAAAGCGTTCTATATGAAAGGCTTTTTTTCTCCTTTGTTAAAACTCAGTCACTTTACGAATAACAGAAATCTATTCCAAAATTTAATAATTAATTCAGAATATTAAAAATGTTAAATGCTAAAATATCAAGCTACAAATTAATTTTGTTTTTTTAATCACAGAGTATATCTATCTCAGGAATACATAGAATTTTTCCATATTTATTTATGCTTTATAGCTTGTTTTCTTTTTCTGATATATTAAAAAGTGATTGAATCAATTACGTAGTGAAGAATTTAATCTTTTTTTTTTTTTTAATTTTCCTGAAGAGAAACAATAATTTTTGTTATTACAGTGAGGATGTGATACAGTAAAAATTTTCAAGGACTTTGGTGGAATTAAACAAGCACTCGCTTAATCTTACGGACATGGGTTGAATTTTGCAGTTCTTAGTTACACAATAGGTGTTGAATGGGAGTTTTGTCAAGCAGTCAGGATCTCAGCCACTAATAACCTCTCAGTTATTTTCTTTTTCTCATTAGCAGTCTAACAGCTAACAGACTAACCTAAAGCTGCTACGGGATGCAAGATGAATTACAGCACATCAAGCTTCCCCTATGAAAACAGATGAAAAATCTCCAGCAGCATCTCTCAGATGGTACCTGAGGCGAGCTCCTGAGCAGGTACCAGCCCACGGAGCCACGGTGGCTCCAGCAGCGCTGGCGCTTTGCACCGCCGAGGTCTGGCCCTAAAATTAGCCCATAGAAATTCAAACGAAGGCATTTTGAGAAAGGCACTTTGGGGTGGTGATACCTGAAGCCAGTTCAGGTGCTCTGGTGACTCAGCGAAGGCGGGTACAAGGGGTTGATGCCAGGAGGCTTTGCTCTGTGCCCCTAACTAAGTGTACCCACCAGACAATTTTCAGGCAGGAGCAAGGAGGACGGTGTTGGCCTACTTTCTCAGAGCCCAAGGGGAAGTGAGACAGCTTAAAGGGTGCTGTGGGTCCTTTAGTCACCATTTGGAAATGTGCAGAGTCGAGAAATAATTGTCACTTCTGACTACACACGCAGAGGACTTGTAAACCTGACTTTTGCAGTTCTGAATTTTTATTGCTGGCATAGATCTTTCTCCTCCATTCGAGAGGAGAGCTTCTTGCATGATGTGAAGGGAAAATATAACAAATGGATGCTCCAAAAATGTTGCTATCTACTTTTGTGAAACAGACTAAAATTAAGCATCACATGCTAGTCAGGTTAATTCTTAAAATGTATGCTACTTATTAAATGCCCCCTTTCTTAGGAGTAACTGCTTCCAGTCTGGAAAAAGCCCCAGCCAAGTACTGTGTTTCATTTTTGCTCCAGAATCTTTTCATTTTGTCCCATCTTAAATCAGTTTTGGTTCCACACAAGTGAATTACCTGAAAAAGGCCTGTTCAATTATATTAAATAAGGACAGTTACAATAAAATTATCTCTGATTATTCAGTATTTTGTTTTTCCTGTTACTCCGTGTCATGGAATCGTCAAATTATGTGTGATTCATAGGACACTTGGGTAAAATCAAGAAAAAGAATCAGCGTTTCCTTAGGCTTGCACATATTTTAAATTGCTGATGCCTTCCTCAAGCATTCAAGCAAAAGTGCTTTGTAAAGGAATCCAACAAATGTTGGAGTAAAATATTTTCAGAAGCTTCTTTTTAGACTATACAAAATGATACAAATGAAAGCATGGAAGAGTGTTATATGAATTACTGTTATTTCTACATTCAGAGCTCTGAAATTGAGAGTTAATATTTTCTAAATGTTAGTAATTTCTTTCAGGAAGATAAAAAAAAGCCACTGAGAAGCAGTGTAGAAACTGTGAAGAAGTTTCAGAAAAAAATGCATATGTTAGCATCAGCTAAAGCTAAAATGTCTGCTAACTATGAAGACAGATGTATAAAATGCCCTCACATGCAAATCCAATAATCATTTCAAAGTGCAGTACACAGCATTTTGTATATTTAAACAAGCATTATTATAAACAAAACTCTGAGCCTAGTGCACTGATACAGGACAATTATTTATCATCAGAATACTTATTTTTCCCCAAGCATAGATTAAATGAGGTTAGAACATATACTAAAAAAACCCATAAATTTGTTTTAAAATTATATTAATTTGGAAACAGTAGCCTTGTAGTAACATATTGATCCTGGAGAAGAACAGTACTACTTTTTCCTTAGCTCTATCGTCTGTTACAATTGACGGAGCTGTTAAAGAAAGTTTTCTTAAATTGTTAGAACACGTTTATTTTCTTGCAAATTAATTCTTTTTAACTCTTTATGATAGCTTTGAATCCCATAAAGAAAGATGAATTATCACATACTGAGCCCAAGCTGTGAAACAGGAGGAGACAAATAGAGACCCCTACTGTGTTTAACAATGTAGAAGAAATTCCAGACTCAAAAGAAAAATTTTCTGTCCTTTTTCTCAGCCCACAAAAGCTGTTAGTATGGATTTGAACAGTGGAGGGCACTCTTGCTATGCAAAACCCGGTGCTGACCTGGCACACTCGGTTTGATCTATTCAGTAGCCTGAACCTCAGAATTTGTTAAGTAACAGCCACCTGTGGCACAGGCACTAACTGTACTCTGGTTAAAACATTTGCAGTTTCTAATCTGTGCAGTGAAGCACTTCACTATATCAAACACTGGCGCCTTTCTTTGTGGACGCAGATGTGGAACAGATGCAAGCTTTGCAAATTGTTTGTAATATCTGTGCAAGATATCATATTAAATAAGACCTGTGCTATGTTTTTCAAAGTCATATAAACAGCTATTCGGTTGGCTGTTATGGCACATGTACATTAATTTCAGGTTGTGTAGAATTAGTGTACAAATAATGCAGGTGTCTGTAGGAACTAGGTTTATTTGGAATGCATTGAGTTTGATTGGAAATCCTAAAAAAAAAAATAAAATAAAATCGAGGTCAATGCTTCTAACATAGCTGATACGAAAAAAAACATCGAAGAACCAAACCAAATAAACAAATAGAAGAAAGAAGAACCATAGAGATTCGGCATTGCTTTCCTTGAAAAGTGCATAATTAACTACATCTTAAACTACACAATTCTTAACACCCTGCATGAATTAATGAAGCCAATCACTGTCTGAACAAGCATAGAAAAGCAAACAAATTTGGTTTTGGAGGCTTGAAAGATGAGGACCCGATGTGAGGACCCAATCCTGCACCTCCTAAGTATCTCAAAACTGAACTTACGAGTTCTGGGCTCAATGACACTACTCCTTCGAGTAAAATTACTCACAACAAGGAGTGCTTGAAAGAGCAAACCTGGAGCGACTCGATGCCAATTGTGGAGCTCAGTCATTTTGGTCTTTCACCATTCCATATACTGCAGTATTGCCCAGGATAGCAAAGTCGTAACTATCTAGACAAATCCTTTAGCTTTCATCATTTCCAGCTTTGAGGACATTAGTGCATCAACAAACTGATAAATAAAAACTATCAAATGGCACCAGGAGAAGGGGTCTCCTGAAATGCTGAATGACGAGTCGGTTTTGATTATCTGGAACAAAAATATGGCAGCACCTGCAGGGTTAATTAAGCAACTCAAGATGCTGGGCTTCACAAAAGGAAACCTTTTTCCTACTTTAAGGACTGTAAACACTTGTGCTGAACTAGATGGGCATTTGATAAGCTGTACAGCATGTAGCAAACTCCGAGGGATCTCTAGTTAACACTCAAATTCAGTGTTAACACTTAACAGAACAGTGGTAAGCCGTGCTGCCAAGGTCAACTGCACAGATGTACTAATTGTATTATGAGCTTGACATCTAGTGGCCACCCCTGGCAGGGCAAAGCAGGCAAAGGTTAAATCAGCAAGCCTTGTCAAAGCACTTCTAACTACCCACCCTCAGGGAGAGGAGGCCTGGGGAAGCTTTCTGGCGCTCCGCGGTCCCACCTTCTGGCCGGCATTCCCCGGCGGAGCTCCCGTGGCGCGGCGGGACCCATCCGTGCAGCGCCCACCCGGCCCGCGGCCGCCGCAGCCCGAGCGCCCCGGGGCGCCTCCCTCCCTGCCTCCCAAGTTTGCAAATGTTTTCGGCGTTTCTCTTGCAACCAGTGATAGGTTTCAGATTTTTGGGAGGGGGGACGGGTGAACTAGGGGTGCGGGGGGTGGGGGAGTGGGGGAACACACCACACACGCCGGTATTAGGAAGTGGCAATAAGAATTTCAGAAGGGCTTTTTGTAAAGATTGAGCTTACACTGTAATAATAAATATCGTTCAAGTATGCTCACTTTTTGCACCCTAATTATAGCAAGGAAACAGTAAAGCCCTGTCTCTTTAATTCTCTTTTCACTTTTCAACTTATAAGAAACACAATTTTTAATGTGTTGCGTTATGGTTTTCTATCACCCTTACAAACAATTGTCTTTCTGGCTTTCATGGTTTTGAAGGGTATTTCCTTGATAAGAAGAAATGTTCTCTAGGTCTAACAACACTATAACTGAACCAGCTCCTAAAAGTACATTTTGGCCTAAATTCCGTTTTTTGTATTAATGGAGAACCTTCACTACATTTAGTGGGAAATTTTAAGAGCGCAAAGGAAGCAGGATTTACATTGATATATAAAATTCAATATGAATGTAGTGTTAAAACTAGATTTACTAGTGCATCCTCTGGAAAAAATATAGACAATTACTCTCATTTTACAAATACAATATAACGAAAGAAATTATTTTTATATGCTTTATTGCAGAAACTGTGTCAGTACTTAACTATTTTGATGTCATGCCAGACCAGGTTTATTATCAGCAAAAGTGATTGAGTCATGCCCTGACTGCTGGATAGTCAACAGATATGCTTGTCTGTGTTTGGCAGACAACAAATCAAATGAAGGAGAGATATCAGGAAAATCTTCCCAGGACTCAGACTATTTTTCAGATGGCAGACTATTTTTCAGATGGCAATAATATTATCTTTATTAATTAGTTTATTTTTACTCTTTTTCTAATGCCACATGTTTTTTGAATTGTAACTTTTTCTCTATCTTAGGCAAGGAAAAGTAATTTTCAACAGCTAAATGTATGCATATTAATAGCTTAATTACACAGAATTTAAACAAACACCTTTCAAAATTTCCTCTCAGTCTGAAAAAAGTGCCTTAATGTCTGCCTCAGGAGATGGTAAAACTTCAGGACCAGCATCACCAGATAAAATCTGACCCAGTTTTGTTTACTTCCATTGTTATACATACATCAGCAAATCGGCCGATTGCTGTAGTTTCCTTATTATTCCAAATATTTTTCTATGGCTAGCACAGTTCAGTGCAGAGTAATTTTAAAATTATACAAACACTGATGTTACGTAGTTTGAATGTGAAGTCTCTACTGTAATGGCAAAAGTATTTATATAAAATGTTTCAATTACCATTTCCAATCAAAGGGACAATTTATAGCCATACTAATTTGGCCTTTATTTTTCAAAATAAAAAGCCTTCTCTTATACTTGCCTCAGAACAAACATTCACAAAAATCACCTAAGTTTTATGTTTACTGACAGCTGCTTGTGACTTCTCAACTTTTAAATGCAACAATGTCGAAGCAACAGAGAATAACCTCAATTTCATATAGAGGAATGTCCCCCAAAAATGTGTTTTAATACTCCCTATATGCAGATGGAGTGACCACACTCGCATGAGGCTCCCTGCTACATCCTGAGCTGTGTCTTTGCTGTAGCTGAGCTTGTGTGTCTGTGTACATACTACAGAAGAATCCTGAGTGCAGTCACCAAACTGCCCAAAACTGCACAGCCCAATCCCACTTTACCAAGATGAAACAGATCAATTAGTTTAGACTATGTTGTATATACTGAAGAGTGGGAGGAAAAAGAGGTCCAGTATTTTAAAAAAAGACTATAAAAGGCACTTTAGAAAACTCTCTTCACACGGTTCACTACAAGGTATCCCTTCCACCTCAGGCTAAACAATGATACATCTTTGCTAGAAACTTCACATGAAGAAGTCCAAAGCACCATTTGTCATCACTCTTACCAGAACCTCATTTGTACACTCTAAGAACCACTTTTCAGGACTTCAAAAAAAAACCCCCAAAAAACAAAACACCAACCAAAATGAAAAAAAAAAAACAAAACAAAAAACCCCCACAAACAAACAAAAAGCTTTTTATTATCCCTACCTTTAAAATACAAATGCTATGTCCATGCTTAATTTTAAAATTAGTTGGAGTTGAAGCACATGCATTGTATCTACAATTCTGATTCATTTGTAATCTGTTGAATTAGGCAACTGTATTAGAAATGTAATTCCAGCTATTACAATGCATTACATTTACTGAGAAACTGAGATTATTGTATTCTACAGGCAGTCATCTGAGTCCTTCTGCTGCTGTTTTTAAATGATTTCCAGCAGATCTTCTCATTTAGCAACCTCAAATTGTGTTTTTTTAAAATATGTATTTTTTTCACTCTTCTACATTGCAGTTATTCAAGAAATACATAATCATCAGCTGTTTGTTAATATTTCTTTTCAAAATTATTTTAAAATATATTTTTTAGAATTTCACTCTTGACAATTTCAAACGATTTTGAGTGTATATGTGTAGTTGATGACATGCTAATTATCTTCAGATTTCCAACAGTTTCTCACCATCGTGACAATGCCCTGTCTGAATGCAGTTGTGTTAGCTGTAGCCCAAGCTGACTATAAAATTATTTGTTTAGATTCTAAAACTTTTGTGATAACATTAGCATGAAACTTCTGCTGTGACCAGTCAACTTAAAACCCGGCCTAATGTTTGTCTTCCATCCTACACCCCGAATTGCCAGGCTTCTCTCTGTTGCTGTGAATGTCCCTTCACTGTAAGGATTACATTTATGGGACATTAATTTTTAAATGCTTCATTTTATAAAATCTATTTTGAGGTGATATTAAACATGATTTCATTAAATAAATAATAAGCTTCATTTGTTTAGTCTTGCGTTAACTCCTTTGGAAACGAACAGCAAAATGAGTGAAAAGGCTACACATATGAAATAATACTGCTTGGCCAGTTTGCTTTCTTAAAATGACAAATATTCTTGCACTGTGCAAACTATTTTTGGCCTGTTGCAAAATATACTCAGGAACTGCAGCAATATCTTGATCACAGATGTGAACAGAAACGAAGAACACTGACTTGACAAGAAGCGTTTTAATTCATGAGATTTGGAGCTCTCATTATTTCTGGCCTATAAAATTGCTTTCAAGTATGGCAATCGTTAGGCTTCCTAATATAACGTGTAAATGATTTACATTACACTAATGTGCACTAGATAGCCCTCTGCTCCTGTAGCCTGTCTCCACCTTGTTCACATTTCTCAAATGAAAGTGCAAACCCAACTTTAGCTTGTTAATTGTTAACTATCAAGGGTTTCACTCTATTAATTAAAATATGTTTTAATAAAAGGAAACATAGCACATTTTGATAACAGCCTTCTAAGGCTGAAAAGTATTTACATTGTTGCATTTTAGGGCTGCTGTGAAAGCCGATTTTGTGCTATTCAGGGACCACAATAATAACGCTTTAAAATTCCTCACTGGGATGCAATGTAGTCCTTTTGATGGAAAGACTGTCTTTCTCATTCGGCAGAAATAAATCCATTCATTTGATCATGTAGTCATTGAGGGCAATACAAAACAAACCAAGTGTGAGAAATTCTATGTGATGAAGTAAACAAAACAAAACCCCCCCAAAAAGGGGAAAAAAAAAAACATTTCCATGACAAAAAGATTCTTTGTCCTTAATCTACCCACCATATGCAAGCGTTTCTTTTTAGCATATCTCTTGTTCTAATCTCGGGTGACATGGCTACATAGATAAGATTCACAAAACAAAACAAAAACCTAGTTTAACAATTTTTTTCAATTTATTAACTCACCAGGAGTGTCATAATGAAGTAGTGAGGTTTTATTTTTCTGTATTGAAATGGATTCAGAACATGTAAAAGTTTCTAATGCTAATGATAAATTCTTAGACCTAGAGCCCAACCCAACAGAGATGGGCTCAACAGATCTTGCCTTCATAATAAAATACTAATTCTCCTCTGCTTGTCTATATTAATTTATTTTACATGACCACAGTTTCCTAAGGAAAAAAAATTGATAATGCACTGCTTTGCTCCTCCACTGTGACAGAAGGAGGCATTTCTCTGTGTGCATGTTATTGTCAACACCCAAGTGGGTTTTCCTGGAACAGTGGCAGGAGCCCCCTTAGCAGCTCTGGACAGTGTGGGACTTGCTCCCTGCCTCCCCAAATACCCTGGGAAGGAGCAGGAGGCTTAACAATTTGCGAGTCTGACAGATGTTTTAACCTGATGAAGTGGATTCATGCTGCCTTAAGCTTCAGGGCTGCAAAGTTCAGATACAATAGTCAAAATCCTCCTCAGGCTTCAACTTTGCTGCCTTTCTCTCCTCACAGATGCAACTTAAGAGTAATTATAGTTTTAAAGCAGGAGAAGGACTTTTTTGTTTTCCTTTTCGAAGGGAGACAGAGGAGATAATACAGTGGAGCAAGGGGCCTACACAGAAAGCTGAAAACATTGGGGATCCCGCTTGGTTATGCAAGAAACTAAGAAAGCAGTGGCCTCTATGCAAAGAGGAAAAGAAAAACTTTCAAGTGGAAGCTCTCAACTTAGTCCAGGAGAAGAGACCATGGGCCGTGGTGTGCCTTTGCACACTGTAGTGCCAGGGAGTACTAAGGAAATTAAAACTAATTAAAAAATAAAAAAAAAGAAAAAAAGGAAAAAGGAAGATGAAAACCCTGCAGCCCTATTCCCGAAAAGAAAATTACAGCAAAGTGGAAATAAAGCGGGATTACAGTCCAAATCTCTCCAGCTTTGGACACTTGTTCACTAGCAGCCTGGCAGCCCAGATGCATAAAAGCAAGTGTGCGTGTGCCTGCGTGTGGCGAGGAAGTGAGGAATGGCGGATGGGCGAGAAAATAACCCTTCCCCACTGCCTACAGCCGGGGCGACAGGGGCTGGTGGCGGTGGCGGCACTCCGTGTCACCTACCACTGATAATAATTACAGTCGCAGCAGAGCCAGGAGGCGAAGGGGGGAAGGCAGCGCAGGGGGGAAGGCGAAAAGCTGCTGTTCAATCCTCTCAAAAATAATGAAACCAACTCCGCTGGCCCCGCGCACCCGAGCGGCCCTGCCCGCTCCTGCCTGGGTCCCCCCCGGTCCCCCGGGGCAACGCGGGGAGCGGCCGGGGCAGCCCTCGGAGCCTGCGCGGGCGAACCGGGGCGACGAGGGCATCCCCAGGCAGCGGCCGCCGTGGGGCTGCCCCGGGGCCCGGCAGCCCACGGCCCGCGGGACCTTCCGCAGCCCCGGGCAGGGCACCCCGGCCCCGGCCGCCCCAACTTTCCTGCCGGTGGGGCGAGCGAAACATGGCTTCTGTCCGCTCCGAGCCTCCGCCGGGAGGGAGAGAAAGGGGGTTCCAAATAACACAGAGAGAAGGAGCGCAGCGGAGAGGAGGAGGAGGAGGAAGAGGAGGAGGAGGAGGCGGCAGGCGCTGCTCCGGGGCGCCCGCTCCTGCAGCTGCTCGAGCCCGGGTGAGTGGGGAGGGAGGGCCGAGCCCCGAGCCCCGCCGCCGAGCCCAGCCGCGATCAAAGCGCTGGGGAGGCCGGGAGGTTGCTGCTGGGAGGGCTGGTTAGGCAGGGGGTGGGCTGCAGAAACTTGGCTAAACTGCGAACTTCTCAGTTCCGCTGCCGCTTCCCCCGGCTGCTCTAATTCCCATTCTCCCGCTGCAGAGTAATTGCGCTCCCATGTTCACCATCACCATAAATTCACCTATCTCCATCCGAAACACACTCACAAAAAGAGAGAGAGAGAGAAGGAGAAAGAGGCGCCGGGAGCCCTTACCGTGCTCAGAAACTACCTCTGCTTGCAGCTCTTCGTCCGATTTGAGATGCTGGGGTTTCGCTTGCTTTCGACGAGACATGCTGCTAACTGAGCCGTCTTGACTCTGCTTTTTGCAGAGGCATCAGCGACGTGGAGGTGGAAAGGAGGGGGGAAGGAATTGGGAACGAAGGAAGGGGGGGTCGGGGGCTGGAAATAACTGTTCACAAATAAAAGTCGAGTTGCAAAACAAACCAAACAAACAACAGAAAAGGCAACCAACACCCCAGAGGAAAAAAAAAAAAAAAAAAAAAAAGGCAAGTCTAACCAGCCAGCCAAACTGGGAGTGAGTGAGTGAGTGCGCGGGTGAGCGGGTGAGCGAGCGGGGGATGAGCCGGGCGGGGTGTGCGCGGGGCGGCGGGGTGTGCGCGGGGCGGCGGGCTGGGGCGGCTGCGCGCAGCGCGCATGGGGCTCAGTAATTATGATTGTGAATAATGCATGGCGATTAATGGTGCTGGGGGCGAGCGCGGATTGGCGCGGCTCCAGCGGACTCAGGCTGCATATGTAAATGAAGGACGGGGCTCCGCAATTAGCCGCTTCGCTCCGCCAAATGATGCGTCTCCCCGGCACCGGCAGCGCCGCCTGCGAGAGGCACCGACCGCGTCGGTGGCGGCGGCAGCGGCAGCAGCGGCGGCAGCAGCGAAGCACACACGCACCACGCAGGAGGGAATCTGTTTTGCACACACTTTACACAACATATGTGCAAGGTTCACTTGTTGGGAAAGGTCACGATCTTCGCTTTTCTGTCTGTCGTGCTTTCTTCCCCCCCGTCTCTCAGTTTCTTTTGCTCTGCTTTCTGCTCTCTTTATTTTTTTTTCTTTTCCCTTTTCTTTCTTCACATCACTCTGCGTCCTCTGCTCTCTCGGTCTCTCTCCCCAGAAGTTGAGCTGCAAAGCATCTGATTTCTGTGTGTGTGTGAGTAATTTCTTCCCAGGAGGAAAAGAAACTTTTGTGTATGCCTTTTCTTTTTCCTTTTCGATGTGATTTCTTTTTCGGCGTTGTACTGCTCTTTCGCCTTGATCTTCACATGCTTCTCTTTAGCTCTTCCTCCATCCTGTCTCCTTTCCCGTCGCTCTTTCTGTCTCCCCTTCCCGGCTGACTTTTGTTCTCTCCGCTCTCAAAAGCGCACGCACGCACACGCAGAAGACCTTGGGCAGTTTTGTCTTTCACCTCTCCTTCCTTCTTCTTTGTCTTGCAGCTTCTTTCTCCAAGCAGAGACTCCCCGTTGGTGGTGGTGGTTACTTCCTGTTGTCCATTGGTAGGAAGTTTTTTTTCTTTCTCCCTCTCTCTCTCAGGTTGTAATGACTTTTTGTGACACTCCTCACCCTTCCGCCCACCCACCCCCCCGGCTCAGCCGTGTGTCCTGTTAGCTAATGACAGCGGGCTCGCGTGTGCGCCGATGAGCAAGTCCTTGGTCTCCAGCAAATAGTATGGATCGTCTCCCAGTTTTGGGGGGTGGGGGTGGCTGTTGTTGTTGTCGCCGGGTGATCCCCCCTCCCCTGCCTTGCCTCGTTCTCAGCGGCGCCGCCAGCTGCTCCCTGCTCGGCGGCTCCGCCGGTCGCTGCCTCCGCTCCGAGCCGAGGAGCGCTGCGCGTACCGCGGCCGCTCTTGATTTCGGGCAGATAAACTTTCAAGTTTGGGAGCGGAGCGGGTCACACGGCAGCTCCTCCTACTCTCCTCCTCCTCCTCCGCCTCCCGTGCCGCGCTGCCGGGGCTGCCGCCGGGGCTGCCCCCAGCCCCGCAGCCCGATCCGCTCCCCGCCGCCGCCGAGCCTCCCTCTCCGCACGCACTTTCCCAACAGCGGCTTTTCTCCCAGGCCCCCCCTTTTTTTGTAAAAGTGAGGAGGGAGGGGGGGTGGGGAGAGACTTCCCTCCCCCCCACCCCCCGCTTTCCCCTCTTATCGCATTACAAGTTGCCGGGGATCCGGGCCGAGCCTCCCCCGCCCCGTCCCGCCGACTCGCGTCCCTCCCGCCCCGTCCGTCCCCCGGGGAGGCGGGCGGCCCCTCCGCCGCGCAGCAGCTCCGTCTCCTCGGCCGCCGCCACAAGTTGCCGCTTCCCGTGGCCGTCCCTGCCCGCCTCCCCCTCGGCCGGGGCGGGCGGGGAGTGCGGCCAGCCCGCTCCCATGGCAGCCAGCCGCCGCTAGGATGTACCCCACCGTCGCCGATGGCCGCGGCGCCGCACCGCGCAGGGGCCCGCAGTGCGCGCACCGTCCTGTCGCGCAGCTCTGCCCCGGGCTGTGCATGTGTGCCTTCGGGGCGGGGGGCTCCTTCTGCGGCTCCTGCGATCCCCTCCGCTGTTTTGTTTTGTTTTCTCTTTTTTCTTCCTTTATTTCTTCTTTTTAAAATTTTTTTAAAATCTGTTAGTCGCATCCCGGCCCGGCCAACCCCCGCCCCGTGCCGCTCTCGGCGGAGCGGCCCCGGCGCCGGCCCTCGCAGGGCGCGGAGGGGCAGCCCACCTTGCCGGCCGCGGGAGGAAGGCGGGCAGCTCCGCGCATGGGGCCGGGGATCAGTGAAAGGGATTTCCTCCTAATACCCCCACCCCAGCCCGTGTAATCCAGCCCTAGTCCTTAAAACACACTAACCCCGGCTTCTTTGGGAGCCTTCTCTGTGTAAACTTTCCCTGCTGATAGCTCCCTTTATCTCGTGAGCTCTGATACCCTGTCTCTGGGCTTTCGGTTTATTCCCCGCTTTTATGTTGGTAGGCAAACCAAATAAAGTTAGAGGCGACAGTTTAGGCCACTCCGGATAGCTTGCTGACATGCATAACATCAGCGACTTCTGTGGGGCAGGTATTCGTTAGAAACGGGCACGACCCTTAAGAGAAAGAACATTGCAACGCCAGATCAATGCTTTTTGGTATTAGACGAATGTACTTTTCTGTCCATCATTTGGCGAGATGTGTACACGACACTCCTCGCAATGATTGCCCACTTCACAATTAAAAAACTTGTTTGCTGCCTATAAATTCTAGTGCATCTTCTTCCCGTGCATCAGTCCTTGCTGAAAGTTTGGTTGCACTAAGAACGTTTCGTTCAAAATACCTGGACACAATGGTGATGGTTGAAATATGATGCAATTTTCTAATATGAAGTGGGAGGGGACGAGCCCATTAATTGAGCATGGTTTTTTTACCGCCAGAAGTAGGGATTTATTGCACCCGGCTCACACAAATAACACACACTGTGCGTGTGTGTGTATGTGTTGCGTTAGATTGTAGGCAGAGTGCAGGTGAAACCGAGCATCTGAGAGCGTTCAAGTAACCCTCAGCACCGCAGCCATGAGTGGGGACCTGGAGTTAGGGCTTCCCCTTCAAAAACAGAGAGGGACATTTTTCCCGACTTTTTTTTTAGGTGAAGAGGCTTAGCTACTACTCTCTGGGGCTGAGATATTTGCCCGGAATGAGTGAGGACGCACTTTCACCTCGCCCAGGCATTTTTTCCCCCACAATTGCTGTAGTAGAAATGTGTCAATTTTCATCCAGTCATCTTTTGAAAAGATTCGTTGCTGTTGCTGAGGCAACATTCCTTCCCCCCCCTGCCTCCCCGCCCCAACCCCCCATCACCAAACTTTGGCGTTTTCTATCGCTCGGTGCCTGGTAGTTCCCTCAGCAGCAGACGATTTCTAGAAGAAGATTTTAAAAGTGCGATGTGAGGGGGGGGGAAAAAAAAAAAGAAAGGCAGCTCATTGGCAGCGTTATAAACCCAAAACTTTGTCCTTTGTAAAATTAAAATGATTGAAAATTAATATGATTTTGCGGAACGTGAGAGAATCTTTAAGTGGAAAATTAAATAATCCCGTCTTTAATGTTTAATGAACAATGGAGAACACAACAGGCAAGAAAGGCATAATTACCAGATTTGTATCTCTTGACATTAACATATTCTAGGGTTACAAGTGATACATTTTATGGTTTTCTTTTCCCTTATGCCGCTCGCCTTCCCACTTTTTCTCTGGGAGGAAGAGCCGGCGGCGCTGCGCGGGGCTGGCGGAGCCGGCTGCCGGGCGGCGCGGAGCGGAGCGGAGCGGAGCGGAGAGGAGAGGGGCGGCCGCTGCCCCCCGCCGGGGAAGAGCTGCGGAGCCCCGGCCCCGTCAGGCACCGCCGGGACGCACCACCGGCGACGGCGCACATCGCCGGGGGAAACTTTCTACCCCACCTGCGTGGAAAACCCTGTCGGTGTAGCGGGCTCGGGAGGCGAGTGGAAAGTTATGAAGTGATACTCGTCTTCTCCGGTCCCTTCCTCCTCCCTCGCTCCCCCCATTACACCGCAAAGTTTTCCACGGACCTTTTAATTAATCTTCTTGAGTCGAGGGCGAAAAAAAAAAAATTATAATGATGCGTTCGCTGAAGTTGGGCTGCGAAAAAACACGGCCAGTGCAGTGAGGGGGGGGAGGGGGATGGGATCGCTCAGTCGCGCAAATCTCTGCGCACCCACACAGGTAGGGGCGCGCAGGCGAGCGGCGAGCGCGGCTGCGGGGCTGGCAGCCACGCGTGTTCCGCCTCAAACAGCGCCCGCTCGCTTCCCCCTCGCCGTGAGTGGGGGGTCCACCAAAATACTTTCCTAGTGATGGGAAGCAAAAGTGCTTTTTTTTCTCCGTAATTAAATCTAATTTGTTAATTGTCTTCTTCTTCTTTTGCGATGTTGCTTTCATTGTCAGAAGCGACACGTTATAATTCCGCCTGCTTAATAATGTTATTTACCGACCAGTACATTATTTTTTACATTAATGCGACCCCTAGTTATGCGTTTACTTTAATTTTTATCCTTATTCGGAGTTCATAAAAAATCAGAAAGCTTATCTACAAGACTGACTCTACAAAGAGCATATAAGTAGTTCTGTCTACACTTATACTTTATACAAGGTTCTTAAACCCATCAAAGTTATCAACGTGCGGATAAGATGGATCTGACGTTTTGTGCAATCCATCCATCGTCTTTTAAAGTTATTATTTAGCTCAGCAACTTTATTCGAAGGGGCATGCAATTATTTGGGCTTTATTTTCTGTCATCTCCTACTCTTCCTGGCAGGCTGAAGTATCGTCTTCCCACCTCCTTTCCGAACCACAACTTTTGTTTGAGGACCCTGGGGTTAAATCCAGCACGATTTTTTTCTGTTTAAAGCTGCAACAACTGACCGCTAATTCTTTCTCACGTGAGCAAAGATATTACCATACTAATATTATTATTGGTAAGAAGAGGTAATTGATAACACCACCTGCCACTCTGCGGCAATCACGATGATAAATGTTTCCATCAGAGGGAAATCTGTGCTTGGTCTACCACAGCCTAACCCAAACAGCATGTCAAATGTCAATTATAAAGATGTTTCTTTTCTATTACAATTTTTTTTTTTTTTTTTTTTTTGTGGAAAGCAACTAGCCCCACCACGAGATTTATAGAACCAGTCTACAGCACAACTATGCCTTAAACGTTTTGACTTAAACATTTAAGTTATTTTTCCTTTTATTTAATACCATGCTACCCTTGGGTCTAAATAAACATTGATTCATATACACAAAAGCTTATGTTCACACGTAGCAAACTCCGATTGCCATCTACTTCCGTTCCTTAACCTAACAGCTAATACACTAATTTAAGCAAGAATTTTAAATACTTTGTGAAAAATTTGTAATACACATCGTTGTGGGGACCTTATCAAGACAACACACATCAAAGCTCATACAGACATGTCATTCACACATATGGATGCATAGGTGCTGTACATATTAAACCCTTGTATTTGTATTGCAACACGTCTGTCAGTACATACTCCAGGAAGTGCATGTAGGAATGCAGCGTGCATGTAAAATCAGTGGGCTTAGCCCCTTTGCAAAATCTGTATGCTTCTGAAAAAGACGAGATGAATGTTAATACATATATATATATACACACACACCCCACAGGCACACACACACACAAATAAACGATGTTACATTGTCCACTAACTCCAGCTATATAAATAGTGTCGGCAAGTATAAAAACTTTCATTGCCTTAGCTACAGATATGCTCAGAAGATTATTATTAGTTTGTATTAATAGATGCAGGCCTCAAAAGACGAAATCAGCTATTGATAATTGCAAGAAGTATACAGCAGCTACTGTATCGATCGGCTTGTCCCTTATTCCCCTGGTATAGGAGAGATAAGAAGACACACTCTTTAGTGCAATATAATTTCTTTTGACCTATCTGCTTGCTACAGACTTATGATGAATAGCCAGAGTGGTTAAAGTCCTTTATCACGAAAGTTACCCCTTGATATAATATTGATTCTTTATAACTAGCTCCAAACACAAAAATCAAACTGTCCACTTGACCATCATCATCATCAATATCATCACAAAGGCTCTGGAATAAAGATCAGCACAGGACTGAAAACGCTTTCTATAATCTGCCCACCTAATCTTTATTTGCTGATGATGAAAAGAAAAGGGGTGTGAGTGTGTGTGTGTGTGCGTGCACGCCGCGGGGGCGGGGGCGAGCGGAACAGGGAATGTCATCTGAACAAATAATAATTAAAAAAACCCCTCTTAGCTTAAGAAAAAGACCGGTCAGCCGCCTTCAAAAGAAACCAGGTGATGATCACCGAAGTTAGTGATCACGCTTCGAAGCCCCACTCTGCTGAAGGAGGGGATTCAAGTGCGGAGAAGGCCCGACGTGATATTATAGTGGGGTACCCCCCCTCCCCCCCCCTCCGCCCCCGAGCGAAGCGGTCTGCGGTGAATACAGAGAGTTATGTAAGGAGCAATCACGGCAGGAGTGGGATCAGGCAGCATTCTCCTTGGCTAGAGTCAGGACTAACAAGTCGTCTTCTCACTTTCTCTCCTTTCGCTGGTCCACGAAGCGATCCATCATTTCTTTTCAGATCACCTTGTGATCCGGCAAAGAAAAAAAAAATCCCCACGGGGAAAAAAAAAAGAGCTTAGGAAACGAGCCGCTGATGTTTGGGTTGATGCTTAACGAGCATCTATAGGATGGTGTAGAAAAGAAAAAAAATAAACATAATCCACACGAGCATTGCCCTAAATTAACGGTACTTTCTTCGCCTTTCCTCTCCATAGTACCAGCATGCTTTTGCTCAGGGTTGCATTAGCACAATCACCAGTAATTACAAGCGTGTGTACACTGGGAGAATGAAGATTGGGAAGGTGGGAGGTAGGACGTGATTCCCCTTTGGAGCAATCAGGACTGGGAAAGGTTTCAATCCATGCAAACGGTACGTTGATCATATTTAATGGGCTGGTTAGGCTGGCGCACGAGCCGAGGTGCCATTTCAGCGCAAGTTTGCTCTTTTCAGGCGAGAAAGGGAGGCGGGGGGAGGGAAGGAAGGAAGGACAGCGATGGAAGCGGCCACGGCGGCTGAAGTTGCATTCACTCCGTCCGGCGCCCCAAGGGAGAAGGCGCTCCCTACCACGGACACCCTTTGTGGGCAGCGGGGCGGGGGGAGCGGGGCAGCGACGGGCACAGCCCAGCAAAGGCGGCCGCGCCGAGGGACGAGCGGGGCCGGACCTGCCCTGCCGGGGGCAGCCGGGCCGGAGCCGGGGGCCGGAGCGAGCCGGGCTGGGCTGAGCCTGAGCGGGCCGGGCTGGGCTGGGCTGTGCCGGAGCGGAGCGGGCCGGGCCGGGCTGTGCCGGAGCGGAGCGGGCCGGGCCGGGCTGAGCCTGAGCGGGCCGGGCTGGGCTGAGCCTGAGGGGGCCGGGCCCGACCCGCCGCCGCCGGCGGAGCGCGGGCGCTGCCGGAGCCGCCCGGCCGCGGCTCACACGGAGCGGCCCCCGCCCGGCCACACGCTCCGCCGGGGCTGCCGGCTCGGGGACACCCCCGCTGCGCCGCCGCCGACTTCTCCAGAGCGAGCCGATCGCTCCCTGTCTTCCTGTGCCCTCTCCAGCAGCCGCGGCCCCGGCAGCCGCGGGGCCCCCGCTCCCCCAGGGGCCTTTCCCCAGGGGAAGGTTCCCACCGGGAGTTTCCACCCACAACTGTGGCCCAGGGAGGGTGGCGGAGGTGGCAGCCGTGACAGCAGGCGGCTTCAACACTGGAAGTCGCGGCCAGGCTCCTGCCGTTCCCAGCTCCCCCTCCCCCGCGGGTCGGGGACAGAGCCCCCCACCCGTGGGAGCAACAGCGGCAACAATTGCTGTCATCGGTCTCCCAAACACTCCACACAGAAGGCTCCCTTTGCTCCGTGAGCGGCTCATAATTACGGATTTTTAAAACTTTCTTCCTTCCCACTAAGTCCTCAGCACCCCTTCTCTCTGTTCCTCCTCCCCACTGAAATAATCTGCGGGTCATTGAAAAAAAAAACCAAACCAACAACGCAGGGCGGGGGAGGGATGGGAGAAATACCGAGATCCGCTGAGGCCTCAGTTGCTGCTCCTCATTAGGGCACACAGGCACAGAGCCCTCCTGATGAGTTCCCCAGCCCTAGCAGATACCTCAGAATTGTTCACTGGCCTTTGCAGTAGATACTGTTAGACAGTGAAGTCAGTCAACCAAAATTAAAAAAAACCCCAGTCTTTTGTCCAGGTTATGACATGTAGCTTGAGATTAATTATAAAATGGGCATCACAAGTACACACAGGTGAATGAATAGAGGGTGTCCTTAAGATTTCAATGCTTTTTGGGACAGCAAGAGGCAAGGTTTCTCAGAAGATGCAATCTAATCCACGGTGCTGTCTTCCTAAAACCAGATGATGACAGAAGGACAAAAATGGAGAAGTGGAAATGGGCAAATGCATCGTGACAGTGGCTGGTGGGAGAGGGGCAGAAGGGAGCTGTCAGCCTTACACTACTGGTACATAGAAAAAGTTGATCAAATGATGATGGAACAAACTGGTTTGTTTGTTTATTTGTTTTTTTCATTCAACAGTGCATATCTTTACTATGACCTAATGATGTGTGTGCTATTGAACTTCACAAAACGCATTCATGCTTCCCTTGGCAGGTCTAGGTGTAAGAGTTGATGACTAACAAAAGTAATATAGATTAGAATCAATTCCCCTTATCTGGTGACAAAAAATAACATCGTGTCAGCACTGTGTACATCCTAGCGTCAAATGACACAATATAATTTGATTAGTTGAATAAATAATCAGCTATGTCCAGACATATAGGTCACCTACTTGTAAATTAGATTACCCTGCTTGGGCACAGGCAGCACCTGATTAGGAAACAGCTTCTCTCTGTGTCATTCTAGCTTCCCTTTAGAAAGAACGTCTGATATTTTCAAATGCAAGGGCTTTTAAAAATGCTTTTATATTTTGCAAAATCCTGTATGTGTTTTCATGTTCGCATGTTACATTTATGCACTTTGTGCTAGGGATACCACCTTTACTACCAAAGCTGGCTTAGTTGTCCCTGTTCATCTGAGTATTTGCAAGTTTTAAATGATAGCCCATGTGCTGTGATCTGAAATAAGGATAGCTGAAATACAATCTTTTTGAAAACTAGGCAGCATACATTTCCATAAATGATTTTGGCTAGCCCACTCAGACTGCACACCCATATGAATAACAGGAATGTGAGAAAGAATAAAGTGTTAGATAAGGGAGCATGGAAACATTTAAATTCTGAAGTCCGCTCTGAGGAAGATCATCAAATCTCAAGATAAGTATGTTGACTTTTCAATGCAAACCATTATGTCACACTGCAGAAACAGGAGAAAGCTCGGAGTTTGTGCAAAGGCTTTTTATGGGTTGGAGTTTCTGCTGGGTTTGAATCTTTTTGTAATACTCTATTGGCCAGAGAGATCTGTGAAAATCTTTCTGGCATTTTACTTTGTCCATAACTTCTGAATAGCTTTTCAGAAGTTAAGTAAACAACATGCTGGAATATGGTTTCCTTTCAGACCGTATGTGTTAGCTCGTATAGTGTAGCCTGCGTTAGAATCATTCAGAGGTGTGTAGAGATCAGGAGGAGGAACAAAAAGTGCAGCCTATAATGGATACTTGGTAAAGAAGCGCTATTAAAAAGGAAGAAAAAGAGGAGTTTGATAAAACCGATAGGAGACTGAGCCACTTGAGTAGTAAGAGAATGGTGCTAAGGGCAAAAAGGTGAAACAGAGATGATGGGAAGGGAGATTACATGGACAGAGAGAGAAGAGGCTAGTGTGTGACTGTGGAGAAAATAAGTGTTCTGGAAATGAGTTCCCAGAAATTAGCAAATGAAAAATTTCAGCCTTTATTTTACATAAAGGGTTATGCAAGGTAGGATTCTTAAAAAAAGCTCAAGACTCCAAGTAAAAGGACAAGATTCTGATGATTTTGATATATCAGACCTGTGGATCCTGTTTAAAACTGCTCTTCTTTGACTGTAGAATGAAACATGAGTTTGTTCCAGAAGTTTCTAGGCATAAACAAGCACAAAGGCTAATTTCTGGTATGGCAGTGTTGCTCTCTTTGGATGTGCCATTAATAAAATGAAAGAAAAAAATATAATTCTTCCCTGCTTTGCTTTCTAAGAACTCCAGCAGTGGATAGTGTCCCATTGTTGTATATGTTACATATATATTTTATATATAAAAGGCACACCTTTTAAAGTACTCATAATGTGGCCATAAAATAGCATACATTTTCAAGTATGTGCATTTGACTCCTTTAGTAATGTCACCTGACAGCCCTTTCACTTAATGTAAACCAAAATGGCAGCAGTAGTATTGACTTGCTTGTTTTGCTGTTTTGGTTTGTGGTTTTTTTTTTTTTTTGGTTTTTTTTTTTTTTTTTTTTTTTCATCACTGAAAGGTATAAAATAGTGGGACGGTGATAGGGGGAGTGATTCAGATAAAATTTATAAGGCATTACCTTTGGCTTGCAAAGATTTACCTAAGGAGTGCAATAATGCTCCCAACTCATGATTTTATACCATTATAGCAAAATCTCTACCATTGCTGTGATCAAAATCAATTGATCAGTCCATCACCCTGCTTGCCTCTGCCTGCTAACAGGAATGATACTGCAGCATCTCTTCTTGCCCCTCCTTGTGAGAATAAAGGAAGAGTTTTGCTTCCCAGTTTGGAATCTCTTTCCTGAATGAATGCACCGGCTTCTGTATGTGTGCATGTGCACCTATGTGTGTGTATAGAAACATAGAATCATTTAGTTTTTAGAAGACCTTTAAGGTCATTGAGCCAGGTATGTACATTTCATAGTCACATACAGAACTGTGCAGATATATCCATGTAGATCTGAAAACTGTGTTTGCACACCTCGATTCTCCACTTGAGCACAGGGCTTGATTTTAAAGTAACATCCAGCCATGCATTCCTCTTTTAAAAAAGTATCTTAACAATTTGTGCAGCTGATTGCAGTATCTATCCATGACAGTAGTTGTGCTGTGTTTTCCCTGTCAGGTGCAGAGAAATGTTTCTGGTTGAAAGATCCACCTTTCCCCATATTGGGAGATTTTTTCCTCAAGTATATATTTATTTTTTGTGTGCTCTCAAAGCAAAAAAATGCATCTATATCATGTGTTACAAGCACATTTTCCAAATGTAGATCTGACTCTCAGAGACACTGTATTAAATTAATGAGAACAATTAATTCAATCCATTAGGTAGCTTTCTCATAATTTTACAAATACTTAATAAATAAGTTTTACATTTAAACTGGAAAGAAACAGAGACATACGCTAACAGAGGGGAGGTGTACCAGAAGGTTGAGACCAATCACTGATATCTTATGGTTAGAAAAAAATTTTCCATGATGGACAGGTAATTTTAGAGTCAATATCACTATGGTTTCTGACATTCCTCTAAAGCACCTGGTACAGGTCAATGCCACAGACTGATAACAAGCAAGCCAGACAACTTTCCTGTGCTGGCACGACAATTTGTATGTCTTTCTGTTCTCTGGCAAGGGTGCATTACATCTGTACATCTCTAGTGCTTCCTCTCATCTGCTTCCCTGTCTCTGCTTCCATGAGAGAGTAATATCAGCTCTGTATAACCCAGTGCAATTTGCTCTCTTTGAAATAACCTTCATTTTATTTAGTTGTGGAGGAGACTCCAAAAGGGAGAGGGAAGGTGCACAGGGGCAGGAGGGACTGCTGTGATGATAGTGCTGTCTGTCCTGCAGGTCCATCTTTCTGTGTGTCAAATCCTGCCTGCATCACAAGTCTTATCACTTAACTGCAACACAAGTCTGTCTGGTTGCTGAGCTTCACCACGTCCTAGATCATGGAATGGGGTAACACTCTCTTATGTTACAGGTACTGGACATTAATTCATGCTCCAAGGTGGACATTGCATGAGTATGGACAGTGCCATGCTGTGAAGCCAGGCACTCCTGTCAGGAAATGAAGAGCTCGACTGCTTTCCTCCCCTGCATGTAGCTCTAGCAGCACTCCTCTCAGTTTGTCACCAAAGAGCTGATTTTTGCCAAGGGTTTGCTTTTGAGGAAAAAAACCCCCTCTTTTAAGCTTTGCTGCAAGACATTGACATGCAGGCGAGTCAGGTAGTCGTGTTATTTTCATGTACTTGAAATCCATATAATTTATTTTAACGGTCAAAAATAGGATAGGCGAGGTGGTGCCACATACGTGTTCTTTATTGCCTGTTTCATTAGCTGAGTTGTTTGGACCCTGCTGTTTTCAGAGAAAGATTTTGTATTTGACACATCATGCTAATATCAGTCATTAGGTACAACTGCCTGTGATTGGTGCTCTATAAATACCTATGCACAAGTGGTTTGTGATTGTTGCTGTGTAAATACCTACCAGAGATAGCCCTGCACTGGCCAGGAAATGAATTGGGTTGTCCTACAAGAAACACAAAGAAGTAGGTAGTGAGAGAAACTGTTCTAGGATCCTTTGCAGAGGTAAGAAGATGGTTTCAGGGACAGGTGGCCTCACCGAGGGAATCTGCAGGTGCTGCTCCTAGTGTCAAATACTCCTGCAGCTTTGCCTGGCTTCCGGTGTGACATCAATTCACAGTGTGTTTTCTCCACTGGCTTTTCCTACCTGAGAGGACCAGACCAGGAAAGACAGTCTGCTGGAAAGCTTGGTGTCACATGGCTGAAATAACTGCTCAAGGGAATTCTGATGTGGCTGATCACTGAAGTGTGGAGTTTGCCCATCCTTAGCCTCATCACTCATTCTGCTGTCACTGTTTGACAGTTTGTGCCATACCCTCCAGTGTCTTTCAAAAATATCTTCAAATACACATGTAAAGACTTTACACACAGACTGAGTAGCCTGTGTTAGGGAGTGATTACAGTGCAGGTTCAAATTGTCTTTGTGGTAGGATTTTCCCTTTTTGCATCAAGCATACAAGGTAAAACCACTCACATTGTTGCTTCTGTAATTTGAGAGAGAGATACATTCTTCTCCTTAACTCAGGAATCATGGGTCATATCTCCAGGTGAATGGAGGTAAGAAAAAAAAAAACAGTGAGAAAAAGGTTTTCACTTTGTTGATACAACTTTGCTGAGTGAACTTTCAGTGAAGACAGCCTTAGACTCAGCCTTAGACTTGTTGGATAGTTAAGACAAGCTCTGAGGGGCTCTTGTGTTAACAAACTGTACCTTCAGTGCTGGTGTGTTAGTCCAGCCAGGAAACTCTTCTTGGGTTGGCTACTCAGGCTATTGGGAAAGCTGTCTTGAATTCAGTTGCTGAAAGCAAAATTTAGTCCTTAGAGAGGTGTTTGAGGTTAGGAAGTCCAGGAATTTCAGATGTGTGAAGAACAGCAACATCTTAAACATCAGTAAAGGAACTGCAGATTGTAGAGAAAGCGATGACCATGATAAGGTAGAACATACCAATGCCCCTGTAATCTGCATTTGCACAGGACCAAATATATTCCTGCTTACAGAAGTCAGTCATCTGATACCCCAAACTATGTGGACCTGCTGATTTCAGTGGGAGTTGCATCCTGATATAATATAGAATCAAATTTGGCTGTTACATCAGATTGGTGTAAGTTACAGTAATTTTGAACATCTGTTGAATCACAATTAAGTATGATTATGTACTTCACCCCCTATAGTCATTTCCTTACCTAATTACATCCAACCACTTTGCATGCCACTACTGAATTTGCCCAGGTATATTTCTGAGTCAGTACTCCTGTAGCTCTGCAAATGTGATGATGTTGAGACAAGAAAGTACTTTTTAAAATTAAGAGCAATTTACAATATGTTACACTTTCAACATTCAATTAAATAATAAAGATATGAGAATAAAATCCTTTTGCAACTCCAGGGAGCCACTGATGGAATAATCTGCAAATAAGATTAAAAGATTTCAGTACAACTAAGATTGTGTTTCATGACCTTAAATGTCATCCACATCAGATTTAATTCCAAACACTGAATTTTTCCTTTTTCATTAGTCAGTCCAGGAGAGAGATGATAATGCTTTATCATGATGCACAAGATGGGTATTAGTATGTGAATAATAATTTATTTTCTAGGAATACATACTGCTCGATTTATATTTCCATTTCAACAGTAAAACCTTTGCTGTATAATGTATGTAAAGCTCCCACCTGCAAACATGATTATTCTGTGCTGTTGACATCACATTATTATGCAATCAATACTTTGGCATGACTTGCATATTTTTTAGGTCCTCTGGAAATTTGCTACTTTATAATTCTGCTTTAATAAAGAAATCATTCCTACTTTACTACTATCCAAGTGCATTTTTGATTAGTAATTATACATTTCCACATGAACAGCAAATTGGATGAAAGAACTATCCCTCTCTCCCCCATACATCACCAAGATGATTTGGCCTAAGTGAAATTTCAATAGTGTGGGACAGATTCTGAGGGGGAAATGAAAAGGAAGAATTATTTTTTCACTGGGTATTTAAACAACTGTTTAATATGAATTAATTTCATAGACAACCTAATTTTGGACTGTGCACTGCAGAGTATATTATCTGAAGCAATTTAGCAAAGTCTCCTATAGTATTATCTGAGTTCAGGCTGAAGGGCTGGTACCAGAGTTTCCAGGTGGACCACTTGACAAAATTGTATTAGAAGATAACTGTGAACCATAAGAAGGTTTAATCAGATTATTTTCAAGGAAAGATTCAGAAATCCATTAGACTCACTAGCAAAACCAACTGCCTTGAGTGGGATATGGGTTTGTATTCTTTCATGCTCTACAAAAACAGCCAAGGTTAGTCCAGTGTTGTATATTTCCCGCTTGTTTAGGGAAGCTGGCAGCATCAAACCACCCAACTGAAAAAGCAGCAAGTTTCAGAATTCCCCTGCAAGACATCAGTCACAGAGACCTTCATTTCTAGTAGGGGGCTAATAAGGCAAAGATATAAAAGGACTTCGGAAATCCTGTCCCTGCTCTTGGGAGCCTAGGTCACTTGTATTTCTAATGGGATCTCTCCTCACAGGCAACTCTCCATCAGAGCCACACCTGTGATTTAATTAGGATGTATCAACCAGAAGGATTTTCACAAAAATTATTTACTTTCATAAATGGGGGTTTTCTGATAAGGCTTGGTCTTTCGGGGTATTCTTTACCAGTGTTGGTGACCTCAGTTCCTGTTCCTGTGTTACAAAGAGCTGTGATAAGTTGTATTCAGATACTACAGCTTTCATCAGTTCCAAGCATCTAGAAAGCTGCTTGCCTATGTTGGATAACAAATGTAGACACAGCATTTCTGTCTGATGAAGTTTATGCACCAGCCAGATGCATAAGAGTTCCAAAATGCAGTAACTGGCATGAAATTACACAGATAAGGCAGTGATGAAGTCTGAGTTAGGACTTGGGTTTTCTGTCTCCTGCAAATAGTCTCTAATGCTTGTACCTATGTTTATGTACTACAACTTTATGGATACTTCCTGTGATGGATCATAACACTCCTACTGACGCTGTGATGAGCCTAAATCTCACAAACTAATATTCAAGCAGGAACCAATTAGAGGTAGACTGACTTGATTTGTTTAAAGCAGGATATGTAATTCTGAATCAGCATTCAAAGACAACTCCTTGGCTGGTGACAATCTGTGAACGATACATGTTTGCAAACATTACTTACTGAACTGAACTTCATAACAACTTAATTAAATACTTCAGCATTGCTCTTCCCATGGCATTTTAGATGAGATTGAGGCCAGATGATAAGATCACTTTTTTCCAGTGACAAATTGGTGAGCACAATCCATGGGACATGTTTCCAGGGGTACCAAGGACATAGACCTGTTCCTTGTTCTGTAAGGCAGACAACATTAGGAGTTGTGTCACCTGAAGTTCAGCCTGAATTGTCACCAAAAGACCACTCTATTGACACTAACCTGCTCCATTTCTCTCTACCCAAAAGGACCATCCAGAAGCAAAAACCGCATAAGGATATTTAGCACCATCTACTAATGACACTGTTAAAATAGCAGATTAAGTAACTTTGTGCCCTCTGTTACTTTCACATGCAGTTCCAGAAGTTCTCAATAACTTATAAATCCTCATGTTTTGGAGCCTCCCTTTGTCTTGCTCTCTTTGGTATGTGGTACTCACTCCAGCAGTTGAAGTTATATGGGAAGTGTTATCTGAATGGAGAAACCAGACATTTTCTGCAGAGGACATCCAGCTGTAAACATTTCAGAAGTTGTTTTCATCAGAATGTGTTGCTTTCTTTCTCTTTTTCTTCAGTGTAGGTAAAGCAGAGATATGTGACTGGTTTTTAGTTACACACTGCTCAGGCTGTGATATATGAACTTTTAAAAAAGTTATCAGCAGTTCACTTGTAAGAGCAAGAGATCAGAGCTCTTACACATGTTAATACAGAAGGTCATCATCAGACTTCATGGCAACGGGAAAAAGAAAAATTTGGTTCTTTATGGGGCCCAGCTACAGTCTCCATGACTGAAATACAGATCCCATGTGGAGAATATGCATTGATTTCCTTAATGAGGAGAGTAGTGATGCACCACAGCATGGAACCAAAAGCAAATGAGCAAAGTTGAAAAGGATACAAAATTTGCCTTTCACAGGAAATTTCAGGATTTCAAGATTTATTTTGCTTCTGAAGCAGAATAAAATCAAATCACTTTAAGTGATATTTTCAAAATGATTTCATTTTAGGCTGCAGTCTTTAATCTCAATTTAAAATATAACACATTCTGAAGGAGTAATTTCAAAATGAAAAATGGAGTCATTGTTCTGAAAAGGTTAATGTGGGGTATTTTAACCTTACCAAAGGAGTTGTAATTGTTTTCCAGGTTTTGTTGAAGTTGACACTTTCTCAGAAGAGCTTTGTTTTCAATCAAACAGCAGTTTTCCACTGAAAAAACATTCAGTTAGAAAAGTTCCACTCAAGCTAGATGAAGCATGGGAGGTTTGTAGATAAGGAGAATATAATTAGCTACAATAGAAATTTTGTCAGGAGGCTGAGGCTAAGAGCTCTCACGCACTGCATAAATACCACTGCACTCCTGAAAAGAGGACAGGCAACTGGGGCTGTTATTTTGCTTCCCTTCCAAAAGGTTGCTGCTGCTGTACTACATCAGTGTCCTCCCTGCCTAATCACACTGGTTCTACACTGACACAGTGGGGATGAGATAAAACAACTGCTTGGTGAGGACCTATTTTTGGGAGAAAATTTGAGCATATGCTCTGCTTTGGTGTGTTTCCAGTTACACTGAGGTCTCTGGGATGTCTTTTGCAGCAGGAGCTGGGAGACAGCAGCAGCGCTGCTGAACTGCCCATGGTCTGCTCTCTCAGATGTCTCCTTCTCAAGATGTGATCTCACAAGATACCATTGAGGCTGGTGGGATGACAAAGCATAGATTTATGCAGTAACAGGCTTTCTCTTTCTGCTGACAAATAAAAGCCAAAATGGAAAACATTTCTCCTAGAAATACTGCACAAACATAAATGAAAAAATATTTACCTCCAGGATATTATTCAGGATTTTCATCCACTTTTTAATAGGTGAAAGGAAGCATTGATATGCAGGTCTGCATCATATTTTGCTAAGGCAGGAATCACTGCTTTAAGGCAAACTTCTTAATCTTGTTGATTTTACAAGGGCACATACTTATTCCTGGAAAGTAAGAAGGATCTTCCTTCACAATAGAGTAACACTTGCCAAGAAGCACCAGAAAGGAGCTAGGGTAGAAGGCAAATAATTTCCTTTACTAGGAGAAGCAGCATAGTGGAGACTAATTGTCCAAATATCTTATTGCTCAATTTCTCGCTCAAACTCATTTAGCTAACGAGGGTCAAATCCCATTTTCATATTGAAAGGGTAGGATGACTTTTTATTAAGGCAAGTATGACTCTACTTGTTTTATCATTATTTCCACCAAAACAAAATCTTCAGGCTGAAGATTACTGTATTCCAATTAGTATCACATTTTGCAAGGAAAGCATCCAATCGTTGTGAGGAAATTGTGTTTCTCTATTAAACTAGCTGTCTGTGGAGGCTTGGTGTTCATTTTGATTTAGTGCTGGCATAAAATAGGTGCCAAAAATTTATGTAGGTTCAAAACTCAGACACAGTTAGCACAGAAAAAATATTCACCAAGGGCTATTAAACATGAAACTGTGGCCCAGGATGCTTTGAGCCACAGGCTGTTGGAAGATGTGTTACTATGTCAAGAAAGCATAACCAAATGTTTATGCAGCTTTCTTCCCTGAGCATCCTTTCTCTCTGGTGAAGACAGAAATGACAAAGTTAAAGCTGCATCTTAATTGGCAAAATATGTTTTAGTGCGGCCACAAGAGGCAGTCCTTGGAAATCTGAATATTCCCACCTTAGGCAGCCATGAACCTGTTGCTGTATCTTTAGCAATGTGTTTTTATGCCAGCGAGGTGCTCGTGAATGCAACAACAGTTTGTTGTTCTGCTCCTTGCCTGCAGTTGATTGAACACTTGCTGCGAATATGTAGCAGTGCGAAGGGAAGAAAAACCCAAGACCAAACCCCAAACCAGCAAACCAACCCCCAGTTCTTGAAAATTGATTTTCTTGAAAATTAAATTCCTCACAAATCAAACCTGAGTAGGGCAGGGGAGCAGACTGTCTGAGCTGGGGCAGCAGTGAATTATTAAGATAAGCTAACATGACTGAAAACAACTTACAACTTTCTTCAACTCTAACATGGAAAAACTGTCATGGTGAAGCTGAATAAATCAGAGCTGATTTCTGACAGCCTTTCTCTGAGTAGCATGACTCTGCATTTCATTCAGTCAACTGAAACTGATGCACTCAAAGTGATGCTTCTCTGTAGCCTTGGTTTCCTTGGCTTCCTAGGATTAAAAATGACCCTAAATTAACATCCTCAATTAAAAATACCCTTAAATATTCTAATTTTGCATTGTGTAAGGAGTGTTTGTAGGATTTCCAGACTGGCCTCACAGTGTCTCAGAACGAATTGAGCTGATCTATTTTAATTTTGCCTGAATGAATACACACAAGTGACACTTGTGGTCTAATCCCACATTCTCCTTGCTGCTCCTGTTTGCCCGAAAAAAGCATCACACAGCTTCTCTCACCCCACTGGTGCATTAGGTACATCACAAGGTGTCGGTGGAGTCCCAATGCAAAAGAAATCCAATTAAATAGTCTTTCCTCCTTCCCTATGCAGAGTGATGACTGGAACCAATGGAAAATTAACTGCAGGTGGCTCAAAATCACTGACTCTTTATTGCCTGCTGATTTCTCATTGGAGCACCTCAGTCTCCTTTCATTTACACACATTTCCTCCTTTCCAGTGGAAGGGGCACTTAGGAGCAAATAACTTTTCTGTAAATTGGGCCATATGTCTGGTCCTCCAGGGGCCCACAGTTTCAGCCCTCATCTAGAAATTTCAAAATAAATCAGAATACGACAAACCCTGCACTAGAAGTACTTTACTGTTTATGTAAGAGCTTTTCCCTACAAATGGACTGACTACTTGAATTTGAAATCCTTTGCTCATCTGGAAAGTCTCGATCCAGTATCTGACAGGAGAAATGTCTCTCCTATCCCAGTCTCAGAAGACTTTCTTACTAGATCTCTTCCTGGAAAGCATGTCCAGCAGAATGTCACAAGCCATCATTTTTCTGTCTAGCCAACAGTCGCCTTTTTAACTTGGCTTTCTCTAGGTATTGTTTTATGTGAATATGAAGTCCTCCTGTGATAGCAAAAAGTGCAGAAGTAATAATATACACTGCAATATATTTTCAAACCACCAGAGCCATTTCCTCCTCTTTTGTTCCCTTTTATGACCCTGATGTCATTTGGAATAAACTTTAATTGGGTCATTTTGTCATCCGCTGAGCAGCCTCCATTAACAAACCTTTACAGCAGTAAGTGCTGGTAGCAGGATCTCTGTCACAGGCAGTTGCCACTTAGTGAAGTTTCACAAACATATCTTCATTATTTATGCATGCTGTGCTTTATTACTGATGCCAGGTGTGAGCCAGGAACACTTCAGTACACACAGGCAGCTAAAGAGGTCAGATGTCAGCACTGAAGTAATAACGATAAAAAACTGAACAAGAGAGGTGTGTTCTCACATCACTGTCAGTGGCCCTGTGCCTCACAAGGCACTGCAGCCACGCCTCTGCTTTAGAGTGGTGTTTTAAGCCATCAGGGCATTACTGGCAGATCACAAACTTCCCTGGGTTCGGATGAACACCTATGCATATGCTTATAATAAAGAAAGCTGTGTCAAAAATTATGTTTCTAAGCTGTAGGAAAAAACTACATGTAGAATAATTTTATCTGTCCAGATTGATTCCACTGAAACCAAAGAAATCATAGCAGATTAAGGTCAATGTACATAAATAAATCATGACCATGAATTTTACAGGTCTCATTCTAGTTTTGTTAAAACTGATGGCAAAACCATAAATACATTTCCACAGATTTTTGCAGGGCAAAATCCAGCCTCAGGTTTTAAAACAGCCAACCTAATATTTTAGAAAAGCACAAAGGAACTTTGAATTAGCTGTTAGGTTTCTTCTCTTTTATCATATTGTTGTTGTAATATATGAAAGAATTACCAAATTTAATTATGGAATGGTTCTTAGGTCATAGCAAAATTGGCACACTAAACACACAATAAATGTCTACTTTACTTTTAATTAAACAGCTTCCCCTTAAAGGTTTTTAATCACTAGTTTAGATAAGTGGGATTTGTAATGATTGTTAAGGAACTGAGAAGAGTGGCTGAAAACATGCACCTGCATGCAGCTAGAAGAGGGTATTATGGAAAACGTTATCGAGACTGAAGGAAAGCTTTTCTTTATGTTTCATATATTGTTAGAATGATGAATACTGTCATAACTCTCACTAAAACTGGAAAATCCTTTTACAGTAGCTTGTTAAAAGCCATCTTGATGTTAAGCTTTAAAAGTGCCCTCCATTATTAGTGCAGTCCTTATTTGTGCTTACCAAATAGGAGTGCAATGGAAAATATTCCAGCTCTACCAAGTGACATGAAGGTAACATTAAAGAAATATAGATTGAAAGGAAAAATTTCATTGAAAATTATATATTAAACTTCAAAACTCTGGACTTTTCCTATGGGGCTTTTCCCCCTGCCTTATCTTTAAAAGCACTGCTTATACATGTAATCTTGTCTTTGTATTTATTCTCTGTTTTATTGCTGGAGTAGCTTAATTGCAACTCTCAAATCACACATTTATCTGCTAGTTTTAATTGTTTTTCCCACAAACTTTATTTAGGGTGGTATGATTTAAAAATCTTATTCAGTATCCATTTCAATTTCAAGAAAACTTCAAGCACTCATGCTTTTCTCTCTGGCAGCAGACCTTTTCTCATCTTGGTGGTATTTTGTGTAGTGTTTTTTCCATGGATGTATATCCTGCCATTTAAAGCAATATGAAATAATGTGTAAAGACCCTCTGACAGGAAATTAGGAATGACATGTTTGAGATAAAAGGGTGCAGCCACTGAAACGGTGTCTGATGAAGATTTAGAGTGATGGCGGAAGCACGTGAATTGTTTATCCATTCTGCCACACTATTGCTGCAAGCCAAGAGAGGTGTAATAATTTATTTGGAAAATCACAGTTTAGTACAGTGAGAAAAAGTAATCTACCATGGCTCTGACAGGCCAGGCAGATAGATATGAAAAAGAGAAACAGATCTATTTCTCGAGATGTAGGCAACAATTATGAATGAATAGACAGCTACCTTAATATACGAGTTGCCATCTCTCAGCTGCTTCAGCAGATGGCCTACTGTGTGAACTCTGCTCCAAGTTACCCATTCAAAGGTTTGATGTTTCTGAATATAATGCATCAGGAGACTTTTTACAGATCAGTGTGTATATATATATGCAAACTGTCTTCTTGATTGTGGCAAGCCTTTTTTTTTCAAAGAAGACAGCTGCTTTTGCTGTAAATTATATTAAGAGGTCTAAGCTATTTAGCCACCACAATAACATCACATTGCTTTGATTGCTAGCATCTACCCCTGAATTTGCCATTCCTCTGCTGTCTCGTTTCTCCTCCTCAGTTCCTGTATTTTGCATCAAGTGGTCCAGCAGCTTTTGAGTAGCTGCCTCCACACCCCGGGTGCTGGTGCCACCCTGCAGCTGCCTGAGGGAGGCTGCAGCCAGAGCAGCCTGAGCACGCTGCTGCTGCTTCAGCACTCTGCTGGCTGGGTCTTCCTCGTGTCCATTAAAAACGAGAAGTGGGCTGAAATGCCAATTAGATAATGTCGGCATTTGGCAAACAGAGCTGTCTGCCAGTTTGCAGGCAGTCTGGGCAGTGTCACAATGAATCCGTCAAGAGGCATAGAGTCTCCCCATGGGATTCAAAATCCAGCTGTCACTCAAAGCTACAGTATCTGGGATTTGGGTGTCAGGGTAGCTGCAGGAGGGAGTTGATTTCCCCATGGAAAGTGGGTGAAATGCCTTTACTAGATATCTGTGGCATCCATTTGATATGCACCCATCTGAGTCCTGAAGTTACTACATGAAGGAGAAGGTGTGATGCATCTGCATGTGCAACTTCCTACAAGTTTCCTTAGCATCCTAAGAGATGCTAACACAAGCATTTGTAAAACAATAGTGAGCTTGGGTTTTCTAACTGCTCCAAAGTTTCAAAAAACAGCAGCATATCCCAAATGACAAGGCTATGTAGTTTGCCCTGTTCCACCAAGATAGTGGTGTGAAAAGAATGGAGTGAAGGGTTCTCCTGGAAAGGACACATACATCAATTCTCTTCTCTTGATCTCTGAAAAATGAACTGCAGAAGTATCAAAAGATATGCTGACAAATATGTGAGTTCATAAAAAAATGCAAACCTATATGATGTCAAATTAGCTCAGCTGCTTAGGGCATGGTGCTAATAATGCCAGGGTTGTGGGTGTGATCCCCATATGGGCCATTTACTCAAGAGTTGGACTTGATGATCCCTGTGGGTCTCTTCCAACTCAAGAGTATTCTGTGATTCTGTGAAAAGATATTTTCAAACAAAACATCAAATGCTTTTTGCTATTTTTGCTTTCTCTTTTCATTGAAGTGTTTATACAAATTAGAAGAGAAGAGGGGGGAAAGGTAATATTTAGCAAATTCTTGATGTTATTGCTGCAAGTCTTGAATAAGTCTGTTCCTCTGCCTTAGAAAAGGAAAGGGCTAAAACCATACTGATGAGTCTTAATCTTATTAGAGATCCATGTCTCAGCTGATCCTGTAACACTACAGACTGACTGCCATGAGTGACACTAGCTTGGGGATTAGGGCGTCAGAGGACCCAAGTGAGAAGCAACATCAAAAATATTAGAAAGTTGGTATTAGCCATGGAAGACCCAGGATATTCAAATGTGATAGAACATTTATCAGTCACCCTGTGCCATCAGCCAAAGCCTGCTTGAAGATGACTCCATGTCTTGATGCTCTTGACAGCTGGGAGATGCATGGAAGTCCTCTGCAAACACAGATGTGCTTTGTGTCTCACTTTTCATAACCTTGCAACTCGTGTCCCCACATCTAAGGTTTTCAGTCAGACTCAGGATAACTTTTCATACTGAATTTACACAGAATCCAGTGAGGTTTCTCACCAGAATGTTGTCTTCATCAGAAGGGAGTGCACTGAGCATGTTGATAAAAAACATCATTTCAGAATCAAGGTCAGATAACAGTTTTCTGTCTTTAGAACCATGTTGGTAAAATTGCCTTTTCAGACAGGTAGATGTTCAGCCACCATTCTCCTGTCAGGAAAGATGTGACATGATGAAAGATGAACAGAATATTTGTTAAACATGAAAAATTACAAAGGTTAAGCACACAGTGCTTTAGCATAAGTGTCAACATAGTAATTAAACTAAGCAGAATAGTGTCTGCTGCAAGAATATTTTTTTTTATTTTTACTGTTTTTTTCTTTTGAAATTCAGCATTCACTGAGGACTAAGATTTTAATTTCCCTCAGCAGGGTGTGTAAACAAGGAAAGATTGTGCTAGCAGAGTCCTGAAGTATTAAGGGTTCTGCACACAAAACTACAGAGTCAGAAGCAGAGCTCTGGCTAATACTCAAGATAAGACAGAGTGGTCCCTGGGCCTGTGGTGGGAAAGTGCTTGTATGACACTTAAGTCTGGTGAGCTCCATGAATAAGTGCAAAATGAAGTTTTGAAAATGCAGACTTAGAAAAATGAAACAACCACTTTGTCTTTCCCAACGTCTACTACTCTGTAATCTGAAAGTCTTTACATCCTAATGTTGCAGTGGCCAAAGAAAGGAAAGCATTTCCTTTCAATGAATAAAAGCAGAAATCGTTTCCTTTTATGATGCTAGAGAACAGTACTTGAAAGAAGGAAGAGTCAGAAGAGATCAGGCTTCAACACTGTTTGGGGAGACAATCTTCCTAGAGGGAGATTGGAGAGGTAGACTAAGTTGGAACCTGTAACAGAATCACAGAATATGCTGAGCTGGAAGGAACCTACAAGGGTCATTGAACACAACTCCTGGCCCTTCACAGCACCATCCCCAGGAGTCACACCATGTGCCTGAGAGCATTGTCCAAATGCTTCTTGAACTCTGTCAGTTTTGGTGCTGTGACCACTTCCCTGGGGAACCTGTTCCAGTACCCAACCACCTTCTGAATGAAGAACCTTTTTTCTAATATCCAACCTAAACCTCCCCTGACACAGCTTCAGGCCATTCCCTTGGGTCCTGTCACTGGGCACCACAGAGAAGAGATCAGTGCCCGCCCCTCCTCTTCCCCTGATGAGGAAGTTGCAGACTACAGTGAGGTCTCCCCTCAGTCTCCTCCAGGCTGAACAGACCAACTGACCTCAGCCCCTCCTCACACGGCTTCCCCTCAAGGCCCTTCACCATCCTCATGGCCCTCCTTTGGACACTCTAATAGTTTAATGTCTTTCTTATGTTGACAGCAGACTCACTGGCACTGTGTGATGTGGGAAGGGGGGGAAGGTCAGTATGGAGAGCTAGTGGTGATAACTGAAGTATTTCACCAAGAGGCACAGGTTATACAGGTACTTTTGGCCTGAAACCCCTTGCTCTGGAGGATACACTTCTCAGAAGACTTGTAGTCACATAATTGATACAGGCTCTACTTTCCACCGCTTCTTGCTGGAAATGAGTAGAATAATGCACGATCCTAAAAAGGTATGGACCTTAGCAAGCTGATTCTTAATCCCAGATGCTTTCCATTCTACATCTGTAAATGCTGTGGAATCCTTCAATGTCTGACTTTCCCCCAGACATACTGCAGAGAGCACTCAGAATAAAAGTGAAACATTTCAAAGATTTACTTCCCTATTTTTTTTCACTAAAGTTACTGCATTTTTTCTCCTTCACAGGACTGGCTATGTATTAAGGTTTCTGCATGGTATTGTAAAGAAAAGAACTACTTATATACCACTTATATGATACAACATCTAATACATCTAATACAAAAGCAAGCTCTCCTGAACTAATCCTACCCCCTCCCCCCCGCCCCCATCTTTCACACAACATTTGAGTGCCACATAGGGGAACATTTTTGGATGATAAGCATAGCTGTCTCAGAGGCCTGTTAAACAACATAGAAATCCCTAGGACTGTGTAAATGTAAACAATAACTCCAAACTCCTGCCTGGAGGATTTTTTACCCAGCTACTCATCTCCATATTTTAGCACCTCTATCACAGACTTGGGATGTGGAAGATTGCCATAGTTTTGTTCTTGCGTTAGTGAAAACTGACATAAACTGAAAAGGAGGTTTTTTTTTTTTTTCTTTTAATAATTATATGATCACATGATAACTTTTTCATACTTATGCATAAAATTTGGAGTGACTGCCCCAGTGGATAAAGTTACTCCCATGTGGAACTGCTTGTGGGACCAGATCACCATATCCCCCTTTGAACTTAGGGTGAAAATCTGCAGTCCTTTTTAGTGCAGCAATGCATCTGTCTTCCCTTCAGAAGCTATTTAGTCAGCAATTAGTCTGTAGTGCACCAGTGCATAGTCCACATGCAATATGGACTAACTAATCACTGTTGTTATTTGGGTAGGTAGGAGGGAATAAATGTAAACAACAGCTAACTTTTGTGGTGTCAGTGTTTTCTCACATATTTGGTGGTTTTCCTGATGCCCAAGTGGATGAAAACAGATAAACAAATCAACACAACCATTGCCCACCAAATTCACCGGACTTCAATTTCACATATGCAGTCTAGACTGTTTGCTTGAACACTTAGTTAGCACAAGAAGAGATGTTACCTCTTGCTCTGAGCTCTGAAGTTCCTAGGCAAGAGCAAGTCCAATTTAGAAAAGCACTTTGTTGATAGATACTCAGTCTTAAAAGAGGTAATTTTTCAAAAGATAATATTTTAAAAATCATCTTTATGTCTACATACCTGCTGCAGTTAAATGCAACACTTGACACTGAACTAATGAAAATAAATCTGAGTGCATGGGAATAGAGGAGAATCTATCATTTTTATATTTAATTTGCACTTCTGATGGCACTTTCTGCATGATTAGCAGCACTATATCCTCTGACTTTTGTGGTAAACAGTTTCCCTTGTTGAGTGCTCAGGATTAAACACTAAACAACACCAGAGAGGGGAAAATTAATTCCTTAGGAATAGGGAAAAGGTGGTTGTAAAAATTTTGTCAGGATGTTCTTGTTGAGACATAAAATCTTAACTTTTAACTGTATAACTCTATTTTGAAATTCATGGCACGGAAGATTGAAGCCCTCCACTTTGCACTGCTTGCACAATGTTTTGGTGGTTGTCTGCATGGTTCTTTGTGCATCCTGGTTCTTACAACAGTGAATGTTTATTACCAACTTCCAGTATTAATTTTTCTTTATAAAGTTCATCACCACAATTGACAGGAAACAAAGTGCACATAAAACTGAACACCATAGTTAAGTATTTTCCTGTAATACTTTAGATTTTGTGTTTAAATGTTTAAGGTTAATTGGTGAGCACATTTGAAAATTATTACACTAGTGAACAGCACAAGGAATTATTATATTCTATCAGTCACTCAAATGGAGGAATTAATCTATGTTAGGAAAAGATTAATTTCCTATATGCCAAAAATAAAAGTTTTGTTTTGGTTGATTATCAGTAGTATCAGATGGGTCTTTTCGCTTATATTTTAAGGAGAAACCTTTTATTAGCAGAGAATTGTCATTGTAGAAGACAGGCATGATTATGTCACTTATCACTGAATGAATAGATACCCATTTATATTAGCTTTTTTTAGTCATAATGATGCAACCACCCTGTACCTGGAAATATCTGTATTTATACACTGTAACACAAAAAATCTGTTGAGAGGGTGAGTCCCTAGAGCACAGGCTCTGTCCTTCTCTGGTTTTCGCTGAGTTCAGTGCGATGAAAGCACTTAATAAATAACAGTTAATCCAAGACAGCTGCTGACCATTTCAGAGTTTTGATATTTGTATCTGTTACTTACCTGTTTTTCTGTTTTCTTAATGAGAACTATCAGTTTGCAGAACAATTGTCAGGAAGGGATAGTTTTTGTGCCCTCTTTGAAAAACATGGTCTTCCTTTAACTGGCCATTTTAGTTGATAATTTTGCCTATGATTCATAATACGATGTTCTCAGGAACTCCTTTACCAATGCCAAATGAAAAGCAAAACTAGATACACTTTATAATACCTGCCTGATGGCTTAATAAATTCTCACAAGGCATCTGAACCTGGCGAAAAGAAGGTGAAAAGAGAATGAATATAGTTTGGACCTAATAAGCAATAGTTTTAATAACCTGATTTATGGAGGAAGAAAGAAAATGTAGGTATTCTTTCTGTTGCTGATGCAAACAGAACCCAAGATGTTAATTAAAATATTGTCGTCTTTCTCTCACTATAGTAACAGAAAAAAACCCCCATCTAAAAGTAATATAGTTTTTAATTCCTTAACTGAAAATAATAAAAATAGATGCATGAACCAGTATATATATCTATACAACCCCCATGCATTTGTATCCACACATACAGAAAATAAGCATTTTCCTAGGAGCAGCAGATACAGAGTCCACAGTATCTAGAGCTACATATAAATTTTCTTTATAATTATATTTAGGATGTCTTTATGTAGAAAGGTATAGTAATAGACAAAAGCAATAAATTCTCCCGTTATTAATGCTAGAGTTTGCGTTTCTGCCTGAGCAGTTAGGAAAAGCAAATGTTATTGATGTGTTAAAAGGAAATACTTGTTAATAACTAGATAATTTTAAGATGTTGGGTTCATACCATCTGTTAATCTTAGTTGTGATTAAAGAGGTAATCCTAATGCCCATTATTCCTAATGACAAGACCAAGCAGGCTTAAAGCATTAGCCGTCGGAGGCCAAAGAGAAGAAGCAATGAAGGATATCAGCAATCTTAGCCACAATTGAGGAATTGGCCCGTCCTCTACACCACAAAAGTGATACAAAAGAATTACACCCTCACTAAAGTCTATTTCCTCGTATAATCACACAAAATGATTTTTCTTAAATATGATAATAAATCACAGCTAAAAATCAATGTGGCAGGGCCCAACTGCTATGGCCTGATAACGCATCAATCAATATTTAGTATTTAGATTTTAATTAATACATAGCAAAGCAGAGGCCTTTTAAGAGAGAAATATTATCTCAGATAAAAAATCCTGCACTGTTAGCATGCAAAAGTAGTTGCTCATATCTGTCACTGATCAATCTGCTAGAGTTGTGATTAAAACCCCTTGAAAATACCAGACGAGCATAAACCAGAGAGCCAAAGAGAGGATGTCTTAGGCACCTCAGTGTGCAAGGCTGCTATCTCAGGGTGCTGGGAGAACCCAAGGCACAGCCTCACCCGGTGTCAGCTAAGCACAAAATCCATCCCTCCAGCACTGCTGAGCAGGACTCAGAGAAACCTGTGACACTTACAGTGCTCCAGCTACAGGAAAAGAATTACATGTTATTGGGCTGAGGACAGAACTTGCACCTCCTGACAGTGAGGCCTGCTGTCCCCACCCCGGGCTCACCTCAGGTCACAGCTGCTTATGGGATTTAAAGAAATTACATGTTCACAAATTATTTTAACATTGGCTCTTAATTTTTTTTTTTTTTTTTTGACTAGAGATGATGTGCAGGGATTTATTCTAGCCTGTTCGCTGTCTGATTACACTGAAGACAGATGAACTGGATTAGAAAACATAAAGCAAGAAACATTTTCACACTCCACAGCTCTCTTCTTGATAATTTCTAGAAAACACTCTGGACCAGGTCCCCACATTTGATTCCAATGAGGATGATCTCCTTTTTGCAGTTCTTTAAAAAAGAAAAATAGAAAAGAAATCAAAGGAAGTAAAAAAGGAAAAAAGAGAAAAGGAAAGGAAAGGAAAGGAAAGGAAAGGAAAGGAAAGGAAAGGAAAGGAAAGGAAAGGAAAGGAAAGGAAAGGAAAGGAAAGGAAAGGAAAGGAAAGGAAAGGAAAGGAAAGGAAAGGAAAGGAAAGGAAAGGAAAAAGAAAAGAGAACGTTGATGCTTTTTCCAAACATAATTCAGGTTCTATTGAAGCCACCTGCTAATGCCTCCAGACTTTGGTGACTGAAGCACCAAGCTGATGATCCAGTCTTTATATATTTATTTTATTTTCCTAAGGACAGATTCCAAGGCAGTGTAATTGAAATGGTAATAATGGGAGGCTTTTACATCAGCTGACATTTTCCAAAGAAGAGCCTGCATTTGGCATGAGTTCACATTTTTTTGGAAAAAATTCATGAACAACTGAAACACTAGGAAAGAACTATGACTTAAAGAAAATGAAAATCTCAGAATAAGGATGTAAAGAATACTGAATAAGCCATTTGATCCTACAGCTCAGTTTACCTGACAGCTTTTAGAGACGTGAACTCCATTGAATTTCCAAACTCAGAGAAAAACAAAGAAAAAATATTTTTTTTTATCCATGAACTTGTCAGTCTTTGTATCTGAAAAAGTTCAGAAAAATAACAGAAAAATGTAAAATACTTTTGCCAGTTCCACCATGGAATTTGTATAAATTATGCAATGATGGTACATAGGTCAAATTCATACAAGGTGCAGGTAGAGCGATTTCTTGATTCAGCAGTATATTAAAGGAAGGTTATTCTTTGGGTGTAAATTGACCATCAGTCAGAGCGTAGCTACATCCAGCTGTGTCAAGGCAGTGCAACCTGTCTCAGCAAAGCCTTCAGTGAGTGTAAAATGAATATAACTTATTCAGATGGTGGGACATGGAGCATAGCTGGAAAAGCAAATGTCATGTGGACAGTTTCCTCCCCTTGGCTGCTGGCAAATAAATTCTGCTTGTTCTGTGTACTTAGTATCTGGTGCAAGTTATGCAAGCTCGTGCCTGGTAGGGGAGATGTAATAAAAGCATGTGAGGGAGCAATGTCATCACAAGCACTTGACCTTCCCCTCTGGCAATATGGAGGCTGTATATTTTGTGGCAAGCATTGCAATTGTCTTTATGTTGGTGTCTGCTATTCTGGGTTTTATTCCTGCTGTATTCAAGCATTAAAGCTCTTAAAAAGACCATATGTCCTGACCTTCTCTGTCCTCTTGGATGAGGGTGCATTCATCCCTTAATTTGGATATTTGGGTTTCCACAGCTTCTCACCATAATCAGGTCTTTGTTCTCCTATCTTGTTTATTCCTGTAATCTGCCATTGAATGAGCTTCTGGTACCTCCTGTAACCCCAAAGCTTCAGAAATATGTGGGAAAAGAAATACATCAGAAATAAGTAATGTTGATGACCTCAGTATGAGCTGTGTTTTAAGAAGGGTGTGGAAGTATTTGGAAGGTGAAAAATCTAATAAAATACTGAAATATCTGAATTTCAAATTGGCATAACCAGGAATAAATATTTGGGTCTGTATAAATGATGAAGTTTAAATGCAAGTAGGACAGAAGGGGCAAAAGCTGCCCACATGAAAGTTGCTACTCCTACTATTTTAAATGAATATATTTCTATATTGTGTTTATGCCATACTCAGTTGGAACAAAAGCCACATGCTGCGCTTCCTCAGGAGGGCTGGACCTCACTCTTTTAATCTGACCATCAAAGCAACAACAACTGGAATTTTATCTGTGACCTATCTGTTAGAAAAATGGGGAAGGAAAACAATTTTTACACATCCCATCTTCTAATGCTTTCTTTTCCATGAATATAAGAAAAGCACCTATTTTCTGCTATCAGTACCAGGCCAGCTTCTACATTGTCATTGCTACAAGATGAGAAAAAATTTTGTATTGTGTCATGCTGCAACCATCTCTTAAATAAAGTTAATAAATTATGTCCTGCTCTTTCAAGCAAGACGGTTCCCCTTCCATGAAGTTCAAAATGAAACTATGATTCCCAGAAGTTGATGCAAGGCTGCACAGGGACCACCTCTCTAAAACTCCAGGATTAAGAGAACTTCTCTCTTGTTCTTTTCCTTCTAGCATTATCCTCATTATTTACTGACTGACTCTTCCCCACCAGTCTCAGGCTTCACTTCCTCTAGCCCAGACATCCTATAATACACTGGAAGAAGATGAAGGAATTAGTTAATTCCCCAGAGCTGGCCCAGCCCCACCAACCTGCAAATTCCTATATACAAGCTGGCAACTGTGATCTTTCCTCTAAGCCAGCGAGAGGATTAACTCCTTCCCTACTTTAGTTCGCAGCTCATTCACAAGCTGTTCACTTTGTACACCCAGTATTTGATATCTGCTTTGATTGGATACAGTGGGCCACGTTAGCATGGTTTTCATTCCCTACTTCAGCTAATTAAATCCTAGGCAAAAATAATCACAGATATATTTTTGCTAAATGTACTGTAAAGGAACGGGCCATTCCCAAAAAGTGCTCTTTTTGAAGGGTTTCAGTAAACTCCTTTGCTAGGCCAAACACAGAGAGGACATTAATGCAGACACTGCAGACTTGTGTAAAAGGAGATTTTGGACGAGAGGTCATTTTTCGCAAGTTCTAGTAAGTCCTGTTGATGTGTTCAAGTACCAAACCAAATTAAAGCTGCAGCTGAATGACAAAATAATAGGAACTACGAATGCAAAACTATGGAGGACATATTTTCTTACCTTTAAAAAGCTAGAATGTTTAGTTTATCCTGGTATTTTACAACACAAACTGATTTTTAAATGCCAACAGCTGCGCTCCATTCTCATAAATAGACTCTTGCATGGCACCTCAAGGTTAATTATCAGTGACATCTCTTTATGAACTGAGATTCCTCAATCCTTATCTTGCAGATCAATCTGCCAGTTCTAGCCTACAAAAGCCTTTCTAATTTGACCATCCTGGTGACACCTGAGTGCCTGTCAGTCATATACTTACAGCTCCCTAGACCAGACCTTTCTAACTTGCTGCATGTGGGCCAAGCCCAGCTCATGAAACATCATTTGCAAATCCATCAGCAGCACTGGCCTACTCATAATCCTTTTTGTTGGCTGTAGAGAACTTCTGACAGAAGTCATAATAATTGGAACAAATCCATTTTTTTAAACCCACTTTGGCAATTTTGCAATGAAAAGATCACATCTTCAGATTTTTTTTTCCCCAAGAAGTTGAAAATTGTTGAATCTTTAAAAAACTAAAACTCACTTGGTTTAATCTAATCTAGGGGTTTATATGAAGTATTTAAAATTGCCTGCAATCTTATTTTTGACAGAAAATGCAACATTTCTCTTTCCTGGGATATTGATGATTTTTCAAAGTAATTTGAAGTTACTCTGTAATAAACATATTGATCCTCCCAAACAAGTGGGCTGGTGTCCATTTATCCCAGTGGAGCACCATATTCTCATGTTGGCACTGATTTTGGCCTATTGCCTAGAATGGCATTAGCCTAAAGGGGAGGTGAACTTCTCGGGTACAGTGATGGTGTCAAGTTGTGAAGTCATTCAGTCTGGTGGGGCATGGGCTGAGTGAGGCTGGCCAGACCTCTAAGAGGAGATTGTCAGTGTAAGGGAACAGGACAGTGCTGAAACTGCTGTTATCTATGACGCAGGCATTACATTCCCTCCTATGTAAAGACAGACTGACTGTGTTACATTTGCCACTTCTTGGTTAGACAGAAAACATAGGTCTGCCTGACTGCTTGTGAGCATTGGAGAGACCAAGGTTTGTCACTTTCTTGCATTTTTTTTTTCAGATAATATGCATCACTTCATCTTTTCCTCAGGTGTCATTGCAAATACTGTTCTTTGCCTTCCTTTTGGCTCAATTTCAGCTCATCCTCCCTCAGGATTTGTCTCAAAATTGGGATCAACTGCTTTTTCATTGGACTAAGTTTCCCTCCATTTCCGACACCTGCACAGGTGGCCAGGGAAATATGCTGTACACAAAGACAAGAGGAGTGGTGCTGATGAGGGTGGGCATCAGAAAAGGGGGAGCATGAAAAGTAGGCGAGAAGAGAAATTTCAGCTGTGACAGTGAAGAGAGTGAGAGAAACACAAGAATCTTCACAAGCAGTGGGGACACTGCCTTTTACAGCCAATCTCATTAGCCAGTAATCATGCAGCAACATATCATCATGACAACTTGTCAGGCACACAAGCAAAATATTTGATTATAAACAAAGATGAGTGATTTCCTTAGTGTTGGGCTTTGTAAAATCAACATGTTACATGACAAAGCCCAAATGCTGAGTCTGTCTTGACAGCACCCCTGTAGCTTCTGCTGTGCTTGGAGAGCTGCTCTGACTACAGATGATCAGTAGATATTCTTGTGATATTTATTATGAAAAGCTTGTGACTGAAAGCTCTTGTGAACTGCCACAATCTGAATTTAGAATTAACACTGAAATTTTTCATTTATTTTCACAAGCTTTTGTTGGCCCTGCACAAGTTTTTGCAACTATCATATTGAAAAATCTTGATGCTTCCTTTTGTGGAAGAGGGATTTGGTATTGTGCAGGGACATAACTTGTGGATGAAGAGGTACATCTTGCCATATTTGGGGAAGTCCACATGCATTTGGACAAATTACACACTTCCCAAAAATTTGTCCATGCTCACTGGTTTGCTTGATGTATTTTTGGCATAAATACTTTGGAGATACCATCAGACAGCTTTTTCTTCAAAGCAAAGAAAATAAATAAATATTCCACAATTTTAAGTCTATTTTCCTGCTGTATCTTTGTCATTATCTGGCATATGATGCAGGTAAATAAGGTTATGGTAATAACAGGAAAGAAGCTCTTATGCCAATAGACAAATCTGGGATTACATGCACAAAGAAGGGGAACACATATGCTACAATACATGCTTATGTACTAATTTAATACATGGTGGCTTTTTATTCTAGCAATATTGTTTGTGCTGCCACAGTTAGAAGTCTGTGCCAGCATTTCCATTACAAATCCACTGTTCACAGGTATTTACAATGTCAGTCTAAACATTGCTCTGGAATGAAACTTGTCAAATGGGTCTCAGCCCAGGAGCAATTATTTTACCCATCCATTTGACTGTTAAGTTATAGTGGCACAAAAATATAGTTGATCTACTTGAATAACTTAAAATGGCTTTGAATTAAAAAAAAAATGAAATAAGTTTATGGCCCTACATAATTACTTATGTTATTCAGAAGAAGCAACACAACAGATGAAAGCAAAACTTGCCAAGATATTGTAGGATAGAAACAGGATATCCTAACAATGCATTTTCTCTACAATTGTTAGTAAAAATATGATTATATGCACAATCAGTTGCCTTCACCAGACAATGCCTCACATCATGGAGAAAGGTGCTAAAAATGGATGGGATCCCCTAAAAGATACAGCTCTCTGTGGATAAGAGGCAGTGTGCAATAACTCCCATCAAGTTTCTACCAGCTAGAAAGCTAGTTGGTGGAGAGCTGACAGGGAAGGAATTACATTTGGAGATATTTTTTTCTTTGCTGTGGGTCACAGGCTTCCACAATTAGTGCTCTGTTCACCAAAGTCACCTGCTGTGTTTCCATGTTTGAGGAAGCATCACAGTGAAGATGCTTTTGGTTTCTGGTTAGGGCAAAGAGTTGGTTTCCAGCTGACTGTGGGTGGCTGAAGAGGAGCTGGGCACGTGGTGTGAGGGCAAAAGGAGTTCTGGAGATATAAACCAAATGGGAGGTGAAATTCAAAGAGAAACTGTGGAGAAAAAATAATCTGAAAAGAAAAACAAAATTAAGAGAAGAAAATTAGTGGAACTCCATGCCCTCTGGAAGAAGAATGCTGAGTTTCTTCAGGTCGACCTCCGCAGCTCATGCTCTGGCAAAGCTTTGAAGGGTTTTATGGGATTTAGACCAAGCAGAAAGAGCACCCATGAAGCACCAGTTCAAGTCTTAATGATCCTCCACTTGCATTGTGCTTTCCCTGCTTATCTGGAAGTCCTGTTGATAACTGTTGAAATGCATGAGTAGCAAGGCAAACAGAGAACACATCGTTAGTGAAGAAAATAAGTCAGGATAAAACCAAAAGACAATCCTGAGCAAAGAATAAAAAGATTAGAATTTCCCCTGGAAAAAAATGGTGTCTGGCAGCAAAGAAACAGGATGTGATAATTCTATATGGAATAATAAAAAACAGGGGAAAAGTTAATAAGGCATAATTATCCACCGTTTCACACAGAAAGGGGCTTAGAGTACAATCCCTTAAATTACATCAATAGGCTTAAAACTAAACAGAGATATGTCGTTCAGGCACAAATGTACTTCACTGTGGACATTGCAGCTGTGCAGCATGGAGCTGAGCACCTTGCGGTGCAACTCTGTGAGGTGGATGCAATCTCCCAAAACTCCAGACTGGGGTAAGGCTTGAGAGGTTTCACCATGTATTTTTTGTACTCTGACACTCTTTGCCCAAGTTTTGCTGTTGGCTCCTGTGCTTGCTGCGGTCACATACAGGCTATAGTATCCCAGACAAACATCAAATGTGGTCCAGTGCACTTGCTTACAGACACTGCCCAGAATATACTGAAGAGCTGGAATTACTTTGTATTTTTCCCTGGCACATGTTTTGAGGATTGTAGCCTACATATACATGCACTTAACCTACTAAATATTCATGAAAACTGTAGGTACAAACACGACCAGATATATACAGATACAAGACGTTGCATGATTAAAATAGAACACTGAAAAAAATCAGAGGCAGAGACACTGTGAAAGGTTCAGAATAAAGTCCAAGAATCTGAAGCCATATATTGCTTGTGGTTTTGCCATACCTTGCTTAAGTGGGCTGGGCTCTGTCATTTTAGTGTGGAACAGCTTGTTCAGTGCGTAGACGTCAGGCAGAAGCATCCTAAGTAGGCTCATGAGCTCAGCACCATCATGCGTTGCAGGAGGGGTGCAAGACCAGAAGGGAGAAAGGAGTCAAAAGTGTCAGGAACAAGACCTTGATGCTGCTCCATGACCCTGTTCAGATGTGTGGTGGGCATGCTCGTTAGCCCCATTAGCCAAGGGCAGGCATGGGGCAAAGCAGGAGGGATCAAAGAGGCTGGAATTCTGTACAAGCCCAGAAAGAGGAAAGGGGATGTATAATGGCAGCAGTAGACAGAGAAGGGAGAAAGAGGAGGGAAAAGAAAGAGCTTCCATGTAGAGAAGGGCAATCTTAGCTGGTGAGGGAAAAAAATTTCTGGACACTGGCTTGTCCTCTCCAGGTTTTTTTTCCAAGTGACCCATGTGATCAGAGTGAGTCTTTCTTTCTTTCTTTCTTTCTTTCTTTCTTTCTTTCTTTCTTTCTTTCTTTCTTTCTTTCTTTCTTTCTTTCTTTCTTTCTTTCTTTCTTTCCTTCTTTCTTTCTTTCTTTCTTTCTTTCTTTCTTTCTTTCTTTCTTTCTTTCTTTCTTTCTTTCTTTCTTTCTTTCTTTCTTTCTTTCTTTCTTACTTTCTTTCTTTCTTTCTTTCTTTCTTTCTTTCTTTCTTTCTTTCTTTCTTTCTTTCTTTCTTTCTTTCTTTCTTTCTTTCTTTCTTTCTTTC
>JAMPIT010000059.1:3155000-3552500 GCA_026261815.1 Monarcha castaneiventris obscurior
GTGGCACTGTAACCTCTAGCACAGCAGGTAAAGGGAGATGATTTGGGCTTGTAGATAAAAGCTGCCCCAGGCAGCACCGCCTTTGCTGACCCATGTGGCCCCGTTTGCTGTGTGAGCGTGGCTGGGCACGTGTTGCTGTGGGGTGCAGGCTCTCGCTGTGGGGAGCACTTCAAAGCTGCAGTCTGGGCTGGGCAAATTTCGTGATCTAAAAGTGCTGAATCTGATAGGCAGACTTTCTTCACTGTTCAAGGGTGCATTTTTGTGTTTAGAAGGAAAGTCTTACATGAAATGTTAATTATGCTTTCCCTTGACTTTAGATGGATAGTGGATTCTGAAGGCAGGTAGGATTCTGTCCCACAAAATTGTTGTCTCTCAGCTTTCATCCTGGAGCTTTGCAGTTGCTGCAAAGGGTAGTTTCTGTGTTACCCTGCACACCCAAAGCCTGTTTGTTAAAGCAGGGCAGTTACTGGTGGCTCCTAGGGAAAAAGGCCATACAGAAATACAGCGAGAAACCTTGCACACTTGTGGGCTTGAGTAATCCTGACCCACAAAAACAGATTCCCTCAGGTCACTTAAAAAACTTTTGCTTTTTGTGTGTTATGGCTATCACCGAATAAAATCTTGTCTGATAAGCTACCTTATACTGTTTATCCATTTATATGGGGCCAATAGCCTTAAAATCATCCAGAATTAGCGGAGAGGTTTCCTTTTCCAGGGAAAGCACAAAGAAGGGAAAAGGTGGGCAGCCTGATTTGATGCCTTTTCTGTATTCCCCTTAGGGGATGGGGAGGAGATATCAAACCATCCCAGGAATGGAGGGCCTCCATGGCCTCTCTCATCCATTTCTTCATTAGGAGAAGATCTTATTCTTACACAGCCCTTGCTCAGGCTGGGTCATGACGTGATGATGCCAGCAGGACTCTGAAGCCTCTCTTGTCCATTGCTGATGAGAACCTGGATACGAAATGCCAGATTTTTGAGGAAAAATAGAGTATTAACAGGCTTTGCATAATTCTTTCTGCTCAGTAGCACAAATTAGTGTCATTACTTCAATCAAAGTAATTCACTTTAGTCACATCCTAGTTGTAAATACACAAGTTATGGTCTTTATTGGGATTTAACTTCAGAGCATGTCCAGGGACTCTGGCTGAAATATCAGTGCAAAGAGAACATGGGTAAGGAACATTTTTTCATGAAAAATGTCTTCATGAAAAATGTTTTCATGTTTTCATCAAAAAAGATGATTTTTTTTGTAGGCAGATTATGTCCCAGAAATTCACTATTGCAAGAAATATCATTTGACCAATGCTATCAAAATTGAAGTGTAAGGTAGCTCAAATGTAGACAGAATTTAGACTTGGTAAAAGAACCCACAAAAATAAATTCTTTCCTACTGGAACAATTTCCAATGTAGTGAAAAGCTGTTTACAATTTAACATTGTAAATATCCCAACAATGAGGTGCAGGAAATCAAACTGACTGACAGTGGGAAATTTTCTGATTTTCATTTCCAAACTGAGAACATCTCAGAAGATAGAAAATGTAGCAAATCAAACTGTAGTTATAAAATTTATTAAATATCCCTGTCCTAGTATTATCTCCAATTACCTATGACATAACATTTTAAATATAAAAACTGTCATTTTATCTTCTTTATCATCTAAAATTTAGACATATTAGATTCATGAATTTCCATTCAAATTCTGAAGGTCTCCTTGGTTTAGCATGCTTGTCATTGTAAGCTTTTGCTGTTTTTGATGACTTTATGGTTACTGACTGTGCAAAGGCATGGGAATGGCTGCTGTGATGGTTCTCTGTGCTGGAGGAAGCTGAATACTCAGAGATCTGAGCACTTTGTGGAGTGTAGAGGACCGTCGGCATGCAGCAGGCGAGCTCAGCTCCTTGCAGGATATATCCTCTGACATTAATAACGTAATTTGCTTGTGACTAAGAAATTGGTTGTGAGTGAGAATTCCCAGCCCACTGCTTGTTAGCTCCATTTGCTTGCTCTTGTTTCATATGCAAACTTCAGTCAACCAGGGAGTCATAAAAATACTGTATGACATTTGTGACTGATCCCACAATGGCAAACTGTAAAATCTCTTCCTCACTGTAGGGGGTTTCCCTATCCAAATTTGCAAAGAATATTCTTAAAGTAGTGAAATTTAGTCAAATAAGCAGTTGAGAAAAAGACCCTGACTGAATCAGTGGGATAATGTAGACACAGTTAATAGTTTAATCTTCTCTCACGCTTGTGATGTGAAGGGCATAGCCTGAACAACCACAAAATTCAGCACTAAACAGTTGATTTTAATTTTGCACTTTTTTTTCTTTTTCTCTTGACAATGCTAGAATTTGGAGTGAAGGGAAGAAGAGTAGTTTTTCATATTAGTGGAGTTTGACAGCAGTTCTGACTTTCTCTTCTTTTTGATGGCTTTGAAGCCCATTAATATGGTTTATTTTTGTAGTCACTAAAGAATACCTCAGTCCAAAGAAAGAAATATTTCTGCCAGTGAAAGAAACCACATAAACCTAATATCCCAGAAAATCCACTGGTTTTATATAGTTATCAAAGAGGAGGACCTGACACAAACTGGGAATTATATTGGTATTTGTTTTGTCAATTCTCAGGTAAGCAGCTTTTAAATCCCCTGTGACATGAAAGTGTCAAGTGAGTACCCTAAACTTTGATTGTCCAACGTTTCACTAGGCAAGCTCCTTTCTCTGCTGTGTATCTAGCACGTTTCTGTGCACAGAGCAGAAGCAGCCACAGGCATGGGCAGGTTTCGCTGATGGAAACTGCACTGGGCTGTTCTGCTTCTGATTCAGGGAGCCAGTCATTCCTTTTGCTTGAGGACTGTGTGCCTGCAACCATGACTGCAGCATTACAGCAAGAGAACCTAATTTCAGTGCTTTAAATCAGGTGTGTGTGTGTGTGTGTGTGTGTGTGTGTTTTTGTCAAGAAGACCAGTTCTCAGGGCTGTGCCTTCCACTGGAAAGAGACACTGGACTTGGTAGGTGTCTGTACATTGCTGGAGTGACAGCAGAGGTACCCAAGTGAGGGAAATACCCGAAGTGTTAGAAATAGTAAAAGACATTCAGAATGCCAAAAGGTTACATACAGCAACTACTACTGCTTTGTCAATAGGCAGTGTACAGGCTGGAGTGCTTTTTGACCTGCATGGTAGGCAGAAATTCCTTCTCATGATGGATTGTAAGATTCTGCTATTTTATTAGAGTTCCAGGAATAAAGTATCAGTACTTCGAAGTGAATTAATTTCATAATTATTGTTATTGTTATTTTCTGGTGAATTGGATTTTAAGCTCTCCTATTTAAAGTTTTATTTTGACATATTTAGGACAAAAAAAGGAAACCAAATGATTAAAAAATATGCCCCCATTCATTCTGACATAGCTGAAGCAGAATGTTTTTTTCATGACAGCATTGGTGTTTTAAAAAAAAAAGTTTCTGCTAATTGTCAATATTTGTAAGTCAGGCGAAAATATTACAGTTTCTCATTCCAACTGATTTCCAAGGGACACTTGTGCCAAAAGTGTCAGAGCCATGCAAAAAACGATGGTGAAATTTGGGTAAAAGTGATGACCTACACACACACACACACAGAGGTCCATATACAGACAATATGCATATGGTTTGCTCTGCATGCTCAAACATAAAATACAAGCCAAGAACTGAAGATGGAATGCAACATCCTGTAGATCTCAAAATCAGGTCATTTATTTCTTTACACTTTTATAGCCATTTAAAGTACCTAATTCCAGAAGATTTTGTGCCTCAATTTTTATAGAAAATCAATGGAACAACAGCAATACCTCTTTTATTTGAGGGGATGCTGTGACGTGGTTATTATCACCATTGTACACACAGCACCTGAATACGTACACAGACACAGCTACTTGCCTGTGCATATTAAGTAATCACTGCTCTAACTGCATTAACAACATCCATTTCAACACAAAACCCTTGGATTTATTCATTGGTTTGAATACCCTAAGCACTTCAATATTATGCCTATATTTTATTTTTTTCTCTCATGTTTCAGTGGTTTTACCAGAAATAACAACACACTTAATTACAGAGGAGTCTTAGCAGGTAAATGATATAGAAGAATTGGGAATTCTAATAGCTTTGTCTATGGAAAAATAAAAGTGAGATCACATTACTTGAGTAACCAGCTTTTTACAAAGCTAAAAATTGAATAAAGGGCTCCATTTGATTTAAGTTATTTCCAAACAGTAATGCAAAATTGTAGCAGAAATAATTTAGACATAGGTAAAGAACCTTCAAAATCAATAGTGTTGGAAGAAATGAAACATATGCTGATGCAATCAAACAGAATTGAATTTCATATAAATGTTAGCAAATCTATATCAGATTATCACTGCAAAAACTTCATTTTCATTGATTTATAATGTATTATTATTGTTTCCACCAAACTGCCATAGACAGCCATTTAAGCAGCTGCCAAGTGCCTTAAGGGTAAATAAAGGGTGTTACTGATGGTGCTGGGTTGTAGAAGTTTAAGAGACCAATAATTCACAAGTGTGGCAGGTGTGACATTCTGTATATTCATTAGTCTTTTATTTTAATCCTGTTGCCTAAGTATTTTATAGTTTTTTATGGGAGAAGGGTCAGTTGCAGGTTTCAGAAGGCAACCACAGAGGTCCCAGCCTGTTCCCCAGAGGGTTGGGCAGGGTCCTTTTGTTAAGCAACCAAATGACAGAAAAATACAGTAGGATGTCAGCAGACAGTCTTGGGCTAGAGACACACATTGGCAGGTCTGTTCCTCCCAAAAAGAAGCTGAGAAGTAGTCTTTAAATGTAGCCCAGGCTATGGGTCAGCATTTGTTTAATTAATGCACAGCACCTAACCCCTGGAAGTTTTGTTCATCTCCTACTGTCAGATGAGTAAAACAAATATGGTTCCCACATGTTTGGTGGAACAGACTGGAGTGCACCCTGTTTTAAAATGTGATTAATGCTGGTGGTGTCAGTAGGGCTATTTACTCTCAAAACTGGAACTGGGAGAACATTTTTTTGAACAATGTTTTATTTGCTTTGAGATGCAGCAAATGCTCATGGACTGACTAAACTTCTCCTAAACTCAGAACAAGGTTTTATACCAAGGAAAGGGTCAGAAAAAGCTATTCTGTTTTGGTATTATATTTTCAAAGTCCACTGGTTTGATTTTCCATTTTCAGATTAATGTTTCACTGAAAAGAATTGCAAAAGTTTCATTAAAGATGACTGAAAAAAATTAAAAGTGAATTTTTTCAAGCTGTACAAACTTTTCAAACAGAACAGAAGAAAAAGAAAAGAGGTCAACCAATGAAAACTGTAAAAAGACTAAAAGGTGTTTTGTGTTGATACAAGATCCTCACCACACAATTTTTGGTTCAGTCAGCAAACTAAAAAAGAAAAAAAATTCACTTCCTTAGGTAGGAGCATAAATAAGCATTGTACTGGACCAGGCTGTGCTTGCTCCTTAGAAACAGAACACAGTAATTTTATTCTCCATTTGTTTTCTGTTGTTTCCTACATCCCTTGAGCTGTAAATACAGCTTTAATGTTTTTAAAAATCATGCTAATATTTAACTATATAAGGTGTTTCTTTTCAAAACAGGCCTGAGACCTTCATATCGACAGATATTAAAAAAAGGCAGTCCCCAAATCTCTTTGTTTTCTCTGTGATGTCTGATGAGTCAAAGTTTGAAATACCTTGTAGATGTGGCAGTTATTTTGTCAAAGAGGAAAAATGGTGCATTTTTATACTTTATTGGTGAGGAAGGGGGACGAAATCTTGAGAAGTAGAGTCCCTTATTTCACTGCATTTACAGTGGTGCAATACATGTATTTGCTTTTGTGTAGGGAATGTGCTGGAAAAAGAGATGCTATTGGCAAGCTCCCATTTCAATGCATGCCCAGAAGAGGTGCAGAAACCTGTTCAATAATTCAGGCAATGGTGACCTCAGAAGTATATGTGTCTGTTATCTGCTTTGGCTCGTGTGATGTGATTTTTGGCTGCAGAGAAAGCTTATGGTGAAAATCATATCAAGTTGACCAAGCCAAAGTAAACACACACACATACACGCACATGCACACGCACACACACACACATTTTGAGGTAATTTTTGGCCATTGAGATCATTCAGCCCTTTCAATATTTAAAGGAGAAACAAGACTTGCCATGATCATAAACATTTTATTTACTTTTTCCTCTGTTGCAGCATGATTGCTTTAGGTAATAAATCCAGCCAACAAGGAGCTAAAGGACAATTATTGCACACTAACAGCATATGTTCACTGTCACACTAGCAGGGCTTTATACAAGGAAAAACTCCACAAAAAACATGAAGGCTGAAAACCGACAAGGAGCAGCAGGGAATGAACGTGGTGGTCCCTGTTCACTTTGATGTAGGGGCATGTTCTTTGCCATGAAAGGCAAAATCTCACCTGGTTGTTTCTGGCCTCACAGAACTGAAGGAGCAGCAGCATAAAGCACCCTCTGAGACTTCCTGTTGGTGTTTTATGTACAGCGAAACACAGGCTGCCCTCACTGCCACTGCAAAGCACAGCTCCTTCTAGGGGAAGTCCAGAGTCCAAGGGTGCCCATTGGTTGTATTCCAGTTCTCATGACTTCCAAATTTACTGCACCCTTTGCCAACCCAAACTCTTCCACAACAAAACAAACACACTCCTGCTTTTCCTGGTCCCAATCCAGCATGGTGGCTCTTCAGCACATATATTTGCACTGATGTTGATTCCCATTATTACCAGTGGACCAAAGGTCAAAGGAATCTAATTGATTCCAGGTTTTGGAAACAAAAGATCTGAATTATTGAGAATATAAAGCTTCTAAAATTGGTAAAGAAACCATGAATCCGAAGGCTGATTTAAAAGACGGGACATCAGATGGACATTGGGGAAACTGAGATGCAATGTCTGCTTCAGACAACTCCTAGATAATCTCAAGTGAATCATATAAACTCAATGGTGTTTTAATTTCCAGTCTGTCAAGTGAGGGTAATATTTTTCTTCTTGACAGAGTTGAAATCTGTTAATGATACAGGGAGACTTAGATAAATGATGCCAGATTCAGGAAAAGGATACTGGAGGATTCATGCTTTTGGAGAGTGAATGCATAAGAGGAATATCAGAAAGAGGCTGGAAAAATGAATCCTGGAAATACATATGTATATACACACACACATACACATATATTTAATTTTTCAACAGGATCTCTATATTACATTATGAGATAAAACAATGAATGGGGCAAGGAAAGGAAAATCCATGAAAGACCTCCAGAGTTCTCTCACAGAGAATCATATTTAGCAAATTTAAGGATGCACATCATTTTTCATCATAAAAAAATATGTTTATTAATGTGGACTTTGGATAGGAAGTAATGCACACAGATAGGAACAAAAGTGTACAGCAAAACAGTTGGCGCTGAGGACCTGACGTCCATCATACATAAATTTTGTTTTTACCTCAGAGTAGCATGCACAGGCTAAATGTCCAGTTGCTGCTGGTGCATTAAATGCCCTCCCAGACTGCATGCTGCAGTTTATTGTCCTCAGAAAATAAACCACTGTGCAAACCAAAGTTCACAAAGCATGGGCAAATGCTACCAAAGTACACTCTTGAGCCAAATCAAAATACTCATATTTTACCTGTTCCAACTGGTCTCAATCTGGAGCTCTAAGTCATTTAGGTGAGCAGAAACCAGTCTCTAAATTTCCATTTTGCTTTATACTATTAATCCATTATGGTACCTTTGAATACATATGATCTGTTACTAGCTGACTTCCATGTAGATGTCATGCAAGAAGCCTTGCAATGGAGCAGCAGCATTGATCCTGCTGTCACACTGTTCTCTTAGTCTGATTTTTGCAGGTTATCTGAAGAGAGGGCATTATAATAATCTGTATTAATCTGGGGGTGAGGATATGGACCCATATAGTAAACTCTGGAGAGGTGTAGTTCACAGGTGTCAGAACATAGTATTTAGTGAAAATCGTTACTGTGTTTTAGTGTCTAGCCTCAGAAATTTGATTGTAGCCTAGTTTCATTGCAGACTTACTGAAGACTAACAACAAGAAGAATGGCAGATAAACTGGGTTTCTCTCCATCAGGTGTCTCAGACATTTCAAAAAGTAGCTCTTATATTCTGCATGTATGTATCATATAATAAGGACTGAAAAGCAAGATCTGTACCTACACAAGACAAATAAAACAGAAATGTTTTTTGGTTATCTCAGTTTGGGGTCTAGCATAGGAGAATTTGATTCCCAGGGGTGAGTTCATGGTGCCTTAGGAAAATGGGCCATTCTAGATTTGCCAGAATTTCCTTGAACAAGCTGGAATTTGAAAGAAAAAATTAGATCTTTACTTTCTGCCATTTAAGTTGTTTTTGTAATAACATATATAGGCATTAACACCAAAACCATCCAAAAGAGTACCTGGGTGTAGAGTGCCATCATTTTCATTTAGCAAAACCAAGTAAGAACTTGAGCTGTCCCCAAAGCTCCCATAAGGAATCATACAGCACACCTATCTCTCTTTCAGTTAAAAGAACTAAAAATATTGGTGCCAGATTAGTAAAAAGGAGACCTGAAAGTTCCGAACCAAACACTGTACAGCTTACATGTCAAATATCTGCTGCTGGGGAGATGACTGCAGCAAGGCTATTTTGTAGTATTTTGGTCTAAAAAGTTATTTTTCTATAGGGAATCTAACTCTGGAACCTTCATTCCTAATAATATCCTCACTAAAATTTTTTTTTTCCTTTTTTTTACTAATTTCATCACTTTCAGGGAGAGGATCTGTGGGACAAACTTTTTTCAATAAAGCTTCTACTGTGCTCTGCACCAGTTTTTATATATTTCTGCAGCATATAACCTAATATCAGATGTATGTAAGAGATTCGTTTGTACAATAGGGGAAGAAGATAGATAAATACTGTGTTTTTAAAATGGGATGTTGGAACATATTAACATAAAGTGTAGAATTTCCTGGACCTGGGATTTAACTGTCAAACTAAGAACACATTTAAGGTTTGATTGTCCTCTCTCCTTACATGAGCAGGCCTCCCATTAATGTCAGTAGGAGTTATACACACGAAAAGAGAAGATAATAGACATAAGTAGTGAACAGGGTAGGAGAGTAGAAATAGACTCCAGCGGAGGAAGAAAATGCATCATTCCTTTTTCTTTGCTCTGTAGCGCCCACATCATTTTGGTTTTGTGCATTTCTAGGTAAGCAAAATTTTGACTTGTAGAAACATATTTTGACTAGTTCTCATCTTGAAGAAATGCCATAAGAAACGAAGGATAGATGGATGCCACACTGACAGTTACACATGATAAAAATAAAGCAGTTAACAAGCTCCAGTGAACACAGGTGGGCAGTGAATCAAAGTGTCTTAACATATTAACCTATACAGTGTAGCTCCTATGCAGTTTTTCAAAGACATCTTGCTTTTTTCATTACTGATGGAGTGAGAATTACTTTTCAGTACTTTTTTTTCTTGTTGCTGAAAACCTTTATTATGTGTTCAGCAGAGAATAGCTCTTGCAACTATGCAAGCTCCATGCTTTTATCTATCCCTGATACTATTGATAAATAGGAACAGTGGAGATAATAACATTTAAATAAGACTGTGGGGTTTCTCATTAAATGTAATTCCCTTCTTAGTCAAACTTCTGTTTTCCTGATGGACATTCATTGACTTTGGTGTTACTCTTAAGTTGTCCTGAAATGGAGAATCAAACTTATTGGCCTTAAACCTCTGCAAGTAAATCAGTGTTCATGTAATGGTTATTCCTGTGTTAGTCCTTTCACCTTAGCACAATACAAACAACAATAGTTCCACAAATGGTCTCCTAGCAGACAGACCCAACCCATTTTTTTCTTATCTTAAAGGATTTTGTGCTGTCGACCAGATCGAACTGCAGATGACACTGTCTAGTTAAAGCCTAGCAGGTAGTGCTCTGACAGTCTGGCTACTGTATTTCTTTTTATATATTAAAATCTATGCTTGAAAATAGCATCTGCATGTGACTTTGCACAAGAGACTGGAGGATCACAGGGACTCTGGTTCATCAAAAATAACTAGTGCCACCAATTTTCTGGAGCTCATTCTGGAAATAAATGAGGCAAGCACAATTACTGGCAGTGTGCCTAAGCTCACCTCCTGCATGTACAGTGGTAAATCCTGAGGTCCTAGCCTCCTTAAGTTCCATATGAGGCAGGATTTTGGAGTATTCCATCATTCCTGTGCTGTTTGGGTGCTTAGCTTGATTTTCCTTTAAATTGGATAGTTCAGGAGAGGTTGTCGTGGCTGTCTTAGTTTTGTTTTAAGAAGGTCATGGCTGACATATCCACATTAGTATTGAAGCAGTAAAACATCCCTGCGTTAAGCACAGACATAGGCACCATTTTCATTGCAGCTTCCTAAGCTATTCTGCCTAAGGTATTTGTTCCACTTTGGAACTTCATTAGTCCTTTTTTGTGATTTTTGGGGGGAAACGTTTGTTTTCTTTTCCCTTCTACCCTATTATGTTTTTTGTTTTAAATCATGGATCTGAATTGGAGTTTATTTAATGACATTTCTTATCATAACAGGAATTAAAATCTTATTAAAATTTATAAAAATGCTGATGGAGTTCCTATTTTCAGAGACTGCTTTGTCTTTTGCCAAAGGACAGAGACAAGCTGACATTATTTGGACCTGCAGGCCATTTTTTGGGATTTAGTCTAGCCCTACAGCCCCTAGTGCTTGACTGCGGGAGGGACAGAAGAGATAACAGAAGGAGATTTTGAGATTCCTGGTGCATACTGTGAAAAAGGAAGAGGTGCTGGCCAGTGAGAAATTAGTTGTAAGTGAACTTGTGCAGTGAACTTGAGCGTTGGGGCATCATGGAGCTACCAATGTCCCATTTCAGGGAATGCGACTCGCTCAGAAATTGTGTCTACTTCTAGGTGAGACTTAGAAGATCTAGTAGATTTAGTAGACTAAACTACATCTGCTTATTTTTGACAGTGGCATTCTTGAAACCACTGATCTTCTCAGGCAGTGCTGAGTTATTCCCTCAGAGTGGCAGAAAGAGAGGAAGCAGCAGCACCAGCACAACAGATTTGTTCAGCAGTTTGCTGCATGGCACCGTGTTTGAATCTACCACCCCCGCAAACTACTGTCTTCAGCTTTTTAACAGGAAGAAGAGAAAACATGTTAGGAGCACCCACCCTACCAGTAAATGCTGATGTATTTCGAACTGTGTTTTCCTACAGACCATGGTTTCCTTTTGGATACAGGCAACTAAGCATTAGTTTCACTCTTTACAGTACAGCTGCTCAATAATATACACATCACAGACCATTTTGCAACATCTTTTTTGGGTTTAGTATGAAGACTGGAATTTCTGTATTTGAGGTTTTCCACTTTTTACAGTACTGCTTGCTTGTGTATGCTTCTCCTGGCCATAAAGGAGAAAAAGAAGAGATAAAAAGTGCTGAAGGTGAGCCAGGTGGTCCCTTAGTGCACGCGGCAGACTTAAAATTTTACTGTTATTGATGAAAAGCAGGGCAGTCTGGTTGGATGAAGCCCTAGTGGATGGCCTGGTTTGGGCAGTCCACTTGGAGTGCGTGTGTTTCTTTTGGGTTCTATTCTGCTGCCACAGAGAGACCAGAGAACCTGATCTCATGGCTTCTGAAATCATTGTCAGTGTTGGAATGAGCTTCCTTGGGAGCAAGGGCAAGCCCGGAGCACATGGAAGAGGAGGCAATGGGTGGGTTCGTATGATGCAGCAACTGTGGCTGAGATTTACACGTCCTGTTTCAAGGACAAAACAATAGTCTTTCTACCAGGGCTGCCATCATTTAGAGTTGCTCTTACAAGCACTCAGCTGACGCTGAGGGCTGTCATGTGTCACACAAGATCATACTGCATCCTTGCCCTTCTTAAGACGTAGTCTGCATCCTCAGCAGATAACAAGTCTCCTAACAATACGCAAGTTGTCATGAATTCTTTTCGGTTAACATTCCTTTTTATGCAATTGTAGTAAACGAAACACTGTCATACACAGTATCATTTCTGGACAGGCTCAGAACAAACATTCAATAGAATTATAGAATCACAGAATCATAGAATGGTTAGGGTTGTAATGAACCTTAAAGGTCATCTAGTTCCAATCCACTTGCCATGGGCAGGGACAACTTCTGCTGGACCAGCTTACTCAGAGCCCCATCCAGCCTGGGCTTGAACATCTCTGGATGCCATGAAGTGCCTTATCCATCCCACAAGATTGCCCCTTCAGTCTTCCAGGATTCCTGAACATGTTAACCACATGTTTTCTATTTTTCTGTTATCATCTCATGATGTAGTCTTTGCTCCATCCCTCCCTGTGACTCTCCTTTCATAAGAGGCCCTCATTATTCCTCATAAATTCTGCTGGGTCAGTAGAGCACACACCACAGGGTGTGCCCAAGCACACTCTGTTTACTTTGAGTTCTCTCTTGACCTCCTGTCATCCTCCAGCAGAAATTTTCATCCTCAGACAGAAATTCTCTGCATTCAGATTGTTTTTCTATTTCTTTCCTTTTTGCTTAGAACTTTGGCTTTGTTCCTTTTCCTCTCCCCTTATTGGTATTCCTGAATCAACCACTAGTGAGACACATACTCAAGATACTGGTATTTTTAAGCTAAAGGTGAAGAGTTACTGAGACATCATGTGTTTGTCACATTTGAAGATATTTATTAGATGCTAAACCAAATTGTTGAGTCTATAGGTGGTTTTAGGTTTGGTTGAAGCTTCATGCTCAGTTTGCAGGATACCTGGTTGTCAGTGTCTGTACTTACCCTATTGGAAAAGATGTAGCTGTCTATACAGGGAACTATGCAAATCTGGGGACGGAAAGGTACATGTGGTTTGTGTTTCACTTATGCCTTGGCACACACTCTGGAAGTGTCCAAAACACTCATCTGGACATCAGAACACAGGAAGATCTCTATCATTTTATCTCTTTCTTCTCCTTTCTTATATTTTCCTCCATGAAAAAGGGAAGCCTGTGACATTCTCAGATATTTAGAAGAGGGCTGGAAGGAGCTAACACAATGCTGAAACACTGCAGATAGGTTGACGCATACTGTCATTCTGGGAATGTCTGTGTTAAAATCTGTATTTAAAGTTCAGGGGCTGGAAGAGACAATCAACAGCCAGCGGCTATTCACCATCCTTGTGTTACCCTTTAATGCTGGGTTTGCCTTGCTAAGCTTCATTCTTACAAAAGAAAAGACTCTAACAGGCAGAGAATGTCCATCTGCTCTGCCTAACCTGTACAATTTTGTGAAACTAAATTCTTGGCAATCCTCTCCTCCCTGCAGTAGCCCAGGCCAACCAGATGCTCTGATTCAATATAGCCCCACAGCAGCTTCCACCATTCTGTTCATATAAACTTTGAATATTAACTTAGAGCAAAAAAAAGGCTTAAATAAGTGATGTCCTCGGTCTTATGCATAGAGCCAGGAAACATGATGTAAAGCACTCCCTTTCTTTGTTAGCTGTATAATTTAAATGTATTGCATTTCTTTTTTGACAAAGAAGTTCTTCTTTCACATGTTGGCTCCAGGTTCTTAAGGCTGAGCCCACGTGGCCACAAAGTGCTCTGTACTGACTGACCCTTCACAGCTATGTTTTCAGAAGAGATTGAGGAATGTATCTCAATTTGCAGGCATTCAACTTAATACACTGCAGAAGTACCTGATTTATTGGCCAACCACTCTACTACTCTCCGGTAAAAATGAAGTTAGGTGTCAGTGTCTCAGGCCAGACATCAGAAACTGTGACAAAACTAAAAAAACCCCCAACACTAAACCACAAAAAACTCTTCTTGAATAGGGATCTCAATGTTCAGTCCTTGACTTCAAATAATTAAAGATGTAGATTATTCCAATAATCCATCAGATGCTTTCACAGGACGTATTATAAAGTTTGATTACTTTGAGAGAGGCAGTTTGAATATGCAATGATGCTCCTGATTTTTAAACACTGATAGTTACAGCTATTAGGACCTTCTCTTTGAGCATCACCCTGGATGGCTGGACTCACACCTTGTCTGTTTGCCGAGTTCTGTATTATTATCTCTTTGTGGGGTACTGAACACCTTTCTGCTGAGCAGATCTCAGATTATATATCCTTGCACCTGTCCACTGCTTTTCACTCTTGGCAAACACTTCAAACAGCTTTTTTTGTTGGTGCTTCTTAGATGATCAACTGTAAATCCTTTCCGTGTGAATTCAGTTTGATTTTGCTTGCCTAAACTAAGTGAAGTTTAATTGCTTTGAATTTTATACATAATTTTAGTCTCCATGAAGGCTCTCATATTCACATAGTTCTCTGCCCATAATTGTCAGGGTAGTGTCTTTTATGAAACTCATACAGATGCAGGCACAATCTTCAAGGGGAAAAAAAAGGAAATATCCTTCCTCCCCCACTTCCCCCTGAGAATTTTGAATTATTGCAGCAGCCAAATACCTCCTGAAACTGGTTAACTTACATGCATCTTGCATCTTCCTTAAGGTTAAAAAGAGCCACTTCATTTTAAAATAATGTAATAAAAACACTGCTGTCAGGCTGAGACCTTGTCTGCCAAGCCTAACCCTCAGATGAAGTTTTACAGCCAAGTTATAAATCCCTAAAAAATGGAGCTGCTATTGACAGAACCTTATCTAAGGAGTACTGTCCTGGTGGTGAGGGAGGCTCAAACTGAGGGTTTCAAAACAAAGGTGGTCTGATAATCGCACAGCCTCTGTCAGTTGCACAGATAGTTTGGCCACAGGAAAACATCATGCTAGTTTATTTGTTTATGAGTGTGTATTAACCACCAGGGTTTGTATATTCTCAACCTCCCTTTGATATTTTTTTTTTTTGAAAAACAAGAGTTCCGCCATCTGTAAACATTTCTGTGCTGACCATGCCTTTGGCTTAGTCAACATATGAAATCCATAAAGACTTATTTTTTGATAAAAGAAATGGCTAAAGACAATTGACATTATCGTTTGAAGTTTGTGGCATTTCATGTTAATTTAGTAATGTAGAAATGGAACAGAGGCCTGGATTTGTGTAAAGAACTTGTCCAAGGTTGTAACCCTTAACATATTTTGTGCATACTTTTTCTGTTTTGGTCTCCTACATAAGAAATTTAATATGATTCTGATTAGTTTCTGATGAGTTGAAATTTTGGTAAATGAAACTCCAGTATTGGAGTTTTCTGTCACTGCTGTATTTGGGAAACAATTTAAGAAGACTGCTGTATTTGCTTCATTGTTCAAATAATAAAAGACATCACTGAAAGATAAATATTCCTACTGTTTGCCTACAACTCTCTTGATCCATGTGCAATATTTCTCTAGTATTCTACTAGAATATTCTAGTCCGAAGTGTCTTCAATACTGAGTCAAGTAATTTAAGACATCTAAATCCCTTTCTTGGCTCTGACAGACTGACACTAACTTATGACATGACTTTGGCTGAGTCACTTAACCTTTCTGTAGTTCACATTATCTCGCCACATGTCAAATGAGGCTTGAAATTCATGTGAGTTACAGAAATACTGTGAGACTTTACTGATCCAAATTGAAGAAGCTACAGATGCTTATGGTTTGCAAAAGGTATGGGAAGGTTTATGAATGGAAAAAATAGTGTTCGTATATCAAGGATACTGAGATTACTATGGTGAAGATTGATTTTCTTGGTACAAGGATGGTTAAATTGTGCACACTCATTCAATGAGTTTGGGAGAAAATCTACACGCCAAAGTAATGCAACAAGCTGGGACACCATATGCACCTGAGAGTGATAGGTTTGGGCAGCTTCTCTCCATTTGATTGGTGGATCCAAAGTGTTCACACAGAGAGGGGCATAACCTTGAGCCAATAATGGTCCCTTTTGTCATTTCCATAATGAGATGCAAAGATGCCAACGTGAAGGACAGATCCACTCTCAGACAAAGCAAGACTCAGGCTCTTTGGACAGGTGAGAAGCAAATGCACACATGACACAGTTCCAAAAGCTGTATTCTGTAATGACCAAAGATTTGTTAAATGCATCTGTGCAGGACACTAAGCAAGAAATGGAACACCTGCATTTATTTTATGAGTCTACATTTCGGAAATAACTCATGCAAGTAGGAATGGGGAGCTACAGATTGGTGTCAACATGGAGTCCAGACTCACTGGAGATTGAGACTCCCAAAATTCCTTGATGGAGAATACCAAAAGCAGAAATAACTTCTAGTATGCTGGAATGGAGTAAGTGCAGGCTGATTGTAGAAATATGGTAACACCGGTGCACAGCCATCAGCCTGAGAATAGCCTCTGACTCTGCATGGCCCACGGCACTGTCCCTGTTCCAGGGCTATGAGTCACTGAAAAGGATCTTCAAACCTCAATGTTTGAGCATGACCAAGTGTTCCACACTAAGATTTAGAAAATGGGAAGCCTTCCTCGTCTAGTAAAAGTGTTGGTGTATGAGGGACTTCAAACACCAAAACTCTCACTTCCTCTATTCTCTCCATGGCTACAATGAATATGAACATGTTTACATCCATTCTGTCCATCTGGTAGTTCCTAGGACTTCTGACTGAACCTGGTCAGTGGTAATACTGCAGTAACATCTACTGTGTTTAGAATATACACCCAGCTGTGTTTGTAATTTTTAGAGCTGAAACACAAGCTGCACCATCTCAAGGAATAACAGGGGAAACAAAACAATGCAGCAAGCCAGCATCCATCATGTGCTCTTCCTGTTGCATTCCACAGCTTTCACTTAATTTTTAAGTGAAAACTTTCCTGTCTGTTAATAGAAATTCAATCAGTTATTTGAATAGTTAATCCAAGATTGTTAGCAAAACCAGAAATTCTACTAACAGGACAGTGCAGCAAGTTCTGAGAGCTCAACTGAAAATCTACTTATTAAATCCCATTCAGAATGTACCATAGTACAAGATGTTTCTGCAGCTTCCTAGCTAGTAAATACTGTATTTACTTTGCTTTAAGATATAAGGCTTAGTTCACAGTTTTTGTCTTCATGCTCTTTTGAAAGCTGCAGACTTTTAACCTCAGTCTTAAAGAGGGGATCTATGCATTTTCATCAGGGATCTATGCATTTTATTCCTTTTTGTGAAATTGTATTCAAGCTTAGGTACATAAACTTAGTCTCTGAAATCCATAAATCAAATATTCTGCTTGGTGAAAATTTTCTGCTTATTATGAATATTTTAAGTATTATGGAAATTTTCTGCTTTGTGAAAACCCAGAACGTGGACCTGCACAGATGAACTGTTTACAGACAGTTCTCCTAAACTGACAAGAAAATTTGGAAGGGATTAGAACTGGAAATACTGAGCCTGGGACTTTGCTTGTTGTGGCAATAGTCCTCTGCCTTTTTTAAACACCTTATGATTGATATTTAATATTTAATATCCACTCATCTGTTTAATATTAGAGGCCTTGTATGTAGTACTCCATTATTGTGGAATCTAGCAAGTAGTCCTAACACAATCCCTGCCTTTGCAAGTGTAGTGGGTTGACACTGGCTGGATGCCAAGCACCCACCAAAGCTGCTCTCTCACACCCCTCTACAAGTAGACAAGGGAGAGAAAATGTAACGAAGGATTAATGGGTGGAGATAAGGACCCATGGATTACCATTACAGGCAACACAGACTCACATTGGGAATATTATTTGAATTAATTACTAAAAAGCCAGAGTAAGATAATGAGAAGTAAAAGAAGTCTTAAAAAATCCCACCTTCCCCCCACCATTCCCTCCTTCCCAAGCTCTACTTCCTCTCTCTCCATGGCACAAGGGAGGTGGGAAATTGGGATGATGGTCAGTTCATCACATGTTGTTCATGCTGCTGCTCAGACAGAAGAGTGTTTCCCCTGCTCCAGCATGGGATTCCTCCCACAGGAAACAGGGCTTCACAAACTTCTCCAACATACGTCCATCCTATGGGCACAGTTCTCCATGAACTGCTGCAACATGGGTCACTGTTCCACAGGGTGCAGTCATTCAGGCACAATCTGCTCCAGTGTGGGTCCCCACAGGGTCACAAATCCTACCAGGAAACCTGCTACAGCGTGGGCTCCAGCATGAGCTGCTCCACAGGTTCACCTGCTCCAGCAAGGGTTTCCCGTGGGTTCACAGTCTCCTTTTGGGCATCCACCTGCTCTGGCACGAGTCTCTCCTCCACGGGCTGCAGGTTGATCTCTTTATCCCCATGGTCCTCCATGGGCTGCAGGGCACAGCTGCCTCCGGGTCTGCATAGTTGTTCCTTCCCACTTTGCTCTTCTCTGACCACAATTACATTTGCACAATAACTTTTTAAAAAAAAAAAATGTTATCACAGAGGTGTTACAACCATTTCTGATTGGCACAGCCTTGTCCAGCAGTGGGTCTGTCCTGGAGCTGGCTGGCATTGGCTCTGCTGGACATGGGGGAAGCTTCTGGCAGCCTCTCACACAAGCCATCCCTGAAGCCCTTCCACCACCAAAATTGGGCATGCACACCCAATACAGCAAGCTGTGGGACATTTAGCACTCAGGGGTTTGTTCTTCCAACCAAAGTCAGGCTGACAACAAATCACTTTCATCCTTTTGGTGTGTGGTGTTGAAACATTTCTAGAAAGGACAGAGCAGTGGCCTCCCATGGCAAGAGCGCATGAGATAAACAGAAGTAGCACATTCAAGCTCATCCATATTACAGGCAAACCCATCTTTTGGTCTGTTTTAGCTGGCAAAAAAGGGAAGTTTTGTACATGGTTGCATACTACTTTGTCTCTGGACTTGGATTTGGGAGTATGTTTAGTGAATGTGGGTGCAAGGAAACGTTTGAATGCCAAATGAAGTGTGTATGTTTATCTTAATGAAAAATAGAAGTGCAATAAATAATAAAATCAGTATATATCACGGTCAATTTGTTACTCTTTTGATCTTCCATATGAGAAGTGTCTTGTTTTGCGTGGGTGTTCTTTTTTTTTTAATGTGTTTTAATAATCAGTCAGAGGACACAGAAGGCCCAGTTCCAAACAGGTTGGAGGACATTTTGATTTTCTTTTCAGGGGGAGTTTGAATGGGGGAAATGTTAAACATGGAATAAGGAGAGGAGTGTGTTTGGCCTAAAGCAACCTTTCTTGTCCCCTCTCTCTGCTCCCCATGCTCAAACAGTGTGACTGAAAATACATTTGTCTTGTTTACCAAATACATGAGAAAAGACTGTCATTGACATGAATGGTTTGCTGGGTTATACAAATATAGAAACAAAGCCATACACCTAGATAAATGAAAAAGGGCTGATGTGGAGATTGCAAACTGCCTTAAAGAAGCTGCCTCAGATATGTCTCACCATGTTAACTTTCACTTGGAACTGCTTAAATCAGAAATCTTGTATTTGTTCCCCAAGACCTATGGAAGAGAGTATATCTGTATGAAAAATTAAAGCATAGATCTCAGGGGCCATCTTTCAAGATCAATGAAGATCCACATAGTTTTGTGTGAAGGCAATCAGATGCAAGATATTTTTTTTTCTTTTAATACTTTACTGCAGGTTTAATTGCAGCAATATTTCAATGCCAAAGAGAGTAATTTGCAGCTTGAATACAGCATTAGAGCTGCAATACCCAACGTTTTAAAACCTCAGTATAAAAATGAGCATTTGGTACTACTACCACAAGAATTCTCATTTCCTGTTCAACTTTCAAAGAAATTGAAGTTAAATGTCTATATTAACGTTTATAAAATTTTAGGAGTGATTCCCTTATTACATAATTAGCTTAAGCACTCTGCATATCTGCCGATTAGAGACATTACTCAGAGCCTGCCCTGGAACAGCTGCATTCCTAGACAGAAAAAGATACTAATGTAGCCCTGGGGGAGAGATCTCCATTTTGACAGAATAAAACATTCTTGGAATACAGTTATTACAATTCATAATTGTTCACTTTAGGGAGAGAAAAAAGCAGGGAAAAAGTATCTTGTTAATAAAACAAAGATTTCTAATAGGTTTAAGTTCATATTTCAAAATTCTCTGCATCTGAGGATGCAGGTATCTGGAGGGGACGAATTTCTCCATGTTACGTATAACAAGGAAGCAAAAACAGGAATTCTGACTACATATAGCTCCCTAAATCTGATCAGATAGGGACAATAAGGGTAATGACAACCAGAATAAGTATTAGAGGCTAGCACTCTGATTCAGCTGATTAAGCATGAGCCCGAACTGCATGAATTTAGAAGCAAAAAAGGCACATTTGGCTGCATCTGTGACACAATTACCAGGTGATGGCATTTCATCAAAAGAAAGACAGAAAAAAGGAAATACGGCAGAAAATCAGCTTCTCTGGAATTACCAGAGCAATTAATGACTCCCCAGAAAACATGATCAGGAACTGCTACACTATTTCAAAGTCTTTTAATTTCTACGAATTGTGTGACAGGGACAACTACTGTGATGTGTAGACTGCTTAGGTCAACGGGGTTAAAGCACAAACAGTGAACTCTAACAAGGCATAGTTGTGTGGTTCCTAAAAGGAGTTCAGCCAGGGTTGTAATGAAAATATCCTGTTGTACAGATCTCTTCATCCTGAAAGTCTGGAAAAGGGTGGCCTGTTCTGCAGTGAAGCTGCTGGTACTTCTGGATAATTTCTGACTCTTGGGGAAAAAACCACCACCCTCTTCTAAACTAAAAGAACACACATTTAATTGAAAGAAACTTAAAATTTTATTCCAGAGGGTCCAATGTCTTTTATGCAACTTCAGGCTCACTTGAAAAAAAGCAAGATAATTGTAGCTCTCACTACACTTTAAAATGGTTCTGAAGATCTGTGTTCCATCTGGGCGACCTTTAACAAAGCAATTATTGCTCCAGGTTGTGAGCACAGTTCTCCTATTTCCTGTCTACAATTCAATGTGATAGAAACTATGGAGAAAACTTAATAAATCTTACTGACTTGAACCTCCTTTCCTTAGTCAAATTGAAAAGACTTTTCTGAAACCATCATGCTTTCATACCCTCTGAAGTGATGTCAAGTGCTTATAATATTGCCAAAGTGTCTGAGAGTCAAAGAAGTGCCGTTCACCACAAGCCAGGGCTGCCTCTCCTGTTGAGGCATTGGAGAGTCGTGGTGCTGAGTGAGGCATATCACATGCTGTAGGTGCCTAATTGCTGCAGTTCTTTCCACTATAGTCATTCCTCTTTTGACTCTGAGTGTTACAAGAAGTCAGTGACTCAATCAGATGTTCTGAAACTAGCCTGGTCTGCAATCTAGTATTGGTTTTAAGCTCCTTTACCCCTCCAGCTGGGAAATCTGAGGTTTCATTGTACATCTGCCTTTAAAAACTATTTTGTTTGTATTCATGTAGTAGTGAGAAGACCGTTATAATCATTCATATAGCTTCCATTAGTTATTACTATAGGTTAAGAAAGAAGAAACTTTTTTGTTAATTTCAAACCTGCTCTGACACTGTAGCTTTCTGAGTCTAGCCTGAAACTCAATGAGTTAGCATGCAGCTGGAGAAAGGTTGGCTAAGAAGTAGGAGAGATTACTAAAATCCATGGGAAAATTAGGGTGAAGCCAGAAAGGACAATATAGGAGTGAAAAAGGGACGACTGGGAAATAACACTGAAGAAAGAACTTGAGCAGAATACACAATATGAGTCTTCACATTGGAAAACACAAAGGTGATCTAATTACATTGATGGATGCATGTTAGATTTACATTAGATTGCTCTGAAAATATCCACAATTATATCCTTTCTAACTATACACTGTGAGTGCTGCTGGGACTTATCTTTCCATCTATTGCCTATGTACATAAAATAACAGATGCTTTTGCAAAAGGGATCTGCCTTTGTGTGATTGCTAAGCATCCCAAAACCAAGGTTCTTACAGATGTGTCTGTTAATTATGAGTTCTGGTTACCTGAATGGATCTCTCTAAAAGTTAAGCTGAAAATCCCCTATTTTTGGTCTGTGCAGGAACAGAGGAGGGTTTAACAAAGAATACTTTGCACACTACCCAGTCAACTTGATCACAGTGTGTTCCATTTTCCTTCTTTATAACATTCAGATTGCGACACCTTTCAACATTCATAGACTACTTTTTTCCTGTCCCATCTGCAAATCTTTAATTATTTTCTAGGAAGGAAGTTAGAAATCTTAAGATATAGTTCCCAGTTGTAACTGGATTCTTTGCTTACTCTAGGCATAGATCTGTGTTAAATCTGATGTAGATTTTCTGTAGAAACACGACCAGTAGTTAAGGAATAACCAACAGCAAAACAGGAAATGGGCTCTTCATTGGACTGATAGCTTCCAGGAATAGTTTTCTTATCTAGAAAAGGACCTGCAGTCTTCAGAAACTCACTGTGGGATAAAGCACTTTGTGATGATGATGCTTGATGGCACTGGATGGAGAAGGACTGGATTTGCAGCATCAAGGTTATGGGTCTCTATTGATGGTACTGGTATGTCTAAGAGGAACTGAATTGTCTAATCAGCTACAGCAACCAAACTGGTTGCCTGTAAAGATCATTTCTTAGAGTGGTGACTGCTCAGTGTGTGTTGCCAGACTCAGAACTTTTTAGACACTTGGTAAAAACTTGCCGTGTGGATGATGGCAAGCAATATATTATGGTATTAACACAGTGCATTGGTAGTTTTTGCTGCAATATTAATACATTTATGCTTAGATACAGAATAGATGCAAACAAGCTCTAGCCAGAATTGTATGTTTTGGGAAACAAAAGATTAACAACCCAAGATATCAAGTTTTGATTGTTTCAAACTGAATTAGCAGGTATTAGGGAGGAATATAAGTTATGAAGGCTGAATTTACACATTATATGGTCAGCTGAATAATATACATAATTCACAGTGATCAAGTAAGTGGGAATGGTGAGATAAGATTTTGGGTAAGGTTCTCAAAGCCTTCAGGAAGCTTCGTCCTTGTTGATAATTAATTAGAATTTTCAACTTCTGGCAAAAATTCTAGCAGACAGCCTGCGGGACATGATCTGTAAGATTATTAGCCCAGACCAAGTAAGCTTTGTAAATGAATGACTACAACCAGAGAATTACAATGAAAATACTGAATATTATCTAAAAAGCTAGTGGCATGCAGGAACCCTGGCAGCCTACGCAACCAATGATAAAAAGACCTTTGACAAAATAAACTTGAGGTTTCCTATATACCCATTAGGAGAGAATTCAGATATTTAAAAGCTCCTGAGAACTTTTTTGTGAGGCTCTCAGAATAAATAACATTTTAAAAACTACCTCTGCTAGGAAGCTTTTTCAGTGGAGGATAGCGCAAGTCAGGTTATGTCTCATGGTTCTTTTCTTGTTTTTCTCATATTATTGGAAGCAGAAAAAGTTTAAAACTGGGCAAGCAGTATAATTTCTGACTGTATCAATATGACACTTAATATTCATTCAGGTAGTTTACAATATTTAATATTAGAATCCATAACTAAAGGACTATCAGTAGCAAAAATATTTTAAGTGAAACTTGTCTGGGTGTTTAATAGCATTTCACCTTATCATGTTTATCATAAAATTTCTGTTACTTATTTCTAGAAACATGTTGTTTTCTCTTACATCTGCAATGCCTCCACAAGCTTAACATCACAGGTGTATACTCTAGGTAAAACAAATGTAGTGTCTATACAAAAGACAACTTAACCTGTTTTTCCTAGTGAAATATCTACTACCAAGTAGTATCATCATTTGGAATAATACCTTCAGGAGACCTGAAATCAAGTGAACCATATATATAGATAAATAATTTCTACAAATTATTTTGCCATTATTTTAGTTGAAGCAAGTTCAGTTTGTGAAATATTTTCTGTGATCTGGTCTGCGTGGCCACTGATAAGAGCATATTAAAGTTTCTTGAACGCAAAAATCACGGCATGACATTTTTCAAAATCTAACCCATTGTTAAAAACACAGCTGAGAGATAGTGGAATGCTAATAAATATGAGGTAATACCTGATATACACTAAAAAATAGAGAAGTCTATTGCCCAGAGAATTTGTGGTTGCCCCATCCCTGGAAGTGCTCAAGGCCAGGTTGGATGGGACTTTGAGCAACCTGGTTTAGAGGGAGGCGCCCTTTCCTGTGGCAGGGGGGGTGGAAGCAAGTGACTAAGTCCATTTCAAACCAAAAAACATTCTGTGATTCTATGGTTATCCATTCCTTATTTCATACTTCAAACATCTTATTAGAATAATTTAGCCTTCTGGCAAAGAAAGTTACATAACTCTGTCTCTAAAAGTCAGTCAAAATATCACATACAACTTGATTCCAGTGGCTGGTTTTGGTGAAAACCGATCTTTGGCTCTTTTATTCCACAAGGGCCGGTGTTTCCATTATTACGGAAAGGTAAATGATGCTGCCACATGACCTTGGAGTATGTCATAGGTACTGACCTGAAAGTAATTTCTCCTTCTGTGTAAGCCCCAGTGCCTCTAACACAACCTTGCCATAGGTACTGTGAGATACAACCTGAAATTATACCAAAGAAATTAGTGTCAAGATGTTTCTTAATTAATTTACTATCACTATCACTTGAGATAAATGAATATGACCTGCTTGTGAAATGCCTAGGATGGACAGGAAGAAGGAATAAAACTGTACTGTGTATCCTGTGATTACTCTTCCAGGGTGATCACAGAGGCTCAGGAAGGAAAAATGTTCCTCCAATCTGAGAATATACAGGAGACTATGCATAAAAGTCTTGCCTGTGTAGAAGTAAACACCATTCCAGCATCAGTTAAAGACAGGATCAATCCACAGCTTTTCAGAGTAAGGATGAAGCTCATTATGGAGAGAAGTGCCAATAGTGAAAAATATTTCACTATTGAGGCAGATTTATATTAGAAATTTAGGCAGATTCAGATTTGAAATTGCAGGCAAATTTTTATCTGCTACTATATTTAGTCACTAAAGGAATTTGAGGTTTTCTCCTCATTTGAAGGCCTTAAATCAAAACTGAGTGTGAGCCCTGTTTTTTAACTTCAGGTGTCTTCTGCATGGACCTCTGCTGTTGGGTAAGTCATTCAAACTTGCTTTGGATTTAATGGGGAAACATAAATATGTGCAAGCAGCACTTGGTTCATGCAATCTGCTTTGGGGACATTTAAAGATAACAGAAAGATGACAGAAAGATACTATTTCCTCTTTTATTACATTTTTCTAAATAATTTTCAGGACTAGCTCACAGGTGAACATGTCATATGAATCTCGCTGTGCATGGCTTTAAAGTCACATGCAGGAGAGCTACTGAAAGATATGGAACTTAAATGGAAAATGAGTGAAATTTGAAGGCCAGTATTATGTAGAAGGCTAGAGAAGGATTTAGATAGGTCATTCTGTCTTTGAAATGTTAATTCTAGGAAATAAAGACAACCAAGACTGAAGTTCTTCTGAAAGTTGAAGACACTGTAGTGATACGTTATTTTGAACTTAGTTATCTAGTGTCCTTCCAAAAGGCAAGTGATACTGGCAGTGGAGGATGTAATGAATGATATTGTGAAACTTAAAATCTGAAATACCTGAAAGTAGTAGATGAAATGGGAAAAGGAGCACAGATGGGTCTTCTCAAAGGAGGAGTGATGAAACTGGAAAGAGCAGAACCTCATAAAATGCAAAAAATGCACACGCCGACGTTATCACTGAAGTCTGGATGCTTGCAGGTGCAAAGGAAAAATAGCAATCACTCTTAATAACAGAAAAATGCTTTTATAAAATAGATATATATATATATGTATGTGTATGTTGGGCTATGTAGCTCTTAGGAAGACATAGTTTTTCTCCAAACAACACTGACTTCTCTAATCACATGTATGTTTAGACATTATTAGTCATGAAATTTGAATGCAGGAATGAGCATTGCAGGATTAGCCTTTTCTCATCCTATCTAGTCGGATCATGCCTCTTTGCAGCTCTGACATCACTACTCTGTGCTGGCATATCATACCTCCTATTTTTCCAAACCCTTTTTATCTATTACTCTTTCCTCTTGCAAGGCAGACACATATTCATTATGTAAGAATAAATATGGTCTGCATATTTTGATTCCATGATCAAATGCAAGGTTTTCCCATGAATGAGTGCGTACTGCTTATAACTCCTATATTGCAGTGTTTCACAACACTGTTGACAAGCCACATCATTTCCAAGGTTCTTAAAAGCAGTTAAAATAATGTTCATACTAGCAATAATTCGCAAACAGACTATATGAATAATCACAGTCATTCCCACAAAGATTTCTTGTTTTCACAGACTAATCCATTACCTGCTTCAATGAACCGTCTTGTTGTTAATTTGCAAGGCTTTCACCCCTAGGTGATGGAAATACCTGCCCTCTTCCCAGTCTCCCATTAAGTATGGTTTTCAGTAATATGTATAATTCATGAGAAAAATTTGTTTGTCAAGCATTCCAGACAGGTCACTTAAATCCTAGATCAATTGATAATGTTCACACCAACATGGCCTGGAATTAAAATAACCCTTACACTGGCTTCAGTATTTCCTTTAAACTAACAAGTTGGGCTTCAACTTTTAAAGATGCAAAGGAATCATTATTCTTTTAAATAAAGATTAGCTGCAGAGCTTTTTTTAAAAAAACCCAGATTGCTACTCTGAATGCAGTTCTTACAATGCCAGCAACAAATGTCATGCACTGTCACAAATGCATTCTGGCTTTTCTTGTAGCAGCAGCATGTGGGAAGCTGAATGGGTAAGACAGTTCAGGTAGATTTTATCTTCTAACACTTCAGGGTAGAATCTATCTGGAACAGTGAAGTTGTCATTCAACTTATTTTTTGGTGGTTTAGATTAAAATTTCCATCCCCATCGCATCTCCCATCTGTCCCAACAAAAATCTCCTGTCCCACGTAACTCGAAATGTAATGAGCAAAATCTACACAGAAATGTAAATACACTTGATAAGCAGATAAAGTCAACCACATGTATAATCTCTTCTTGTAGCTAAAGAGTCTGCTTTCTGTTTCCATGATTCTTTTTCTCTTATGCATTCTTACGTCAGCTCTGAGCAGAAGTGCAACATTTCTGTTCAGCATGGGATTCTTCATAAAGGGGAGGCAGAGGACAGAATGGCACAAAGTTTGGGCTTTTGTATATGATCTCCTGGACCTACTGATGTCAATTTTCTGACATTTTCTGATGGATGTCTATGGAAGGAAGGCTCAGTAACTAGGGCTTGGTCTGAAATTCAACACACTTGATGAGCCTTTTGGGTCCCTCCCAACTCAGGATATTCTGATTCACTTTATTTTGATAGACATAAAAAAAACCCCGAATTTTTGGAAATTATGTATTATTAAGAATGCTATCATCTCACCTTCCCAGTTACCCATGCAAACTGTATTTATTTGATTTTTTATTCTCCCATTTATATTTAAAACCAGCAGTCAGAACTCACTCAATGTAAACAAGTCTGAGTACTACAGTGCCCACATATAATTAAAAATAGATATATGTAAATGTGACATTTGAGTGAACAGGTGTAAATATATCAGTCTGCTACAAGCTAGAATTTCCTGCTCATAAACATTATTCCCTATTGCTCTGTGCTCACTGCGCTTAATCCCGCAGGAATTATGATGTTTGTTGCTACATTTTGCAATGTATAGAACTTTATATTAATGTATGCAAAGAGCTTCTGACTAAATGAATGCTTAAAAAGAAAACAAAGTTTTGCAGCTCTTATAGTAAGAACACTTATTCGCATTGTATACTGGAAACCTAAAAATTGACCTTCTGTTTTAGGTCACCAACAATTCTCATTGCACCATACTTCCATAAATAGCTGATTGCTGAACTCTCACTCAGACCAGCAGAAGTTGGGTTATATCCTTTCCATATCCCATTGCTGGGCTGTTCATGCTTAGGTGGAGGCTGTTCCATAGGTGGAAGGCAGGACAAAGGCATATTCCTACCTCCCTGAGGAAGTCTGAGACACTGCCATGGACGACACTCCTAAAACCAGTGTTAGACGTGGGCAGGGTTCACTTCTGCAGGTGCTGCACTGGAGCCGCCCATGTCTTTTTTTGTCTGTTTATTTTGACTTTTTTTTAAAATTCAGTCTCTGTTTTCTTTCTTCAGATGAAAAGTGGGATGACTCACATAATCAGCTCATCCACTGACTGCACAGGCAGATCAAAAACCTAGCACCAAATTAATGGTGAATTTTTTGTTTAGCTTAGAGGTTCAGAAGAAGTTTGAGCCATCTCAGCCGGGAAATTTTCCCTAGGGCAAAAAATTAAGGGTTTCTTAGTGTGAATGATCAAACACCTGGGGCAGCAAGAGTATCATATGCTTGTAAATGATAGGGCTACAACTTGCAAAGAGCACATTCATGTTTGTGCTGAATACACAAACCTTGCATTTGCACGAGGCTGTTGGGATGGCTGCATGCAACAGACAAGGAAGGTACCAAGGCAGGTGCTTCAAAAGTATGGTCTTCATCGGGTGTAAACTGGTATATCTACCTCCTCTTTAATGAAGTGGTGCCGGCTTTTACCAGCTGTCCTCAATTTACTTACATTTTAAAGCTTGTGCTGTACTGTTTGTTGACAATATCAAATGCATTTTTGTTTGTGTCTTGGCTTTTTGAATTCAGTAAATTTCTAGCTAAATAATCATTTCATTGCCAAGAGTTCAGATCATGCAATAGTTTAGTGAGGTGGAAGGTGTAGAGATACACAATTTGTTTCCTGATAGCTAACAAATCTAAATTTTCTGTTTGCATATGAAAGACAAGTCCCCTTATTACGAGGAGACGTAAGTTCTGCGGGGCAGGACCTATCCTTCTCTTCTATTTGCCCAGTGGCCAGGACATATCTTTTTATTGTGTTTTGGTTGTGCCTAGAGGTTAGGTCATGGATCAGGGCCTCCCTGAGCCAGACAGTAGACAGAGGCTTGACAAACAAATGGTTTTTACCCCCAAAGCCTGCTGATTTATACAACTCTCCAGTTACATAAATAAGAGTTTAGCTATCAAGGTGTCCTTGTTCCACAGGGATGTTGTTTATATCAAATGTTATATTTAATTGTCCCTATGCTCAGATGAGCACGTGCAGCACAAACTATGCAACACTGCCCAGACTGGTCCTTGCTCCTGCGCCCAGTGTGTTAGGAAGCTGGGAAAGGAAGATGACAATTTCTGTGCTGGCAAGTAGCACAGCGTGGAGTGGGTGAATGGAGGAAACAGCTGGTGCTGAACACCTGGCACCCATGGCATGTCTGTTTTGGGGAGGCTTCTTTCAGAATAACTCTGATGTGCCCTAGAGGTGAAAGTGCAGCTTCTGGTACAGTTTCATCCCAGAAGAGTCCAGTTTATGTCTCTGAGACTGCTTCACACAGAGAACATGGCATTAATTGCAAGATTTGCCCCAGAAGTACAGACTTGACAGTCATTTAAAGACTAATTAGGTGGTTGTAGAGGCTCTGTCCAGCTCAGAACACAAGCAAGACTTGCCCAGAGATTGCACAGTGTCCTTTCCACTGTCTTTAACTGCCTTCTGAGGGAAAAAATAGGGAGAAAAGCACATGCAAAACGGTCAATTTTAAATGACAAGGGAGAGCACTCATTTCCGTGACTGTCTGAAATGCTGAAGGCATGAAACAGCATTTAATTTTATTACAAAAGCACAGGCATTCTTCCTACAGAAAGGATCTTCCTTCAGCAAAACCTGTAGAAAAAGGAAGCCTGACCCAGTTAAGGCCAACCTGCATTTCTACAGTAGGTATGATATACCATATTTTACGAAGAGATATCTTCCATTTTTCTCATCTGAAAAACACATGAAATAATTGTGTATCTGCTGTTAACACTGGCAAAAGGACACTGACAATCTCCAGAGTTAAATCTGACAATAAGATGCTCAAGTTAATTCCTAAATGGATTAAACTCATTAACTGCACTTTTTTCCCTCCAAGAAACTATTTCATCTGACACCATGACATCATTGAAGATTAGATACAATGTCATGTAAATTTGGAGGAAGCCCATCTTTAAAATTCTAGTATTTCTTAAGTTTTTTTAGTATAGAAATAGCATGCAAATAAGTTAAAGTTAACTCTGACTAAGGAAAAACAGTTCTCTACATACTGACTCTAAACGCAGTGTATGTTTGAAAATGTTTTCTTTTTCAGCTACTGGCAAAGGAAATAAGTTTCAGGTTATCTAAGTGTCAGATGGGGACAAACACATTTCCAAACAGGAGGAAAAGCTTTTTTTCGCAAGAGCACCCTACTCTTCACATGAACACATGAGGTCTAAAGAAAAACAAACAACCCAAGAAGTCCGATCCTATTCACAGTAACTCACATCAAATATTATTCTGCAATCTTTCCAGGATCTTACCATGCAGTCAAAACTGGGGTATCCTTCCTTGCCACTGATATTTTTAGACAAGGCCAAATGTAGAGCAACTCAGGAGAGTAGACTCTCAGCATATACAAGGTTTAGATTCATCCCTATAATTGTATGAGCAATCAGTGGATTAGGTTTCAGCTACAGCCACTTTATTTGGTGAGAAGTAGGTTAAAAACCAGCAGGTGGCAAAATGACAGCTGCGGAAAGATGAGCCACGAAACTGTCCACAAAAAAATTTAATTTGACTCCCTTTTTCTCCCATTTTTCAACCTTTCGACCTCTTAGTATTCCAACAGGCCATCAGAGACCTTTAATGGGATAGATACCATATACCTTAGGAAGCAGTGGGGCATAGTCTCTGTATTTACTATTTATTTGAAATATTGTGCTTTATGCCCAGCAGGTCCTCAGAGGGCCATCAGGAATCTACATTGCCTGGTTAATGGCCACCTGGAGATAGAAATAACACATGTATTGTGAATGGTTTTACTTTTCCATCCTAGTTTCTTGTGAGAGGAACTAAACTCTGGTTCTTTATCAGATGTGCTCCTGAGAACTTTTTTTTTAAATGTAAAATGTCACTATCTTTGGCACATGGCCTGCCTCTTAACAAGAAATCAAAAGGTCAAAGGAGTCCAGATATTCCACTCAGCACACAGTTTATATCGTCTTAATCTTCCTAGTTCTGCCAAAGTTTAGGTCCTTCCACCATTATGGTTTTCTTGTCTAAAAGCATGAGGAAACCGTAGACTAATGTTTGGTTTAAGCTTAGGCATTATCCAGTCTCTTGGGTGATAAGTAATCCCTGAAGAAATGTCAATAACAACAAATAACCCAATGCTGTATCATAGAGAAGCATCTGGAAAGAAACAAAAGGGAAGCAAGAACATAATGCTTCTAACATTACTCACTCTGTTCTACCATGTCAAGCCAGTTGGGTCTCTCTTCTGTTTTTCTTCACCTGTGCGCATTTTTGGAGGTAAGACCTGCCAACATATGTCTGTGGTACAGTAAGGCCCATTAGATAGAAACTTCATGTTACTGCCTCCTTTGCTCTGGAGTGCATTGAGATCCTTGCATGTTGTGTAAGTTAAACACATTAGTGTTGCACTTCCTCATCTTAGTTACACATATAAAAGACCAGTCCTGTTTATGCTTAGTAACATTGTCCAGCTTTGTTAATTGTACTTTTTTTGTCCTTGTGTGGTCATGGTCAAGGGTAAACATTTGGCTTAAGTATTGTGTGGAATAAAGGGGTAGCTAGTTGGAACGTAACTAAGTAAAATTCCTTTATGAACTTATTTTCATTCAGTATATCATATCCTGACACAGAAAGTTGCACATTAACCAGACTTGTGACTACATGTTACTTTAATTGTTTTTATTTGCTGCTCTGCATAGCCAGAGGCTTTTTCTATGTATTAATAAACATTACATTAATTTTCCATTGTTCCTGGGCTTGAGATACCACAGGTCAAACTGGAGCCTCATGAATCCCACTGGAAAACAAGACCAAACAGAAATGCCATATTGCATCAGGAAGTGAAGTAGCTGTAGTTTTGCTTCCAAACTTCTGTGTTTTACTTGACTTGCGAAGCTGTTTTCCTGTGCAAACCCATAGGCTTAATACTTGTGGGAATGACTGAGAACAAACATCTTGCAGTTTTACTGACTATCAATGCATCATTCTTTGACACACTATTAACAATCTGTTGACCTACGTAAAAATTGGAGTTTCAGGGAAAAAGAAAGTGTCCCATGTCTGCTTATCGATAAAATGCTCACGCTGCATAGATACATGAGTATATTGGATCGAGCTGCTCGTAGTTAACACATTCAAGATCCTACTTATTGTCAATATCTGACCCAAAACCAATGATTCATGTTCCAAAGAAAATGCTGCTTTTATATTTTTCCACCAACCCAGTCTCTCACCACAGACCCAAGTTATTCCCCCAACTACTGCTCTACATCTGGGTGACATGAGAGATAATTGCAGGACGCTTACAGTCCTGATAAACTATGGTTTCCCTTGCTCTGCAGCCCTTTGAAGTTGCAGACAGTTTCATGATAATTGATAATCTAATCTCTTCCCAGCCTGTTTTTTTTTAAAAGGCTGCTCTGAAACAGCAAGAAGGGGAAATATTACAGCATAAGTATTGATTGCTGCATGCAGAGGTCACTGTGTGGGGATTGCACTTTTATCACAAGGTTCCTGCGAAAGGTGAAGTTTTGGCAAGATCCTAATAACTGTGGAGTGCTAGTTAAATACAAGGGGCAGGGGGAGGAAAATTATTTTTTATTCTTAGTACCTCAAGGCTATACATGGCAATTACTATTGCAGAGGCAATAAAGAAGTTGTTAATTACAGGTTTTATACCCTTGTAGCACAAAGTAAGAATGAAAGGACTAAAGGTTACAAGTGGTACGGAAGAAAGAAAAGGACAGAAGAGTTGCTGGAGGTTTTAGTGCTTTTTAGTGAAACAAGTTATATAAGTTTTAGTGGGTTAGGACATGAGAGAGGGGCAATTTCAGTTTGATCAGGATAAAAACTTGAAATCTTACTTAGCATTTGCTTGATTGCCCTTCAAATTTTTGCTGGGACTACATGCTTACCCAAAACCTTCACACTGGCTGCTGTCACCCACTGGAGCAAAGTTATTGCATGAGAACCTTGTGAAAAATGTTAGAGTTTTGAAGCTCTAAATATGCTTCAGAGACATAGTAATTACTGAAATTCTGGACAGTGGTTTTGTCAGGGACTCTCTCTGGAAATACAGAATTGGTAAGTGGAACAGTTATACTTCACAAGCATAATACAAAAACATGCTAAATATCTGTGTGTTTAACAGAGGCAATTTGTTTGAAAATGAGAAAAGTTTCCGTTCTATTCCATTTGACAAACTTATCCTTGTGATAAGTGATATTCATGAGAATTTGTAGTACTGTACAATATGTTAACTAGGGGCATGTAATTTTCTGAATGCTGACAGGGATAAATATATGCGCCTGCACACACACAAAACTCACACATTCTTAATGAGAGTAAAATTAAAGTCTTCTGAAACAAGGCTGATTGATTAAAACTCAACAGACCCACACAAATATGAACACTAATACACATGGCTCATAAAGTGCTTTCACACAACATCTTTAAAGGGGCAATGGAAACACTAATTTCTCACCAGACCAAACCATTAACTGTGCCAGACAAGAAATGGGATAACTGGTGAGTAAAAGGCGTAACTGGCTCTTGTAACATTTCCTCTCCCCTTTGCCTTTTTTTTTCCCCCTGACTGTACACCATTGCAAATTAGAGCTCTTTAACTTCGAGCCAGACTGCATTTCCAGATTACTGGAAATGGCAACATAGTTTGACCTTATCCATTCTCACCCTACTGGCCTTTAAAGTAAAGAACAGGGCTGTGGTAGAGCCGTCTACTTTGGTTTTGCACATTCTGAGAATTCATCAATTGCATTACACTTGGCATGGTTGTTTGTAAAATTGGACCCAGGCAGTGATTTATTTGCAAAAAATCAATAACGTTGAATTTGACAAGGAATAGGTCTTATAAGCCAGGTGGAATTGAGTACAACTGGGAAATACTGTGATAGTCCAGCATTCTCCTTTTTAATTCCTCTTTCTGCTCTCTCTTTTCTCTGATCTTTTAGATGCGTGTCAGTGCCTTACTTGTAGGTATTTAGATAATACAGACATTACTGCTGCTCTTTCTACTCCACCATCACCTCTTCTGATCACAATAATTGCTGTCACTAACTGTGAGGAGATACTGATTTCCAGCAGGTGAAGTTTCTTCACTCATTCTTCACCCTTCCATTATCTGTATCAGTTATGCTCCTTTTTAAGGTTTCTGCAAGCTTCCTTAGAACACCAGGCATATGAGTTTCTGGAAATTCTTTTTCACAAGAAAATTGAAAGAAGAATTTGGTCTCTCACCATACAATTTGTTGAGAACCATAATTCCCTGGGAGCCACTGAACAGCTGCAAATTCTGTGTCTGAGCATTGTGAATGCACAGATCATTTTTTTGGATCATGTTCCATGAGTTTAAAGTCTCCTGGCTGTCACTGACCCATTACATGTGTGCATCAAAGTTAGTCTGCAGCAGTGCTGCAGATCTGAGAGGGTCTGGAACTCTCAGACTCACTGCAAAAAGGTCTCTGTGACTCACTTTACCATACCTTGGTCCAGGAAGTCCTGAACATTCATATGGATTCTTCTTATTTTTTTCTCTAATCTCTCTGTTATGATATCAACTTTGTTTTCTCCTTCCTTCTCCTACTCTCTGTACTTCCATATGATTTCATTTTCTCATCTTAACTTTCACAGTTTATGTGTTTGGGAATCATTCTCTTCCCAGAGTGATGTGAAGCAATTCCTGAGTGTAGTAGGCCTCCAATACTTTTTTCAGAAGAGAATAAAAAACAGAAAAAAGAAATTAAAATAGCTCAAGAAACTCACTTAGCTTAACCATGTAAAATTAGGTTGTTTTGACTTTGAGAGCAACATCCTCTTATTGGATTATCTTGCACATACTTTTTTTCTTCCACTGCTTTTCTTTCCAAGTTTCCCCTTGTCTCTCTGTCTGGATTCTTGACTGCACATCTTTCCAGCTCCTGCCCCACTCTCTCATTCCATTTTCCCCATTCTACAAGAGATCACAAATGTAGTTTGAATTATCTGAGGACAACAAGGGCAAATAAATGTATGTTGGCCGATTGACCCTGGTCAGCCAGTCTGAAGAAAACACATGGCTTCTGTGCCTTTTATCTCAGAGATAGGAATTGCTATGGAAAATTATTAGCTACTACTGTGGCCTGTGTCAGAGTCAGGTAAGGAAGCACGTAGTAGCTTTATATAGATAAAAGCTTTCAGTGTGTGTAATTTTTCTGGCTAGAACTCTATCCCATTTTTCTGGGAACTTTATAAAGCAGTCATTTTAGCACACAACACAACTTTTGTGCTTACTTATTTTAAATATGACACCTTTTAGAAGATGATATGTGGGGAGGTGTGGTGCAGGAAGAAACTGCTGCACTTCGGTTAAAGCACCAAGCATACACTTAGTAAAAGGCAGAAGCAGGACATACTTTTTCCCTCGACCTTGAAAGAATTTCTTTGTATGCTTATGGTACTAAAGGTTTTCTTCTTAATTTAATATATTGGTTGATCCTAGTTTCTTGGCCTGATTTAATGTCCTTTATTTTCAGAATTAAAGATTTCTGTCCTGGTTTCTTTTATTTCCCTAGCATTGTTTTCATGTCTGTTTGTAATATCCTTTCTATTGGATGTTGTTTTCTCTGTGTCGTCTGTGACAGGGCTTTCTCTGGTGTAAATTCAGGCCAATATCTGAGTGGTGAGAAAAAGTACTTTTCTATTTTTCTCCCATTCTGGGGAGCTTTTGTACAGTTTTGTTCTGTGTGGACTTTCTTGATATCTTCACCAGGAGCGTGTATGACTCTGCCTAGCAGACTGGATCTCCAGAATCACTTTCCCATGTTACTTATGAGAGGCCTGTCGTGTGTTTTTCCTGTGTAGTTGCACTGGAGTCAATTTGGGCACAGAAAGCCTTTACATGCTGATAGGAAACGGATATTTGGCCATGGAAGTTTTTGTTATGGATGAGGATGGTTCTTTCCTGGGAAATCCCATTTATGTTCCTCTGATACTACAGTGGGCACAGATACTTTAGGATGATCACAAAACAATTTTACCATTATTTTGTAAGCAGAAAAATAAGATCTATAAAGAAGTTTAAATTAGGAGTAATCAAGAATTTTCCAATCAAGAGCTGATTCATAGCTCATAAAAAATGTGGGGTTTTTTTTAGAAATGAAAAACACTTGAGACTTCATGTGTTATTCTTCTGTGGACAGCCTGGGCCATCTAGTCACAACATACTCATGGTAGTCCTTCCTGCATTATTCAACAGAGAGATATAGCTGGGAAGAAAACTACATTTGACTCATGTCTTGTTACTCTCTGTTTCACGTAGCAACAGGACAAGGTTCTGCCCCTTTTGCAAGTATCCATATTCTGATCTCTAACAAGAGACTTGAATATCTGTGGATTGTGTGAAATGCACAGAGAACCTGCTGCTTTAAGAGCTACTTCCCCACAGCAGAGGAAGCAGCCAAAGCTCTGGGGGGAATAAACCCCAGTTAGCTGTCCTAAACTATTATCTTATACTGAATTCCTTTTAGTTTATCCTGCATCTTAAATAGGTAGGTAGAATTGATGTCATCTAATAGCCAGGATATTCATAGGAATGACCTACATGTGGAGGACACAGACTGTAAACAAAATTGTATTTTGTTCATTAGCTACAGTACAAATCAATTCTGGGTAACAGAGACATCCTAATAAGACATTTTTGTCGTACATCTATGATCAAGGTGAACCTTAAAATAGTTGCTTAATATGCACACATAATAAAAAATTATTAACCATACAGAGATAAACTGGTTCCATTCAGCAACATCCAGCTGCTACTTATAAAAACAATGTTCTGAGAATTTTGCATAGGTCACACTTTTAAAATTGTGTTACCATACTATAGTGTAGAGGACATAGGTCTACTTACACCTTCCTCTCTGAGGCTATCCCTAGATACACTGTGTGTAACCTGCAGGAAGGTTAGTCCCTTGTATTATGTAGGCGTGGAAACATGAATTTCTGAGAGGATTACACCAGGGGTTTCTGTAATTCATTTTCCTCTCTGACTATGACTGGCAAGTATTCACAAGTGAGTGTTCAATGTGATAAATTTGTAAGCTAGGTTCCAAGTCAATCAATTAGCTACATGAAAACTACTAATCTTGGATTACTTATGCTCTGGATATATTTCTACCAGCTCTATATGCACTAACAATGTGTTAAATGATAGAGTTGTGGTGATTGCTACAAAAAATATGCAGTCTATATTCTGAGACAGGTCAGACAAAGATGCATCTAGACATTAGTGATGTAGGATCCCTCAGATAGATCAATGAGACTATCTAATACTGATGTAAGTTAAAGGAAGCAGCCTAGCAGAAAAGGGAAAATTTCAGGGCTGATATAAAGGAAAAAAGCTTCAGGAAACTCTGGCAGGGAAAAGGCACAATACACATCTGGCCAAGAGAATTGAGCTCTGATGGGTCAATGCATGTATTGGTAAGGGGAGTGTTAAAAGGAAAGTGTTACATGTAATAGAATTTGAATTCTGTGTGTAAGAAGTTTTGAACTAAAAGGCTCACATAGACATGAAAAAAAAATTACAATGCATGAAGTCTTCCATTTAAAAAAAAAAATAAAAAAGTAAAAAAAAAAAAAGAAAAAAACCCCCTGGAAATGGCTGGATATCCTCAGAATCCAACATACTAGCTGTTAGAGACTACAGATAAATTACAGCCAATCAAAAGCAGTAAGGTAGATTGAGTGCTTGGTATGTTGACCTGTTTTTCAGCAGCAGCACTAATTCTTCAGAGCTGTAACAACTTGATAGTGGAAGAGTGGTAGTCCCAGATGGGCTACTGAAACTTTTACTTCTTGGCCACGGTTTGAGTCCAGCATGGGTTTTCTGAGGCACAAAAGAAAATGCAGATGCTGCTGTCCTTGCATAATGCAGCTGTGCAGCTTTCATTCTCTGCCCGTGTGAACAATCCCACTCCAGATGGAGCCCACTCCTGAAACCCTCCTTTTGCTGCATCTGCTGTACCTGCAGCCTGGCTGTCTTCAGCCCACTTCACAGTAATTCACACCACTGACCATTTTTAATTGGAAGTGAAATCAACCAAAGACATTAAAGAAATCACAAGCAGTTGCTTGTAATCACAGCTTAGTGAAAGAGACATTGCAGTCCCTGAGTGGAATGATGAACCGAACCAATAGAGGGTATGCTATGGAATAGCCCAAAAAGGAAGCATTGCTTGTGGGATGTCAACTCATCTTTATCTGTCAGCAGTGAAAACACAAGAAGACTTGCCCTTTTGAAAAGTAAACAGAAAATTATGCCTCCAACACAAACCCAAGCCATTAAAAAGGCAGCTTTTATTCCTTCTCATAATGTTCAGGAACATAAGGCAGTAGCACCGATGTAGCTCCACAGCTGTTGCCAGGGGAAAGTAGGAATGTAGCCTGCCACATCTGGGGTGACATCTTTGAAGAGGCACTTAATCTGCAGTGCTGAGGTATGCTAAGCCTCTTTGCTTTTCTTTGCCAGTTCTCAAGCTAATACTACTCCTGGAGAGCAATGCTGATTTCAAGTCAATGGGTGAGATGAAAGAACAATTAAGGACAGTGATGCTTTATGCATTGTGGAAAACATAAAGACAGGACAATAGCATAATTCCTTGATCACTCCGGCAGAAGATTTACTTTGCCACACTTTAAAGTTGTAGGTTCCCAGTTTCTAAAACAAAAATGACAGGAATTTTTAATCACTGAGTGTGTGTTTTGTGAATTGAAGGGGGGCATTGAAAGACTGGAAAATAAAAGGTATCTACTGCTATTACACTGATGTGTTTCTATTGGATCAAAGCATTTTCTTCTCTGTAGCTCTTCAGAAACAATTTACCAGTATTGCTAGGGAGGCATTACACAAAGAAAGACATCAGGTGAAGAAACAAACACAAGAGAAGCTCTAATAAGTAAAAATGCCTTTATGTCACTATTCCCATTTTCTAATAATTGAAAAACTCAGAAGCCAGACCTTTTAGGTTGCTGCTAAAAAAAAAAAAAAGGAAAAATACAAGAAAGGCCATGAGAGAGAAAGAAAACACAGAAATTCTGATCTCAAGTATCTAGTCTGAACTTTTCTCTAGTTTGTGGGGGGATAACATTTATTCCAAAAACAGAATAAGAGGCTGAGTCTTACAATAGGGTTGCCAGGCATTTGAATCTTCAGATTTCTGTGCTATGTTAAAGTCTGGCTGATTGCATTGTGTTAAATGATGAAGTACGAAATTAGGATATTACTAGTTGCTGCACAGCCCTGCACTTAAACTAAATGCTCTTCAAAAGAACATTTTTTTTACTTCATCTTGAGTGGTGAAAAGACTTTTATTTTTGAAGATTTTAGAAGCTTTTACATCTAGGTGTACAATACTTGAACATTACTCCCCAAGACATGAATCTAACTTTATTTATGTATGCCTGTGTTTGTACATTCATATAAACATATATATCTACTTGCACACAGACACTTACTCACACATAGTTTAGATTTCTTTTACCAGTATAAAAATTTGACCTTCTTATGTATATGAGCCTTTAGTAATAGAAGAATGCACTGTTTGCAAGTACTGTTTGGAGAACTATCACTTTGGCCCAGAACTCAAGGGGATATTCAGTGATGGATCAAAATTCATGTCTCAGCCCCCACTTTTTTACTATACAAACATAGGAAAGCAGCAAAAAGCCTGCTAGTGTTCACAACACTCAGAAATTACTCTGTTTAAAACAGGCATTTTGGACTAGAAATTTCTGAAATTTTTAAGAGATTGAAAGGAAAGGAAAATAACCTCAGAAAATTGGAGCAGTGAACTATTTTTTTAATTTATGAAAAAGTGTCATTGAAAATGTGTAGCACAGGTCAGGGCCTATGATAATACCTCAGGGGAGTTTTTAAACTTGCTGCCATCCAGTCAGTTTCACTGCAAAAAGTAATTTGGGTAGCAGTCTCCTGTTTCCCTTCTCTCTCTGATGGGCTGTGTGACTGTGGACAGGTCATTCAGGGTTTGATCCAAAACCCATTAATGTCAAGAGAAAGACTCCTGTTGACTTCAGTGATCCTTAGATTGGAATCTGTGTTTCTGCTTCTTGCCTGGATGCTACTAACTTCCATTGTGTGTGTTTGAAAGCTAGAGTCTTTCTGTGCTTCAGTATTCTCATCTCTAAAAGGTCTGTGGTGGGACAGCCTAATTAGTATAATCTATGTTAAAATTCTAATACATAATCTTTTTCAGAGACCTAAGAACATTAAATGATAAAACATGATCTAAAAGATTTGTAAGGTTGTGCCAGAAAAAACAAATAAGAAAACCAATTTATATTAATATCTGAAGGCTTTAAAATGTCTTCCTAGGCTTAATGGGCAAAAGCAGGCAATTTTTCTGTGGTTATGGTAGAATTTGTGTGTTTAAGTTGCTGTTGCTCTGTGGTTGAGGGATGGTGTAGGAGAATGGCAAAGGGGAGCATGGCACAGAAATCTTGTCAGTACGTCAAGTTGTGGGGATGTGAAACAGGTTGGTTGTACTGGGGCTCAGTGTCTATTTCTCAATAGACCTTTCAGGGTTTTTGTTTTGTTTTTCTTTTTTTTTCTCTTTTTTTTTTGGTACTGTTTTGTATTTCTAAATCAGCACGGAATTCACAAGAGCAATTTATCTCCTGTTTCACGATCTCTAGGAAATTTTTTCTCTTTTTTTGTACTTTAGCATTCTCCACTGTTGTCTAGCCAAATCCATTCCCTAAGACTGTAGTGCCTTCTCCTTACAATGCCACTCTAAGACAGAGGCCCTGATGGGAACCACGTGCCTAAAACTGTACTAAGTCTTGACTCTTGTCCATGAGTTTTCTTACTGTAACATATGGTCAGCTCCAGTGCCATGCGAGGCTGGTAGGAATTTGCTAATCATGTTCAAGACATCATTTTTATACTATTAGCTCCCTTATGCTGCCAACATATACAGAAAAAAGGAGAATTCTGCTTTCAGTGGTTTCTCATGAAACAGCAAGAAGGAATCAAGTCAACTGGGTCGCCTCACATGCTCACCTCAAGTTACCCAGGGTGTGGCAACTACACCATTCAGCTTGGTGTCATCTTCAAACTTTCAGAAGGTGCACTCAGTTCCTTTGTCTATATCATTCAATAAGATATTAATAACACTGGTCCCAATATGGACCCCTGATGGACAACACTTGTCACTGATGTTCATTGGGACTCTGAGCCAGGGACCACTACTCTCTGGATGTGACCATCCAGAGAGACACTTTTCATCACTCTCTGATGGCTTTCTGAATCACGAGCATTTTGGGTAGATGGATTTCATTCCTTTTCTTCTTCTTCCCTACCTTTGGAGGCCTTCTTTTTGTCCCTGTGTGGGAAAGGTAAAAACAATCTCATTTTCCATATTGTCAAGAAACAGTGGAGCATTGGGTTTGTTGTTCTGTTTTGGTATTTAAGCAGACAGTTGAAAAAAGTAAAAAGACCTTAAAATGTCACGTATTAGATATGTAAAATAAGGTGGTGGGTGGGTGAAGGAAACAGTGAAGCAGGGATATACAGGTACTAGGAAAAACATGTTTTAGAAAATGAAATAGTTTTTGGCTCCGAAAGAGCCACATCTGAATGCTGGTCCTAGATTTCCTATGGTAGCTGGCTGCGTGTATGGAACACTGCCACTTTAAAAATTTATTTACATGTGCTGTGTCTGTATGGACAAATTATTTTCTATAATTACCCATATTCTTTTAAAGAAAAGAACCCCAGGAGTCCCTCAGATGATAACGCAGTAGGCCCATTGAGCCACAACGCAGTATCTCCCTCCTCAGAAGCAGACATTGGAGGGAGGTGAGCTGAAGCTGCCCCAGCCACAGCAGGCAGCTCAGCACACTCACTTGGCTGAAGTATAGATGCCTGAATGGATACCAGTTCCCTTCCCCCTTCAAAATACCGTGCCATCCCACCGCTCTGCGTGTGCTAGCTTGCCCAGCTGTACCCTTTTATGCCTCTTATAGACAGACACACAAAAGCTTTGTGCACTAAACATTGGTTCTGCTTCCACATGATGCACATTCTCATTTACATATATATATACATATATATATATATATATATATGTATATATGTATATATGTAGATACTCACAAAGCTTGTAACTGGAAACCCACGTGGATAAGGTGTTTGGCTGTACGCAAACTGCAGAATTACACAGTGAAAACACAATAAAACCCAAACTGCCACCTTCAGAAAGACGTGGATTGCATTCAAGCATGGTGGGTTAGAGTACTCCGCTCCCTATGTACCTCTCTCGAGGGATTTGGAGATCCTCTTCATTTTATATTGCTATGGCTGAGATTAAAAGATCAGTGTCACCCTTCACTTTTAGATGCTCTCAGACAGTGCCTGCGTGTTCCTTCACATGTACACACTTACACCTGTGCTCACCCACCTCTCTGTGATGTTCAAACTTGTAAGCCTTGTGTAATTGTTGTAACCAACAAATACAGTAAAGAAAAGCTAGTAATGCTGAATAAGGACAGACTAAGCCAAACCAGTATTTTATGCCTTTCCAAGAAGTCCAGCCAGCCTGGAAATATTTTTAAGTGCAAGTGTAAAAACTAATCTCGCTCTTAATAGCCACAGAATTTGTAAATAGCTTCTTAATAACCTTTGTCATTCCTGTGCCTTCATCACAAGATAATTACGAGTCCAACGTTTCTAAGTACACAGTTCTCTGGGATGGCATCCACTACATAACTTCCCTTTCAGTTTTCTAATTTTTCTTCCTTCTCCTTCAGCAGGTGACAGACACACTATATGCTTCCCTGTTATAGTTGACAGGGCAAGGTATTTTTAGTGATCTGCATAAATATTTTGAATTTTGCCTAGTCTAAGCCTCTAAAATGTCCATATATGAGACTAGAATCTTACTTGAGTCAAAGCCTATGAGATCCTGCAGTAATGCATCAAGGCAAGAAAATGGAAACCTACTATGCAGACATATGAAGTCACCCCTTAATTATTCTAATTCCCATGTCTAAATATATTATTTCACGGTAGCAGGATGAACTAGAGCATTTGGAAATTACCTGACATTCAGGATCGTGAGCTCTTATCAATTCAAACCCCTTTGACCTGCATGGAGAAAACATCTTCAACAGCTGAAATGAGTAATAAAAAGAGACTTCTCTGCTCTGCAGATTGCAGTGTGCTATGGAAATACTCTAACAAACATTAAATGAGCTCGTTCAAAGGCCAGGAGCAGCAGAAGGAGACAGATCTGTACAAGCTAAGGCAGTTTTGCAGGTTGTCTTAGGCAGAAAAGTTTTGTGATCCAAGACAGTTCATTTAAAGCTTCCTGGGCTATCTCTGTTCTCAGCTGCAGAAGACTGGGGAGAGTTTATTTCACACAGTTTAGATGACTAAAGTAAGTATACTGTTTAAGCTAAATTTTTACAACACCCTTATGGATACAAATAAATACTCTGGAGAGATCACTTATCCAATCTCTTTTAAATGTCTATATTTGGATGAGATAAACTTCACCCTTTTCTGTCCACTGAATGTAGAGGGCTTAGATTTCTAGCTTTGAGATAGACATCTACATATTAAAGTCTAATGCAAAAGAGATAAATTCCCATCTCTACCTTTTTAGACAGGTAGAAAAAAAATCTGTTTCTCTCAGTGCAGTGCTAATTCTGAATTCTAAATCGAGCAATATAATCAGAACCTTGAATTCATATGCATCAGAAATTAATATAGCTGCTTGGTTTTTGGTTTTCCTCTGATGGCTGGACCACATGAACCTCTGGGGTTATGTGGTCTCATTTATACACAAGGCATTGAGATCCATACGTTTCTAGGTGCACTGCAGAGGGAACATGTAGAAATCCTGCACTGCATCATCATAGGCCTAATACACCACCAAAGCCATTGCACGTCAGAAAGCAGTATTCAGTCATTAAAGACCTCAGTGTCTGAGGTATTTATACAGCTTGTGATAGAACCATGTGAAAAACAAACTACTGTCCACTCCACCCACTTCCCCCCTCCTACCCTTTCAGACTGAATCCCTAATTTGCTCACTGAAAAAGGAGAAGAAGAAATGTTCACCACAAAACGATGTTCAGATATATGAACAGTGGTCGAGTTCTGAGCTCAAAACTGCTACTAGTGTTGGACCCCATCTTGCCCTGTGTGTAGGTCTGAGAAGCCATTCCACTTCGGACATCTATTTGGTAACTCTACCAAAACCACATACAAAAGGAGCTGGCAATTTCTAAAAGAAGTATTGCAGTTCAAAGCTGCAGAACTGTGTGTAACAATTCTGTGTTCTGGGATTAAAAGTCTTTAACACTTGGTGTAAACCCTGATGTTACTTCTGAAGCTTTGAAAAGAGCACTCATTAATCAAATAAAAACTGTCATCCTCCCATGATAAGGCTTAAAAAGCCAAATCTGTTTACAGATGTACAGAAAAAGACCACTAACATTAGCAAGCAGTAAAGAAGGCTGCTGTCTTCCCAAATCCTGGCTCAAATTTCAGTCAGCAATTAATAAGACCGTGTGAGTTATTTGCTTTTAACAAAAAGTAAACTCTGAATTGCAGGTTAACAAATCTTAAAGAGAAACAAAGGTCTAAACCAGACATAATTCAGGAATAAGGAGTTGCCCAGCACGGTAAAAACAAAGAAAGATATTTTAATGTAAATCAATACCCAGAGCTAGTGAAGCGACACAGAAAAGTTCAGATATGTTGTACACTGTGCTGATTTCTCTCTCTATGGTTTCAGCTACTGTGGTGTCTCAGACCATTTGAACCCCTTTGTAATCTTACAGCTCGTGAATCTTTAAAATTCTATTAAATCCTACATCTTTGCTCAGCATTTGAATTTATAGTACTTGAAATAGGTGGCATAGAAGCGAGAGGTCTGTCCTCATGTCTGAAAAGTTTCGACTTTAAACTGTATCATTAGCTTATGCACCATTTTGTGTGATGGCAACTGGGGGCTTTTCAGCAATGAAATCAGTACCAGCGCAGAAGGAGAGGTGAATCTGTGTTCAAGAAGTGAAATAAATACACCTGGCCCATGTTACACAAAAATTAGAAAAATACTTCAAAAAGTGTTCCTAGTAAAATGCTATGTACTGTGGCTCACTGTGCATTGGCAAGACTTAGATTTTTCAAAAAAAATGCAAAGAGTTTTAAGAGCTTTAATTCCCTCTCTAATATTGGCCAATGATAATAGAGTTTGCAATCATAGAAATTAGGGAGGGTGAGATTTATTTGACTGCTGCACTCTGTTTTTCTCCTTATACTCAGAACAGTTCAATACAGAGGATGTTCCTCTTGGTCTCATTTTGATTTTAGTTACTGATATTGGGGGCTATTTCCCTGTCAGAGTTGCTTCAGCACACAGAAACTGAAGTTTCTTCAGTTCCTATTGAATATGTCTAAATAAGTTTCAGAGAAGCAGATGAATTTTCAAAGTCTAATTTTCTGATGGATTTGTCAGCTTTTGCTATTTTGAGCAAAGAGACCTGACAAAAACTGTTTTCATCACCAGATGCCCAACTTCTGACATCAGCTCCTGCACTCTGCTCTGCTTTCCCTTTCCCAGGAGTCCTTCTAAGGAATTATGTTCTCTGTTATCCAAGGAAGGAAAATATTGCACTGGCTCTTTTGCAGGTCCACCAACACCTATGGTCTGAAACAGTGCTCTGTGTGAACCCTGCGGTGGGGTCATAGCCTGATCTCTGTAAATCTCATCCTAATCTCTTACCAAAGGAGAAGGTAACTTCAAACATGAGGAGGACTACAAGGATTTTGTGTGATTATGCAGGGAGAAAATTAAAAGGGCTAGCTAGAACTTAGTCTGGCTACTGCCATATAAGACAACAAAAATATTTCTATAAATACATCAGCAATAAAAGGAGGACTAACGAGGATCTCCAGCCTTTATTGGATGTAGGGAGAAACAGCAGCAAAGGTTGAAGAAAAGATTGAGGTAATTAGCACCTTCTTTGTCTCAGTCTGTAATGGTAAGACCAGTTATTCTCCAGATACCCAGCTCCCTGAGCCAGAAGACAGGGATGAGGAGCAGAATAAATTCCCCATAATCCAGGAGGAAATGGTCAGTGACCTGCTACATCATTTAGACATACAAAAGTCTGTGGGGCCAGATGCAATCCACCTAAGAGTTCTGAGGGAGCTGGTGGAAGTGCTCATCGAGCCACTTTCAATCACTTACCAGCAGTCCTGGCTATCCCATTGACTGGATATTGTGACATTCATCTACAAGAAGAGCAGGAAGGAGGATCCAGGGAACTACAGGCCTGTCAATCTGGCCTCTGTACTGAGGAACATCATGGAGCATAACATCTTGAATGCCATCACACGCCATGTAAAAGACAACCAACCAGGGGATCAGGCCCAGCCAGCATGGGTTTATGAAAGACAGGTCCTGCTTGATCAACTTGATTTCATTCTATGACAAAGTGACCCACTTAGTGGATGAGGGAAAGGCTGTGAATGTTGTCTACCTGGACTTTAGTAAAGCCTTTGACACTGTTTTCCACAGCATTCTCCTGGAGAAACTGGCAGCCCATGGCTTAGACGGGTGCACTCTTGTAAGAGATGGTCCGAAAATCCCTCATCTGCCTCACGATCATCGACTAGGACAGAGACTGAAAACCCTAAAAAATCCAAAAAGAAAAGGGGGACTTTTGCACAGGAGACCTTGCCTGGCTGAGGTGGGATGTTTGCCAAGTGTTGCCTGCAGGTGCACCTGCTGAGGACTGGTATGCATTCCTGAAGAAATTAGTGCAGGTCATGGTGTGCCATTCTTGCTGCCTAGGCGGGAAGGACTGCACTGAAGTGAGAATGAACGACCTGTCCTGTGCACCCAAGAATGAATGGCCTGTCCTGTGCACCCAAGAATGAATGGCCTGTCCTGTGCACCCAAGAAGGAATGATCTGTCCTGTACACCCGCTCCCATAACCCATAACAACGGGCCTCACAACAATAGCCATAGATTTCCTCACCTCCTGGCCAGTTTCCCCCCGCTTTCGAAAAAGACTATAAAGGGACTTTCTGAATTAACTCTGAGGAGATCTCCCCACAGACACCAGCGAGTCTATTGGCAGAAGACCACGAGGACTTTGTCTCATCCATTGGTAGCTATTCCACCTCTCTCTGTGGCTCTCTCTCTCTCTCTTCCTCTCTACTTTGTTTCTTTATATCTCTTTCTCTCTCTCCTCTATCGCATAATCGTGTTGTTGGCGCTCAATCAAGGTGCACTGTTTGATTAAAACTGAAATCACCTTTGTGTCTTTTGCACTCTGAGATCGGTAAAAGAACCATCACGACTCCCGCTTGTATTAGCAGATCGTGACAAGCCTTTGCTGGATTAAGAGCTGGCTTGATGGCCGGGTCCACAGAGCCATGCTGAATGCAGGAACACCCATCTGGTGGCCAGTCACAAGTGGTGTTCCCCATGCTAGGGCCGGTCCTGTTTAACACCTTTATCAATGATCTGGACAAGGGGGTCGAATGATTCCTCATTCTGTTTGCAGAGGACACTAAATTGGGTGTGAGTGTTCAACTGCTGGAGGGCAGGAAGGCTCTGCAGAGGGATCTGGACAGGCTGGATTGCTAGCCAGAGGTTCAATAAAGAAAAGTGCCAGGTCCTACACTTGGGTCACAACAACCCTGTATGGTGGTACAGGCTTAGCAAGACTGTTTGGAAATCTGCCTGGCAAAAAGTACCAGGGGAAGGTGCAGCACTTATAGACAAGGTTTAGCAGTGGACCTGGCAGTGTTTTGTTAACAGCTGGGCTTGATGACTTTAAAGGTCTTTTCAACCTTTAAAGGTTTTTTCAACCTAGACCATTCTATGATTCTGTGAAATGCAAGGTCTTTTTAAGCTTATTTCACAACAATATTTAAAAAGTGTTAAGAAATGTATGAAATATCAGAAAATAATAAATGAAATGACCTTTAAAACATATTTTTGAGGTTTTTCCTATTTACTTCAAAAGCAAGTGCATATCATATTATCCCATAATTGAGATTTTCAAATGTGGTTCTGGCTTTCTGCCTGCTCTGAAGGAGACAGTGTGTTTAGGGTAGGAATATTGTAGCATGCTCATCTGGTGTCCTCAGCACCACCTACACTCAGCATCCCAAACTCACCTCTTTTTCTGTGTGAATACAATGCACAAGCCAGTCTTTCTGTTCCAGTAAAGCAAATCTCTGATGGATCCTCAGCCAGCTGCTGCCTGCAGGTTCAGTTTTCCTGCAGGGTCCCAGATGCTGGCCAGAGGCAGCCTGCTGTCTGCTACATTGGGAGCTGCATAAGCCCATCCTGCACTGGATGACTCTGCTGAGGCTCAGATTACAGTGCAAGATGCAGCAAGGAAGGACCTTTATCAGACAAGTGGGATGTGAGCGATTCCTAGCAACTACACAGGCTCCACCATTACGTTATTTGTGGATGAACGACCTCATCAATACTTGGTTTACTTCTAAACACTGTTACAATATTGCAGCCTACCAGGCTGTGTTGTAACCTAGCAAGAGCTAAAGCTTTTTTGTCTCTGTCCGTGAACCTGTGTTGTGTGAAGTGCTAGTTTCTGAATGGAGGGCAAAACAGTCCTTTGAGTGTTCAGGCTGCTCTGCTTTGCCTTCTACAGTGACTAAACTAATTCCTTGCTTGTTTCAGTTTCTAGAGACTATCCAAGTGGCCAAAACTCCCTCTAACCATTCTCTCTACATTCCCTCACACTATCTTTTGTGCTGTGCTGACTATGGCTTAATATTTAGAGAGTTTGAACTGGTGAGTGTTTGGGATGCGAGAGACTCAAAAGTTCACTATGGACGGACAGGGAAGAAAGACAAGTTTAAAAAAGTATAAAAGCCAGGGCCAGTTAAATGACATTCTTTCTCCTTCTCCTCCTCCCTTCATGCCCTCACACGGATTTTGCCTTCTTAAGCACTTTTGCACTGACCTTTTTTTTTCCTTCCCCTTTTTATTTCTCTCTGTATATAGTGAGGGGAAAAGAAAGGTACACAGCCATTTTTACGAGAATGTTGACTGAGGGTGGTCACCATCTGTGCAAACTGTCTGAAATTGTGACTTCCTCTTTGCCTTCTCTTCCATCTGAGAGAAAACCTCACTTTTAGATAATCCAGAGAATATTATTACCCACAATCCTCACCACCATGCTTGCCCTGACTCCCCCCTTCACATGATTGGTGTTTTCCAGTCAAAACACGCTTCTCTCTTGCCTGAAAGGGCTTCTTTAATAAAATAGACATCCTGTTTAAGATTTCAGGATATGACTAGTTAGCACCAGGAACTCTGGTGTGATGATTTGGGTACTGAAACAGAGAGGCCTAGCATGGTTGTTTATTAGAACAGCAAGTAATTAAATTTACTAATTCTTTGCAGAATAAAGAATTTGTCCATCCTCTTCCTTGCTCTCTCTTCCCCCTATTGCGTGTTAGACCCTCAGAAACCTTGAGGATGACACCTAGGCCCACAGAGTTTTGCAGTTTAGTAAAGCTATATGTTAAATTTTCCTAACTAAAACTGAGTAAACTTCTAATATTTGTCTCTTATACTAAGGTTTTTCCAGGTACAATGTGTCTGGTTGAAGACAGCACTGCCCTAAATTCTGTTCACTAACTGGAGTTTACATTGCATTCTTATGGGTGCTCCCTAATATACTTCTGAAAAAAATCAGTTTAGCTGACTTTACCTGAAGAGAGTTTTGGAGATTTGCCAGCAAAACTGAGCTGAGGGGAGTCGGTGCCAGAGAGGGACAATACGGGTCCTGAATGGTGGGAAAAGGCATAATAATAATAATAATAATAATAAATAACAATTACAATAATAATGATGTGCACAGCAGCCTTGAAATAGACTTCTCTCTCTATTGTATAGACTACAGACAGACATCTTCTAGATCTATCTGTGCCTAGTGGAACAGTCACTACCCTTCCCGGCATCTTGTTTCTGTCCATGTGGGATCTGGCAGCCCTTCAGATGGGCTCCCTGACCCAGTCCTGGCCAAAGGAGCCAGATGAACTTCAGGGGAGTGCTCTGCCAGCTTTACTGTCTGAAATAAGGCAAAATCTGGCAACCTGGAGGAAAAAGAAGCAGGGAAGACAGCCTGTTTATCTTGTAATGGCTACTGACAAAAATGAAACCATAGCCAACTGGTTTAGCTGTGTTTAGATTAGGAGTTTGCAAGAATTACCTGCAGTATTTGCTGTTTGCTAATGCAGGCAAATCCCCACAATGCATGCTGAGCTCAGAGTTCTCTGTCACTGAAAACGATCCTGATCTTAAACCTGCTTAAAAATGGTACTTAAATTTGTTTTCAGCCTTCTTTAATTTATTTTTGCCACTATTTTTGCGTGGTTTACAACGGCACTAGCAATGTCCTTCACACTTCGATAGTAAACTTCTATGTGCAATTTTACAAATTTTTTTAATGCTACATAGCAGCTTGGCTTCTCAAAATTCTGTGGGAGTAGGGTATTGTGGTTCTGGCTCTGATGCGAGTTAAGAGAATAGCCTAAGGCATCAGAGTTGTAACTTCTGATCAGAGAAAAGTTCTCTCAAGGAGTACGTTGCAGAGACAAGGAGGCTGGTTGAATATATGAGCATTAGGTTTACTCTGTGATTCTTTTCATGCATTCTTTCTGAACCAATCAGATGTGTATAAAGCTACCACAGCCCTCACAAAATTGGAAATGAACATGGGAAATGGCATTTTTGAAGCATACTCTTTCAAGTTTTTTTTTCTGGTCAAGACGGCTTCTCCTCAGAGATAAGCTATTTTAAAAAAAATATGTTTCTTTGTGTTTCTCTTCACTTTACATTCTTGTAAAGTGGTGATAATGGCAATGGTTATTTTAGCAAAGCAGTTTAAGCTCTATTGCTGAAAAGATCTAGCTAAAGATTATTTTAAATGTAACATTTTTAAGAAAGGTATTGTAAGCCTTGAACCTCACCACATCCCTCTGTTCTGTTGCAGGTAAGGTTGCTGTGCATGAGGAGTGACTACAGATAGAGAATATGAAACCTGCTAGACCTTTCTTAACAGCAACAGGATGTTATGGGCTCTCCCTGATTGCGTGTCCTTCTGTACCTGGGTCAGCTAGACAGTCAGACAAGCAAACAGACTCCCAAATTGAGGAATCTCATTTTGCTACATTGATTGTGCAGCAGATGCACAGTAGAACTGAGAGGCAAATGCATGATAAAGGGAAATGGTGAGAATGTCTTTTTTAAAATACAATAAGCCTGACAAATTTGAACCATGTAATTGAGCATTGTCATGTCATGTCCTGTAATTTTCATTGCCCAACCATGTTATTTGAACCAGCAATGTGTTTTTGAACCAACGCTCTTTCATTCCCATCACTTCCTCAATTTTTCTCTAGGAAGTGCCACTGCTGTGAATGCTCTCACCTACCTTGTGAAGTGCAGATGTGTTCTCATTAGAGTAAATCAGCATCACTTAGCAGCATAAGTGAAGCCTGTAAAAACAATGGTCTTGTTTTGCTTACCCTGATGTAAATCAGGATCAAGCTGCCTGGAAGAAACAGATTTATACTGATGGAAAACTGAGGTAAGATCAGAATCAGGCCAACTGACTTCAGGTATATTCTCCTGTGATGAGTTTTACATTTCATCTGAATTAATCTTTAACTGCTTGCTTGCTAGACAAGCAGAACAAATAGTCATTAGTCTTTTCATCTCAGCAAAATATGACACTGGCTTGAACTTAGGTGTGCTGAAGCATTTTATGTATGCAAAGTCAAAGCATCCTACCCATCTCTGAAGCTAGTTAAACAATTACTCCACTATGTTCCAAGAGGGACAAAGGCAGAGGTGCAAGAACTTGCTGAATGTTTGCACTGTGTGAAGGAGAGGCGTCTGTTAAAATTGCAGTAGACACAGTTCCATTTTTGAATAAAAAAATGATATCTTGAAAAATGGTAGTGCTTCTGTCATTTGGATACTTTCCTGCTGATGATTAGTATCTCAAAGTTCTCAGTTATGTACCACCCTGAAACCACATTGTTATCCTCTACAGAAACAAACAAACAATTTAGCCTGACCTACAGTTTAATGTGTAAAAAGGGAAAAAAAAGAGAGATGGTCAATGACTAGTGCCCCACTGTAGTAATAAAATGTCTAGACAGCAATTAACATCCATTTCCCCTAAGAATGCATCTGTGTCATCAGCAAATCTTTACTACTTTGAAAGGGACCAATCTAAATATGTTTAATCATTAATCAATTTCCAAAATCTGAACAGGATTTACTTTTTTCGCTTTGTCTTCAAAACTGCAGACACTTTATGAGAAAAACCCCCTGAAAGTCAGGGGGGGACTATTTTGGCCACAGTCCAGTGGGTGAGCCTGCTTAGAAGATCACTGCTGCTGTGTCTTGTTTGGGAACATTGCACTCTTTCTGCATACGTTAGCACTTTCAGTTTCCTCGATTCTTTTCTATTTCCTCTTTGTCTGTGTGTATTCATAGCAAGCAGCAGCAGCTGAAAGCACCAAGAAGGATTCTGCGCACAGCTCGGTCCTGTAATAGCTGGCAACTGTGTCTGTCTTGTGAGCTGGCTTTGAGAAATACCTCTCTTTCCTCTTTGAGCGGCATTTCTCTTCCCCCAGAGCTGTTCTCCCAGCCAATGGTGAAGTCTCTCACAGGTCACCGATTGCTGCGCTCGCATGGGATCGCACTAAACTTCCTGTCAAGTACAGGCAGCAGGAAATTGCTCTTTAGCTTCCTACAATTAAACAAAAAAAATCACTGTGCCCCTACCACACACAACTAGGAAAACGGTTTTAAAGCCTTTGGGAAAGTAATATCATACACAGCACAAATAAGGAGGGAATCTGATTGACAGAACCATGATCACTACAGTAAACACAAACTACTTTAAGTCCATCAATGCCAGCTGAGGATTTACCCTGATTTACAGTATCATAACTGAGTTCAGCCTCAGGCTCTGGCATGTTCCCTGAATACATCAAAGAACTTCCCAAAGAGGAAAATGGCACAAACTGATATCTTTTGGAAAGTCCTCTGTTTTTTTCACTTTGAGAACTGGAAACTTCTCTTTTTAGCTTATACCCTGCTTCAGAATTCATTGTTCTTGCCAAATGAGTAAGAAATGTGAGGATTACTGCTCTGGAGAGATGGCATTTCTGGAACAGTGTTGTTTGGCAAGGCAAAACATTTTCTGCTGCACCGAGGGAGTAACACAGACAACACTAAGCTTTGTTTACAGGTTTTATGAAGTTTATTAATAAAGAAAACTGTTTTGACAGATTTTCACACACATCATACAAGCTGCACATAAAGAAATGTCAAAAGTCTGTAGGAAAGAACGCATCACTTCGGCACCTACACTTCTAGGGTAACTGGATTGCACATGACGGTGCCAAAAAGATACAAAAAAGTGGAATGCGAGCCTCTGGGCTGAACGCTGGCAACCGATGCAGCTTCCAAGGAAGTAAGGATCTCTTCGAGCAGATATTGTTCCAAATGTGCATTTATGAAAGGAAAGTAGCCCTTCCAGAAACACTCATACTGATGAAGATGTCAAGATATAACATTGGAGAAATACACCATTCCAGCAGGCCTTCCCACCTGGTGCCCCATGCAGGAGCTGTACTTGAAGAGCCGGAGAAAGGGAGAGGATGCAGAAATGCCTTTGTGAAGGGCTGTGTAGTTACGTCTGGCAGGTGCAACAGATGTGTACCAGAGATGCCTTCCTCTCTGTACAGCTGGTTTTCCTTCTTGCAGTAACCAGGGCACTTGGGGGGAAGAGGGTAGCTTAGGAAGTGGGAAGAGATGTGTTTGGTGACTTTTGGAGCTTGCCTTGATTTGGGATTGAGAAGTCATAAGTACATACAACTGGAGCTGAGAGTTTGGAAGCACCGTCAAACTAGAAAATGTAGTCCTCATGGTATGGTTAAGTTATAAATGGCATTCCACCTTGAACTCATCTGCAACTTGCTTTTAGAAGACCCAGTGAAATAGTACTGAAAAACCTTACACTCCCTGGAATACAATATTTTATAATAGAGTTTCCAATAAATGGGTGTAGGTGTAAAAGAAAAAAAATTCAGAACATGCGTTTGGACAGAGGAAAAATAAATCCATCAGTTCTTCTGAATGTTTATTCCCTCTCTTTGCATCCCATGGTTAATTGTTAATCTTTTCTTTTTTCCCATTGTTTCGGCATGCAAAGGATGTCACCTTCTTAAAGATCTTTGAAAAATTAACATAATTATCCATTATCTTAGTCCTTTACTCTCTGTCTTTCAATATCTGCTCCTCCTAGCATTCACAATATATCAATCTCTGATCCTTGGCACTAGTACAATTCATTTTCTACAAGATGTTATTGAGATTGTAAATAAATGCCACAGCATCAAGGGGCAGACAAGACGGAGCCTGTCAGATCTGGAAGTCTGCAGCAAAGTTATAATTACAGCAGAGTGGTGTGAGGTGAGTTCTTTGCATCCATAGATTTAATTGTCATCAACTCCTGGGGAAGTAAAACATGGGGAAAAAAAGATGGAGATTGATGGGGGTAAAGAGTGTTACCAAATATGTGCCAGGCTGTTTTTGCAGTTCTCATTACTTATATGTCATCAGCAGAACAGCAAGATGTCCTAAGCTCAAATAGTAGTGTTTCCAAAATTATGACCTTTTGTACAGAAAGTATTTTATTTGCAAAGAATCTGAAAATTATATTCATGAGCTGAGCTGCTATAAAATAAAAAACAATTTTCAGACCTAATTTTAAAGAACATCAGGCTGCTCCAGCAGTCAGCTTAGGTCCATGGTGCTTCAGTGTTAACACATAACATTCTGAGGCCAAGGGTAAACCAGCTCTGCTTAGGCTGAGAACTCAAAACAGCCTGTGAGAATGTGATAAATACATTGCTACACCAAAATTCACGTGCTCTGCGCATGAATCTTTCCTCTCACCATTTCCAAAGTACTTTTTTTGTGGTGAATATTTTTATGCCCCTGTTTCAGTGAGGTTAATAAGGAAATATCACTTGCAAAGGGTCCAGGTATCAGAATCTGGCCTGATAGGCTCTGAATTGCTGTTCTGAGTAATATTGTCTGCATGCACACAAATGCCTAAACAGAGTTCAGCCTGCCTTAGTTATCTGATGTTTTTGCTGTGAGATCTCATTACCTTGGAGCTGAAGTTGAAAATGAGCTACAGAACTTCTCTTCAGCTGTATGAATATGTCAAAAGTCTGAGAATTTGCATGTGAAGACTGTGAACTTCCCTAAAATTCTGCTTGGATTTGGATTCTGGATTAGGACCTATTATACGAGCCTAAGATAGACCATCAGTTGGGGCACAAACTCATCCAGTGTTTAAGTTTTATATCAGACCCTCAAATAACATTTCATTGCTAATGAATATATATGTCACTAGGCATAGGGGTAGTTATAAAATGCCTATCAAATGATGCCTGGAACTCAAGACAAAACAGAAGATGGATGTAATGTATTTCATGTTCATTTGGTTTTTATTTCTGAGTCATTTTCTATGACGGATGGTATACCTAAGGAAAAAAAAATCTTCAAAGGAGCCATTCCAGGAGTTTATTTCTGGTTAGGCACCTGTCTCAAAATAGAATAAAGAGACCTTATGGCTAAATATTTTGTATTCCTGAGGTCTTACATTAAAGATGTTCAAATTTCATTGCCCAGTGTCAGAAGAAACCTTCAAAAATGGGTAAGGTATAACTAAATGCTGCCACAGAACATTTCTCATACTTTAAATAAATAAGTAAACAATTGAGACTATTAAAAGTGACAAACAAAAATTCTCACAGTGGAGTAGCAAACCCCAGATTTCTGGCATGACAAACTCCAAAAAATTCTTTGTCAAGTTCAGTTGTCAAGTTCAGAAGACTATATTGTATACTTGTGAACTTAATCATTTGTTCTTTTTTTTGTGCATATGGAAAATAGAAAGGAAATGTGGTATTTTAACATTATAAACTTCACTAGAGACCCTAAAGCAAGGTTCAGCTTTTTTACCAATCATAGGAAAATGCCTGTTCCTATAAAGTTTGCAGGCTCTGAAGTAATTTTTTTTGCATAATATATTTTTAATTTTTTTTTTGCAAGGACATATTAAGGAAAAGAGAATAGAAATTATTTAAGAGAAATAGGAAAGAGAATTTTCAGCTTGTTTTTTGATTACAGTAGATTTCTCCTCAACAGAACAGAATGTGTTTAGGAATTGCTATTGTATCTTGACAAAATTTACAACACTTTCACTGGAAAAACAATCAACTTCTCTGGCCGTAATTTAATTTTTCTTCAGGTACAGTCTAATGTTCTCAGCTTGAGGGCAGGAAGAGAACACATTGTAAAATAGCTATTCTTTTAAAGAAATACATCTATAACAGGTAATTCAAAAAAATTTGCTAAATGAAACCTGGAATAAAGATCAGGCTAGAAACCTCAGATTGTTTTCTGGGAACTACAGTAAGCATGATGTATAGTAACTTAGTACTGGGGAAATCAAAGGTTGATGTGGAAGGTGTGTGGAACAGAGGGCTGCAGATCATATTGTGATCTTTCAAGTGGACTCTCTTTTCTTTAGATCACATTAGAAAGTATCTTCTATTATGTAACACACAGAACCTGTAAAGTATCTGGACAAAAAAATGAGACTTAAAATTTTTTACAATTATAATTAACTTATATCCTTTTTGGAGAAATAGGGAAACATTTTATAGTAATCAATAGGGAACAATAACCTAGCTATAGAATTGCAGGTTACTTATAATATTTGAGGGGATTTTTTTCACTATTCATTGCATTCTTTAAAACTTTTTCATAAGATGAGTTGGGTGACAGAAGGGGTAGAAAATAGACATCAGTAGTGTTGAATGAAGCTTGCAGACACCTTTAATGCTTTCCACCCAACCACCTTAATTTAAGACGTGTTAGGAGACATTTAGAGACTGACCTCATCCTCTTTTATTTTCCTGCTAGTGACAAAAGAAAAATAGGCTCATGTCTTATGGAAGGTTTTGTTGAATAGGTTTATAACTTACATGGAAGGCATATGCCCAAGTTGGAAATGTTATGTGTCACAGGTCACACTGGGAGGGTGAAAGTCACCTGTTTCTCTTGGAGCTCACAGAAATCCCTTTTTTATGGTTCATGTCAAATTTATGATATCTTTTGGTAGTAAAGCACACCAGTCATGCAAGTCCTGTACTTACCAAGGACCAAAAATTCCTCATGCAGGTTGTGTAGCAGCTGAGTCACTAACTCTAGAGGGAGATTCTTACAGCAAGACAGATTCTGCGGTTGCTGCATCCCATTTATTAGAAACAAAGAAAAAAACCTCATTTACTTCACAATTTTTAAAACTTAAAATCTTCTATTTGAATTCAAGTGTACACCATTAAGCTGCCAAAGATATTAAACAAACAGCTTTCCTGTCTAAACATTGAACTCCATGGAAAAGATCTATTTTAGCCCTGTATCCTTATATTAGGTTGTATAGTACTTCTGTCAGACAGCTGATTACCTGTGAATAGCATAGAAAAAGCACAAAATAACAACAGGAATATCTTGAAATAGAGAGGAAGGTCAGATCTGGCTGGATGGAAATAGGCAAGAGTCAATGTGTAAGTCAAGAGTCAATGACACTTAACAGAGAGGATAATAATAGGAAAGAGAGAATCACTGCCACTACACGGTACAGGACACTGGTGGCAAATCCTGGAAGATTTAAAGAATATTTGTTGAGGAATATGTTCCCATGGTGGGACATTGGCTCTACATACATACCTTCCTGTTTGGGGATCTCCAGCTTAACAATGTGGTAATGAACCCATTATCTTCACTGAGCAGGTAGCTGGCATAGAGAGCAAACAAAGAGGATTTCCTTGGTGCCTCTGCAGGCCATTTTCAGAATTTTCCACAGAAGGAATAAGGATTGATGCCAAAATCTTCACATCTTTCATTAGAACACTTAGATCTGGGGTAAATTCTGTACATGGAATGAACAAAACATAGTCATTTCAACTGAAAGTGCAATGTTCCAACCAAATGCTCTTGGTTGGAAGATGTACAGCATAATTTAATCAAAAAGTATAAGTCTCAGATCTGAGTCATTGTTAATAAATTAACCTACGTGAACTCACCAATCTGATACCCCAAAGACCTTTTATTTCCATGAGTCACTAGCAGTTTTGCAGGTCATGACTGATATGCAAGTATCTTAGGGGAGACTTAAATGAGTGTTTCTAGACCTACCCTTTTGTGAAAGATGCCAGCACAGTGGTTTTGGGTGGCTCTTTGACATGCCATATTCACATGAAACGCAGACACATCCCATCCCACTTTACATATGTGACTCATTCCCCTGAGTTGAATATCTGAAATCCTTACTGTTCCTGACTAAGTCAAATTGATGCTATCCAATCTGCAATCAAGACGGAGTTGAACAAAAAAGCCATCACATTTTCAATGTCTCTGTAAATAAGTCACAGAACTGTGATGTTGTAGCATTAGCTAGTTAGCTAGAGGTGATGTTTTTTCTGAGTACCAACACCCTGACCAGTTTGTTAGTTCCAGCTCTGAAATTCTTTGCCTTCTTTCAATCTGATAATGTCCTATGTTTGGAGGGTCTCACAGTTCACTGAACCAGCTCAGTCTCAATCTAAATCTAAATAAACATGAGGCTCTCTTGTCTCTTACACAACACTGGGAATGCACAAAATTCCCACTAAAAATCTGTGGGATTTATGTAAGTAACTGTGCTCTATAGCAGTAGAGAACAGAACCAAGTACTGAGGAAGCTTAAATAATAAACTCGCAAAACACACACATAAAAATGTATCAAACAATCATTAGGCATTTCCTGAATGGTCCACCTTGGCCACCCATGAGCTTTTTGCCTATTATTCAAGACAGCTGGCCTAAAAAAAGGGGATCTGGCTTCTGCTTATATTTATTAAATCTGCAGGAAGGGCCCATCAATCACAACAATGGGTTTTAAGTGTTTGCTGGGTGAGAGGGGAGTCCCATAAGCAGTCTTTGAAGTGTCTTTTGCTGAAGGTAAACATCTGAAGAACATAAATAGCTGCTCTTCTTTCCAATGAGTGACCTTGTCAAAGTGGGTAGAATGGAGAGATGGGGGAGGGGTGCTATCATGAAAAGGAAAAGCAATAAAGGATTCCTTATGACAGCAATTTGCACATTTACTGCTCTTTGATATGTTAACTAGATTTTGCAAAATGGAATTCTTTGTCTTTTAGAGGTCCTTGGGCAGTGATAGCTCACAGTCAGAACAATGTTTTGCAATAGGCCTAATGCATCTTCTAATTAATAAGGTAACTTGGGCAACCTCTGTAAATCAGTGACATTATCATTATAACAGGACACAAGTGAATAGTTGTTTATAAGGAAGGAAAGATGCTCATAACAGCAGTATCATTATTTACTGAGCTCATTGACTAAAGTGAATTGTATTGAATACAATGGGATCAATAGGTTATGGGCCCTGTTCACTAAACTTTTACAAGCCATTTATGAACCTTTGATTCTAGAAAACAGCTCTTCTCCATTCAGAAAACTGAGAATGTAGCACTGAGAGTTTTCAGTTTTCATACATGGCACAGGCTAAGTGACACAAACTCTCCAGCTGCATTGTGAAAAAACAGGCAGGTCAGTAAGGTCTTTCAAAGCAACAATAAAATATTTTTGAAGAATAAAATATACAGGCATGGGTGCATATGGCCACTATGGGAAAGCAAATAGCTAATGAGCTAGCCTGCAGAAAGAAAAAAATAATGATATTCTATTTAGTAATATATTGCAGTAGGCAATGAATGGCATGGCAACCCCATTAGGAGACAAAACATGTTGGACCCTAAGATGCAGGCAGCAAACTCAAGGTTCTTTCTTAGAAGTAAACTCGCTTTTTATATTACTTGGATATAAATAAGGAGAACTGCATTTCAGCAGCAAATGAAGTGATTCACATAGAATAAGCGGAACTATTTGGGGATGCTCTATGTATTTATAAAGTAATATAGTATCTACACAATATAGAGCTGTATGAATACTTAGCTTCTTCAAATTAGAATGTTGTCCCTTGTTTTAGTGGGTGTGACTCCTAATTCTGGAGCAGGGTAATAAGTTTTTCTGCAATTAATAGCAGCACAAGCCATAGGCAAAGTCAGAGCTAATATGGGCTCAGTTTTTGAGCCACTCATCAACAGCCCTTGCCAAGATCAAACTTTCTTACTGAATCTCTGTGCTGGTTTTGGCTAGGGTAGAGTTAATTTTCTTCACAGTGGCTGGTATGGGGCTTTGGATTTGTGCTGAAAAGAGTGTTGATAATATAGATATGTTTTTGTCATTGATGATACAGAGTCACAGACTTTTTGGCTTTTTTTACTGCTTTCTGTACTGTCATGTTTGCAAGGGAACTAGAGGCTCACGGGAAGTTGGGAGGGGACACAGTTGGGACAGGTGACCCCAACCAACCAAAGGGATATTCCAGACCTTATGGCATCAAGCTCAGTATATAAAGTGGGAAGAAGAAGGAGGAAAGGGGAGGATATTTGGAGTGATGGTGTTTATCTTCCCATTATGGGTGAGGGGGCCCTGCTGTCCTGGGGATGGTTGAACACCGGCCTGCCTATGGGAAGTAGTGTAGGAATTTCTTATTTTAATTTGCTTGCATGTGTGTGTTTGACTTTAGTTATTAAACTGTTTTTATCTCGACCCATAAGTTTCTCTCTTTTACTCTTCTGACTCTCTTTTCCATCCCACAGGTGGAGGAGTGAGTGAGTGTCTGCATGGTACTTCGTTCCTGCCTGGAGTTAAGCCATGACAATCTCTTTTCAACAAGCTCTCTTCTGTACATAGATGTCATATAATCTTTATCTTTGTCACTTCAAATGCCTTTTCCTTCTTCTGTTACTCTTGAAGTATTTATCACACCTTCTTTAGTTCACATGGATCAACACCACAGAACGAGGTTTTAGGTGATGTGAGAAGTTGGGAGAGAGCGATCGCTGAGACAATAGAAATAAATGTTTCAGAACATTATCCCTACTGTTAGTCTGGACCAGTCCTGCACCAGTTTGCTTCTGGATTTGACTGGAAGCTGGAATTAGTCCATAATATATTGCCTCTGGCTACACAATCCCACACACTACAAAGCTTGTAGCAGAGGAAATGAGTAAAAGAACCAGACAAAAGCAACATGGGCCACCCCCAGAAATGGTTTACTCGTACATTAGGTCCTCACAGGGACACAGCCTTGCCTCGAGGTGGAGGACCAACTAGCACACTAGCCCAGTAGAGCTTCTCCTTGAGACTGGTGAATGTGCTGGGAAATGCTGAGAATGAGTATATCCAGGTGACAGCAAAGGCCTGCCTTTCCCCTTATCACTCCTGCATGAGCTTCTTGTGCTGCAGTAATGAGCAATTCTTGTTCTGATGGAGACACTTCAGCTGTAGATGATATTACAAGGAGTGGAAATATTTCCACCTAGCAAGAGCTGGGAATGTAATGGATAGTCTGAGCATTCACAAATTCATTCACTGAGAGACTGTGGCTGGCCCTTAGCATCCCATTTAGCTACATCGCTTCTGAGATATAGACAGTATCTCTGAAGAAGAGAAAGTTCTTGGTTTGTCTTAATAGCTCCTCTCAAATTCTTAAGGATTTATCCATGACTTCTTGAAATTTGGCTGGAGATTCTTTCTGTTCCATGTCCTGAATGCCCACTCATCACAAAATGGCCTGGTGTCACCCTCTAGGGAATTGTCTATTATCTCTTTCGTAGTATTACTTCTTTCCATGATCTTCTCCATGTGAAATGTGTTGTGTGGATTTTTTTTTCTTGCTTTACCTCAGCTCTTCATGTAGTAAGCATTCTTGCTAGCAAAGACAATGTCTCAGAAATATAATCCTTGTTCTGGGAGAAAGATTAATTTATCACTAAAATGGAGATGTACATAAGCCAGTAGCCTGGTATCTGTGGCTGGCTGAGTAAAGATGATGAGTCTGAGTACCCTTTCCCGTGAGGTTTCATCTGCCTCTGAATGTTGTGCCTCTGGCCTAATCCATACCATTAAAGGCAAGAACACGTAAAACCTCATTGTCCATGGCCAAGCAATATAACCATCAGGTCACTGTCTGCTTTCTAGTTAGAGAGGTATAATTCCGCTGAAGTCAGATTTACACCAATATCAGTGAGAGCAAAATTAGGTTTCCCCTATAGTTGCTGTTAACCTTTATCAGTCTCGCCCTGTAGTACTGAGATGGTAACATTAGCAAACACAACACAAGGCTGATCTTCAATAGCCGTTCTCTCATTTACTTTTTGCTGATTTATTGCTTCACTAATGACACAATAGATTTTCCCATTAAATTATTATTATTATTTATTATTGGTATTAGTGTTATCCTGAAACAAAATGAAAACAAAGAACTGACCCCATCTCAGCATAGTATATTATATTCAGGAGTTCAGAAACACTGCACAGAATGGACAGTTTCCATTTCACCAATGTTCAATCACTGGCATTTGTCTTTTGTATCCCAGAGCAATTGCATAACTCTAATATTGACCTTAACCAGAGCCCTTTGTTTCTCACCCTAACAGCCAAAAGCATTAAAAATGCGTGTTTACTTAATTTGTCCTGGCATGCAGTGTAATTACAAGCAGTTTGTTTTCTCTGTTGTAAAATATGGGTTAGAGAAGAAATAAAGTAATGTGGAAAATTAACATTGTGATGTACTGTATAGTGGAATAACACTAAAAACACTTAGCTGTGTTAGTACTGGAGGTGCTATTTGTGTTGTGTGCAAGAGCAATAAAGAATTAAATGCCTCCTTCTAAACTATATTTGCATGATTTTCGACTGCAGTAAAATTAATCTGAGCTGCCTCCAAGTATAAAAAAAACCCCCAAACTGCAAATAGAACTAAGCAGCACTCATGCAGTGTTTAAAGTTGTACTTTTATATTTTGTGAATTCCAACACACTGTTTACTGATATCTGGGATTTTTTCCGAACTGGACGAGGCAAATGCCAAAAGGTTCCTATGCCATGTCTTGCACTCCCCAAAGCTGTGCCTTTGGTTGACAGGACTTTTCTAATGTGTCAGCAGGTCTGGACACAGAGGAGGCTAGTGTGGCAAGGCAGTTTTCTTTCTTTGAGTCTACAGTAAATATTGCATCCTAATCTAGCGTTACTACTCCACATATCTGTTAATTCTTTCTGTGAAAGATTCACTTCGTCCTCTCTCCCTCTTTTATAAATCTACCCTTTTCTTTCTGAAATACTAAGAGCTGTCCTGTAAAAGTATAAATATCAGTTAAAGTCATCGGAGTTAGGAGAGCATTACCTGTTTGTACCAAAATAGCCAAGAGTTATAAATCACTTCTTTCTCAATTTTTTTCCTATTATTTTTAAAAAAAAATTTCTCTGCCTTCCCTTTCATATTTTCTGTGGAAGTGTTTAGATAATGAAGTAATATGAATTTAATTTCCCAACATTTATGTACATTTGTGATGTCAAAAAAAACCAGGCAGGAGGAAGAAGCATAACAAATAACTCCATTATGATTGAAAGAGGACTTTCCCCCTCTTTTTTCCTCAGTAAATGTTTGGCCTCAGAGATACCTGTTAAAAAATATACCTTTGGGTGAAAACAAACATTTGAACCCTTTGTTGTTATTTTGTTGTCGTTTCACTTTTTGATTTTTGGTGTAGAACTGCCTCATACAAAGAAATATGCTGCTTTGATAATGTAAAAAACACTCCCTCTTTTCATTAAGAATTGCTCAGTGCCCTTGTTCTGGCCTCCATGCAAAAGAGTTAAACCACTTTGTGAACCAACTCATTTATATCTTTTAATAACAAGTTGGATTGAATCTGGAAGACGTGGGAGCTTTTAACAGCAGTTGAGAAGAAATCCTGCTCTAGCTTACTGCAGACTGAAGCTAGGAAAGTCATTAGATTAACCTCTCTTGACAGGTCAGGCTCAGCAAATATTCTTAAAAATAACTCTTCCAGTAATTTATGACCTTTGGGGAGCATAATCAATAGTGTTAAGAGGAGAGGCAGCCAGACAGCACTTCCTGGTAGGAGAAAGTTTCTTGTCTTTGTAATGTTTGCATTCTGTCTGCTTGTATGCAATAAGACTGACTTGCCAGTGATATCATACCCCTTTTACTCCATCAGTTTTGGAGACATACATTTTTATTGTCAATTTACCGTCTCCTCTGTTTTTTCATACAGTATCTAATTCCAACAAAACCAATCCAACAAATGTGATTACAAAGCAAGGGGAAAAGGCACGGTTCATTTTCTTCCACATTCCCTCTAACCTCTCTGGATCATTTGAGGGAGAATGGTCTTCTGCCCCAGGATGTCGTAATGCAAAGTCTTAAACATATACTTCATTTTAATGCACGATGAGTTACTCAAAGTGCTTAATTAAGCGTGTTCTTACATCCCTTTAAGACCAGTGCCTTGGGAAATATTTTGCTCTGCCTCTGTATTTTTTCGTAATTTTGGATAAACTCCATGAAATTTGAACATGTAAGTGACAACAATATTTCTGTATTTGTTAATCATTTAAACGCATTTTATTGCTGGTGAGATTTCCTCTAGCTTTTTATATGATAAAGAGCACTGCCCTGGCTATTCAAACATAGAGCCTTTCCTTCAAGGTTCGGTATTGAAATCCCATTTTCTGAAACTGGAGACCCTCAGGAGGATACATTGATTTCAGTGAGGCCTCCCATTCACTGTCTATGTACACATGCTCTAGCCACATGGACCTGCCCCGAGCAGGACTACTGCCCATCTTTCTCTGCAAGGACTTCTAGGCACATAGGAAAGGATGCAGCACGTCACACTGTAATGTGATACTGCACTTACTTTGACACTACCAGGAGAATTACTGGATGTTGGCTTTTCTAGTGTCCTTGGAGTGGAAGAACAGTTTTGAAACTCCAAAGAATAAAAATAATGTAGAAAGAAAATAATTCATGCTCATAGTAGCTGCAGAAGTTTTAATGCACACTGCTTCAGGCAGTGTCTAATGCTGTAGCTGAGACAAGAGGCCACGTTTTCTTCAGTGCTACAGTAAAACTGAAAATGACATCTTTCCCCCTCCCCCGCCACCCCCCACCACTTTCTGTCTTCATTGCCAAGCTGGTGATAGAGTGGTACAAAATCCAGTTGGAGGCCAGTAGCTAGTGGTGTACCCCAAGGATCAGTACATGTTCCAGTCCTGTTTAACGCCTTCATTAAAGATCTGTATGATCAGAGTGTGCCCTACGCAAGTTTTCAGATGGTGCAAAACTGGGAGAAGTGCCTAATAGGTTATAGGATTGTGGTGCCATCCAGAGAGACCTCCACAGATTGGAGAAATGGGCTGACAGGAACCTCAAAAAGTTCAAAAAGAAGTGCAGAGTCCTGTCCCTGGGAGGAGCAATCCTGTGCATGAATAAATGCTGGGGGACACCCAGCTGGAAAGCAGCTCAGCAGAAAAAGATCTGGTGGTCCGGGTGACGAACATGAGCCAAGGAAGTGCCTTTGCTGTAAAGAAGGCTGCTGGAATCTTGGACAGCATTTGGCTGAGCAAGATGTCTTGCTTAGCCTAGAGAAGAGTACGCTCAGCAGAGAATCGTATTGATGTATATAAATGCCTGAAGGGAGGGTGTAAAAATGAGGGAGCCAGACTCTTTCAGTAGAGCCCAGTGACAGGACCAGAGGCTCTGGGCACAAAGTGAAGCACAAGAGGTGTTGTCTGAATGTCAGAAAACACATTTTTACCATGAAGGTGACTGAGCACTGGCATGGGTTCTCCAGAGAAGTTGAGGAGTCTTTATCCTTGGAGATACTCAAAAGCCATCTGGACACAATCATGGACAACTTGCTGTCGGTGGCTCTGTTTGAACAGGGGTGTTGAACAAGATGACCTCCAACTTGAACAATTCTGTGATTCTGCAATTCTGCGACATGAAAATCTTAGATTATCCTGAGTGAAAATAGTGAACACAGAGCTGTGCCCCAAATCTCCTTTCTGTAGTGTTGGTGGCCCAAAATCTCTGTTATTTCCCATGGAACACAGAAGTTTTCCTCTACAAGCAGTGATATTGGTAGTCTTTACCACCAAAATTAGTTCCTGGCTAGGCTTTACCATAATTTCACCCGGGATTTTCTCAAGAGTACATGCCTATATGCTCTTCAGATCAATGATTCTGAAAAGCACCAGACCTATTCCACAAGCATTACACAGAGACTCATCATGTTCACGTGCTCATAGCATAGCTGGTCTGTGTGTGCACAAAGGATATTACCAGGTTTCAAGATCTGTACTGCAGCTCAGCTAGAGGAATAGCTCTGTCTAGATGCTAGGACATCCTGGCACCTATCAACTTCCATTCACAAAAGTTCTGAGGTGTTAAATACATGAAAAGTTTTGAGAAACCATTTGCCTTTATTCTGGCACAATATTTTTTAGAAGTTGAACATAAGTGATATGGCAGTATTTTCAACATGTCATTGTTTTATGATGAGACATGGAATCTCGTAAATGCTGTAATGATTTACAGGGTCAACAAAATGAAATTAAAAAGAAATTAATTATGATCTCTGAACTCTCTTAGGGTTTGTTTCCCTAATTGCCATCATTACAGATTACATTGTCAGCAAGGCCGAAGATCAGTACCCCAAAAACTTGCAGTACACAACACAGCTTAAAATGCCCATAAATAAAGGCAAATATTTTATGCCTGGAATGGAACATTATATTAATTTACTTTGAATGCCTGAATAATAATGAATAAAATGTGTCACCCAGTAATTCTCATGTCACACTACTGAAGAACAATCGATCCATGCTTAAAATTTCCCTGCCTTGGGTAGATTACGAAATGAATCTTCTTGTTTTGAAGAAACACCAAGAAAAAAAGAATAAATGAAAAAATATTTTAAAAAGCCAGAAATTTTACTTACTACATTTGGTAAAAAAAATATTTACATACATACATATATATATATATGTTTTTAACCTCAAATTAGTTTTCATTTTGTAGTTGCATTTAAAGGAGTAAGCCCAAATAATTCACCCAATAGTTTAACTTATCATCTGTGGACCCTGTGACTTCTGGCAAGTCTTAAAACCTCAGCTTATACCACAGATGCAATAGTTTCTCTCAGTGTCTACTGCAGTGTACTTATAAGAACTGAAAAAACAGAGCCCATAAGCAACCAGAAGAAGTAAACAAACAGGCACAGAAGTGCTATCTTTCTCCTTATATAATGATGTAGGGTGCAATTACATTTTATTATCCTTTGTGAGGGATTTGAGAAGTCAGTTGTGACTTCAGAGTTAGTCATATCATCATCCAAAACATATGGTAACAACAACAACAGCATCAGAGGCATCCACTGTGTTCTGCAGCCCAAGTAACAACATTCTTTCCTTCCCTGTGATAAACTATAAGGCCAATACTTCCTTTGTATTCCAATCCAGTGTACTTCCACAGGTAGAATCCTGGGTTTTTTGTGGAACATTTGCAATACCAAATCCTAAAAACATTCACTCAGCAGGGCTGAAGTGACTACCATTAAAGTTTGTTCTGCAGTTCTCTAGAGTACAGATGTTTTTCCCCCTATTTTTGACACAAAGTTCACGAGGTCTTTGGGCCTTCTTTGAAAAAGTCTCCATCTTTCACAGTATGTACTCAGCATGAGGTTACCATCTCTATCTGACCTGTGCATCATGTGTTTATATTCTTATATAACATTTGTCAGATACAACACTGACCAGTGCAATAAAGCACACCTTCTTTTTTCAAGACTCCAAATGTTCCCCCTTCCTCCCCCAGCTTTATATTCTGGAATGGTGTTATATGGTGCAGAATACCCCTTTGTCAGTCAGGGTCAACTGTCCTGGCTGTGTCTCCTCCCAAATTCTTGGGCACCTACACCCTGCTTGCTGGTGGGGTGTGGTGAGAAGCAGAAAAAGCCTTGATGCTGTGTAAGCACTGCTCAGCAATAACAAAAATATGCTGTGTTATCAACCCAGTGTTCAGCACAAGTCCAAAACACAGCCCCATACAAGCTACTGTGAAGAAAATTAACTCTACCCGAGCCAAAATAATCACTCTTCCATATCTTCGTGTATATGCAGTTAAATACATGTAATTGCAAATTCTTTTCCCATGTTTATATTTTCTTATGTTGAAATAACTCAAAATCTTAGAAAATTAGAATACAATTTTTTTTTATTGTCCAGTGTGGCATCACTAGCCTCACTTCTGAGGAAAAGGTCTGCATGACTTCCATCAAAGAGAGAGATTCTTAGTCTTATTCAGCACTGTTTCCTGTGTTCATTGACAGTATTTTCTACACACATTTTCAAAGAGATCTATGCAGTGCAAATTTATGATCATGAAATTCAGTGCTGAAAAGTGGCTACTAAATGACAAACCTTTTCATATTTAGCTGAAATAATTGTATCTCTTTCCTTTAGTGTGTTTTTGCAGAAATGATGAACAAGACTCTGAGGAAGACCTGCACGTGTCTCATGTCTCTCCACTGACTGATTGACAGGAAGATTCCATGCCATCCCTGCTGATAAGTGCTTCAGTATTTGCTGGTGCTTTCTTTCCTGGCTAAAAAAGTTCCAAGCAGACAGTTTAGAAGTTGCTGGACTGCAGTGTTTTTTGTGTTTCCAAGAGGACATGCCACTGTCTGATGAAAATGTACACAGCCAGAGGTAAAAGACTCCAGGTGGGCAGAGTGAGATGTCAGGCTAGAAGAAGTAAATCTAGACAATGCAATTAACTAGGGACAGTTTTTTCACCCCATTTTTTTCTCTATTTAGTTGCTAGCCCTAGATAGAATATTGTATTTTGAAAGAGGCAGCAGTTATTGATACTTTAACTGTTTTTTGGTTTTTTTTCAGGATACTTCTCCCTTCCCAGTGTGCTCTTGAATGCATGAGGAAATCCTTTCAGCCTGTATTGAAATCAGTTACTTGTGCAAAGATTGACAATATTGAAACCATTTGATTTGAATGTCTTAATTTGAAAATAACCTGGAGGCACTTATTAGACTTACTTTTCTTGTAAGCATTTGATTCACAGCTGCTGAAAAAGGTTTCATCACATATGAAACTTGGGGCATCTGCTTTGTCATGTCAGAATGACAATTGGGTTGGATGCCAGGATGACATGGAATAACATGAAACAATCCATCCAGCTGCATGGAAATTGTTTAAGTGCTTCTCTTGTGAGCATAACAGTATCCATTGGAAGGAGAAAAATCTGTGCAGACCATGAAACAGATGTTATCTCTTTCCCCTTCCTCTCTGAATGCCCATAGGTGCAAAAATCCTGTGGCTTTTCAGATCTTATTCTATTGTATGGCAGTATTTTCAAAAGAGAATAAGTTCTGCAAGGACCAACAGGAGTTTCTATTGCTCTATGCTGAGAGCAAAATGGAAAATAGGGGCAGTGTTTGTAGCTTTTCTTTTCTCCTTACAAGTGTATATAAGTTTTTATTGCAATAATCCCTCTGTAGGGACAGCAGTCTCTTTCATTTTTGTGCTCATAAAATAACAATTCTTTTCATTCCATAAATCAATCTTGAAGCATTGTCAGGTGCTATATTAATATATGGATATTTATTGTGCATGAGACCTTTATTAAATAAGCCTGAAGAAATAGGGCAAATAGTAAGCTGGAAATGACTGGTTTCCTTAAGAAGAATGTCTTCAAAGATCTGAAGAATGTTTTGAACACCTGAGACAACTAAAATTTGCTTCATGTTTTTTGAGTAGATAACGAATGCTGTACAGAAACCTGGTTTTGCAATGTAACCAAGTTTTTCCAATATGGAAGACAACACAAAGTGCTATTCTTAACTCAGGTTCAAATTAGTGAAAAAGAATTTTTTTCTTATACCTTCAATTCAGGGTTATAGCATGGTCCAATTCTGATGTGCTGATTTTTTCCCAAAAGTGTATAATCATGATTTCTACTACTGTTACTCAGAGCCACTTTTTTCTTTCTTTGCATAGAACACATGCAGACAGCACAGACTGACATGTCATTATCAACATTTTGTAGGCAAAATTGATGACTCCTTGGCAAACCTACTATTTCTGATATGTTGGAAAGTCCTCTTTTTAAATGTCTTCTCCTCTGTTTGCTCAGTTCTTTCCAAACCAACCACTATTTTTGACAACATAGCTTTTCAAAAGCTTCTTGTTCAGACAGGCTCCTTTGTTACACACATAAAGTTCTCATTATGTTATCTGGATTTATATTGCAAGTTCTGAAGGGAATGTCCCTGGATATTTTCCCTGTAAGAAAGTAAATAATAATTGTATGTGACATTTCAAAGGTGAGAGGAAGTGTTACAGGTAAGAATTAGGACAGACTTTTAGAATTCAACAAGAAACTGAGCATACCTCCTTCCTTAGTTATGTCTGCCATTAATCTGAGATGGTAGGCCTGAAAAAAAGGCAACTTCAAACTAGGAAGAGACTAGATTCAGGTATTCCATAATTCCTCCAACTTCAGTGGCACATTCCGCCACTACAACAGACTAAAGACAAACATCCTTCTGAATTATGTGTACTTGTTAAACTCTGACTTTGTGTGCACATCAAAAGCTTTCTGAACACAAATGTCCCTTATTTATCTTTCCTCTTTCTGTTATGTAATGCTCTTATATTTTTCAATTAGTTGCACAAGAATCTGTGGGACCTTAGAAAAACCCCAGCAGGGCAATAGGCTTTGTGACACATTGAAAGATGCTTACATTTTAGCAAAAATACAAAAAGTCTTGTAATTGGACTAATTTTCCTTTATAGTCTATTAATAAAAATATTATATGTTTTTTTCTGTCTTTTAGAATGCCTTACTCAATGCCTCAGGATTCCCTTTGTTCATAGTCAATGCCTAAGAGATTGCTTCTCTTATTGAACTGATTTTCCTTTCTATTACAGAATTGTAAAAATTTTTCATTCAGGGAAAAAATCCATCATTTTTCTGTAAACTATCTTAGATTCACTATACTTAACAGGTAACATAGATTTAAATGGAGGATTGTAGGCTGTACAGGCAAGTGGTTGAGTCACCAACCATGGAAGTATTTAAAAGATGTGTAGATGTGGTGCTTAGGGACATGGTTTAGTGGTGGATTTGCAGTATTAGGTTTATATTTGGGCATGATGATCTTAAATGTCTTTTCCAACCAAACCAAAAAGTAGTTGCTAAGTGCTACACAAATATAGGGTAGACAGGAATATTAAAGTATCAACTTTATAGGGAATTTTGGCCAAATCTTTTCTAAAATTTGGTCAAAACAGAACAGTGTGCTAATATTTCTTGTGGTTTTTAGTGCACATGATACTTAAATTACAGCTCTACATCCCTACAATAACTGACATAATGCTATGCTGCTGCAAAGCAGAGTGGGTTTTCTAACTGTATACATGACTTGGACGGATTTTGATTTTACATTTGAAGATATTTATCATCACTGGATGTGCAGTATCTCTTTCAGGTGCAGGGTTAACTTGTGAAAACACATAAAAATCATGCACATTTTTTCCAAAAAACCATTTGTTGGACTTGCAGTATTTCTGCTCCAGGTGATTTGCCAGGGTTAATCCACAGAATCCATGTGCACACAAGAACTTGCTTGCCCCAGGACTTTTGAAATCGCAGAACTCTGATTCTCTGACTAGCTGCTTTTTCTAGCATGGTATCAGCTCCTCAATTTGTATCACAGATGACTAAGAACAGTAGAGATGTATCTTAAAAATGTACAGAAAATCCTGCAAGAGTAGCCATACTGTAATGTTCCCAAATTATGGGTTTGCTGATGAGGGATTACAAATACCTGCAAAGCACTTTGGGAGTAAATTCTCCTGTATAACATTTTAAGTTCACCAAAGAGAGATTACTCTTTCTCATTCATGCTATGGACGATAACTTCAGAATAGAATTACAAGTTGTTTATGCTCTTGTATCTTTTTTTCCCTGGACTTGTTAGATTCCTGCAGCTGAAAAGATGAACTGGTGTCTGTGTGTGTGTATCTCATAAATAACTCCAGTTGTAGCCAGCAATTCTGAATACCAGATGTACTTCTCCCATTCTTTAGTCATCAGTAGGTATATGTTATATGTTAATATATGTTAATCAAGGTATAACTCATTTGACAGTTCAGAATAAACATAAACATTGGGAATGTCATTATTCCAGGCCTTGAAGATGTGAAGTTTTATAACAATGCTAGGAGATGGATCAGCATAGAACTAGAACAGCAGACAGATCCTGTAGCTGTCTTTAAGAAGACAATTATATAGAGGCATAGGAAGTTGAAAAGTATTTCTACCATTATTTATTCAAATGAAAGGGAGAGAATGCAGTTTTTCTATGGAACAGATTTTTGTGAACCAGTCCACACATAGACAGTTTGTGTTCACTTCTGAGCATAAAAGCACACACTTGAGGCATGCAAGTGGAGATACACACCTGAAAGAGGTATATAAATTCAACATGGTAGGTCTGCAGCACAACCAAAAACCACAGAAAACAAGAACAGCTGCAATGACACCATGAAAATTAAAATGTACAAAAGGAAGAAAAGTCCTTTAACCTTTGAATGTCTAAAAACACAGATAATATGCATTATTGATAATTTATTCAAATTATATTCTATCATTACTGAAGCTGCTGGAGACAATGCTTGAAAAGGGAAAGATGATAACACTTTATGATTAAGCTTGTCTACATTATAACGGGTAAAAAAATACAAACAAACCCCCAACCAACCAGCCAAAAACCAACTAAATATCTAAACCTGAGAACATTAAATAACACTATTAGAATGAATACATGTAATTTAAATCAGGAATGAATACTTTCTTCAGGAAAACTCTTTGAGGCTGAATTTCCCAAGCTTTGCCAGGTAGCAAGCAACTGCTAGTTATTAAGAAGTTACATTTGTAACCAGAAGTGGAGGGAACATATAGATGGTATTTCAACAAACCAAGAAAATTTTTCCTCTAAATGTTTGAAACTAACTATCAGAATTGAAAAGGCAGGTGAAAAAAGATCCACAATCAGTAATCTTGGAAAAGTTGATATTAAATCTGCACTTTAGAGTTCCTTGAAAAGACCCATAGATCCTAGAACATCTAATGCAATTATCTTCCTAGAGTCCTTTGTACTGTTCCTTGGCTATATAGGTCTTTAAAGATGCTACTTCACTGTGTGACTTAGCTGAAAATGAAAATCGGTAGTCCTTTCTCTGTGCTAGAATCATATTTAGAGGAATTTTTAGTGTCAAGAGTTAAAAAGAATAGTTTTCCGTTCTTGTTCAATGACTACAATACAAATGAAAGGGTGAATACTGTAAATTTAGAGCTATGACAGTTGCTGAAGCATAAGAGATCAAATGAAAGAAGTAATATCAAATGTAACTCAGTAAGAAAAAACAAAATGCATCCTGTGAATGTAAACAGATATGATCGATCAATCATTTATGGTGCCGCTTGGTCTTCCTGAGGTTGTGGTTCTAGCAAGGTCGACAACTAGATCCAAGGGCCCTGATTATGAGTCCTAGGTGTCCCTTTTCATTGCAGTACATCCAAAGTGGAATGTAAAACATCTTGTTCTAACTATGCTTTTGAATTAGAAATGGGTGGGTCTGTTGGAAGGTGGTCCCCATCACTTTGTTCTTATGTGAGATTCCCCACTGGGCACTGAGATGAGTATAATACATCTAGATTTTACTCACTCAACATCTGACTGCTGGAATTTACTTTTTAACGGTATTTTTATACCCCCCTGCACACCTTAGAGATTCTGCTTTGGATGAAAAGACGACGTACTTCCTTACTCATGCAACTCTTCCACAGATGGAGCTTTGCTGAAAGGAAGATGAAAGCAACTCAAATGTAGATTGCAGATCTGTAAAGAGCCCTGTATTACATGTCAGCTTTGAATAACTTGTTACTGGTCTCTAAAGTTGTCTAACTGCGTGGTAGAATAGGCCTGTGGCAATCTGCATGGATTATTTACTTTTAAGCTTTTTTAGAAGTAGCATCCTATTTCTCTTTCATATAATATACTTTAGTTCTCTTTTTTTTGTATGCAACAATATTGATAAAATTACACTTTTTAGAGACTGTTTTGAATGGAATTGAAAGAAACAAAAAGATTTGAATGGACTAAATCAATGCACTAAATACATAAACTGCAATGCACACTCTTAGCTGTTTTCTAGAATACAGCTTAGTAAAAACAGAAGCACAAAGCTTAGAAAACCAAAAGTTCTCCATTCTTTTTCAGCTTTTGTCCATATTTATTATTAAGAGTAAGCTTAATTTGAGAAACCGTAGGCTGCCATGACTGCTACAGTCCTCCTTCAATAAAAAAAGCAAAGTTCTTTGAATGAAAATTAAATTTCTAGAAAAAAGAAAAAAAAAAAGGAGAAGCTTTTCAAGTGCATAATTTCTTTCCTACCCCCAAAATGTGGTTTGTCTTATTTTATTTGAGAGTGACATTTTTGTCACAAGAAAGAACCCAGTGTCAAATGATTAAAACTGGTACACAAAATTTCAGAAGAAAATGTCCATAACTTATATCCAACTCTGATAATTTGTTTCCTATCAGAAGGAGGCAACCAATCCAGTTGAGGGGTTAATCACAGATTTCTGGTCGTGCATGTGAATGAAAGTGGCCTGGGGGAGGTTCTTACAAGGACCATGGACAGTTCCACTGCTGGCACAGCCGCTATTCTGGAGGGTGCCGAGTACGAGCCCACAGAGCAGGAGATGGATTTCTTCAGGGATGTGGCTTTCACCTTGGTCCTTCTGGTTATACACCCATGTCCACAAACAAAGATTCAGTGTCTATTGTCCCATTACTGTATATTTTTCTACTCAACAATTATCCAAAAATTACTTTTTGCTTGTACTTCCTTTTGTCATATTGTAATTGAATTTTCAATTATTCATTATCCACTCACTCCACTTAAAAAAATCTGCCCCTACATAGAACTTTCTGATATCTCAGTGTGTCTGTTGTCACTTTTCTTTTCAGTTCTTTGGCATTTTCCAATTCCTAGACTGAGTACTTCCTGTGATAGTTACGGGATGGTAGGTTCTTTTTCCTGTCCTGGTAATCCTCCCAACTACTGTGCTCCCCATCTATCCATCAGTAGGCTGAAAACACTTCACAGAGATTCATTCACTCAATTCTTCTTCTTTGTTGGCCATAAATATAAATTAACCACAGAATCACAGAGTTGCCAAGGTTGGAAGATCCTTGAGCTCATCTAGTCTAATCTCCCACCTAATACCACCATAATCACTCCTAAACCCTCAAGTGCTGCATCCAGAGACCTCTTGAAAACTCCACCACCTCCCTAGATAAGTTATTCCAATGGCCAGTCACTTTTTCAGTGAAAATATATTTTCTAATATTTGACCTGAACCTCCCCTCGTACAACTTAAACCCTCTTCCTCTCATCCTTTCACTTCAGACATGTCAGAAGAGACCAACCCCCACTTCACCACACCCTCCTTTCAGGCTGTTGTAAAGAGTGAAAAGTTCTCCCCTGAGCTTCCTTTTCTCCAGGCTAAACACCCCCAGCTCCCTCAGCTGCTCCTCGTAGGACATGTTTTGTCCCACTTGATTGTCTCAACACATTTATTTGTTTCACCAGTTCATTACTGCGTTTCTTTTATCACCTTACAATATTCCATAAATGATTATTTTGATTTTTAAGCTTGGAATTCTGCTACTACTGTTATCGCACATTCTCTGCCCCACCAAGGCAGATAATAAGCATCAAGCTGAATTATTGGGAGGAAGTGGTGAAAAAAGCCCAAATACATTTCAAAGTACAATGTTTAAAGAAATAAGGAAAAGACTGTGCTGGATGTAGAAGGCCATTTCTAGACCATTTTCACTGTCCTGAAGAAGATATTAAAAATATTTGAACCTACAAAAAGACTAGTCAGTGTGCCTTATCTCACAGTCTGATTGTGCCTGCAAAGCAGAATAATAGGAGGGGAGTAAAATGAGGGAAAAAAGAAAAACTGAAGAGAAACGATATTAAAAGAAGAACAAGGGCATATTTTACTTCACAGAATTGTTAAGACTGCTTGCTGAAACTCCATAGAGGTTATCTTTTAACGGCCAACCCACTATGCGGGAAGGGCTGGACAGAGTAAGACCCTACAACGCAGTTTTAGAGGGTCTATCCATATAGCCTTTATTGTCTGATGCATATTCATAAGAGAAGTGGGATCTTCTCTGCCAGCTCATGTTAGGACCTAGTTCTCATGGTAGTCCAAGTTCAGAATTCTCCTTCATCGGGAAAGACGGGGGCTTACATAAATATGACTACAGCCATCAGCATTACCAATTCAGCCAAGGGCATAGTTAAAAAGTAGCACATGTGAAGTCAGGACCTACACAGGATTACATTTTTTTACAGCTAGCTGTTTATGCAGTTTGAAATGCAATGTTACTCTGAAATAGTGGAGGAAGCACAGGATTCACCTGTGCCTCATACCGGTGTTCTGCAAAAGCTGATTGTTGGGTTGCTTTTCTAGTAGTGGCAAATTGGAGCATGACAAGATGCAAAAAGGGCCATATTTTAGGTCATGTTGAAAAGGTCTTTGAAGGTAAGAACAGCGAACACAATAAACCTTCTTTTCTTGTAACAGAATGCTTTCCTTTTAGAAATAAACTGTAAAGCAAATCAGCTATATTACATAGGACGTACTGTGTGGCAGACTTATTTGTTTTTTTATGTAGTAAAAGTTTACTTTGCAATTGATAATTAATTTTTTCCCCCAGGAATTAAATTCAGTTGTGGTTTACTGTGTGACCACATCAGCTCAGCATTTTTTTACCTACAAATAAATATACCATAGCAACATTTAATTAAAACACCACAGATAATTTAAAGGCATGTTAAAAGGAATGTTCACAAAGTAAATAAATATTACATAGTAAAATCAAGCCCTTGCACGTTATGGCTAATTATTTCTGACAAAAATTAATGATTTTTTTTTCACTTTCAATGTCTACTGAGTTTCCCATCACAATCGTGTATCATAAACTGAAATTTTTTTATTAGTTTTTTAACTATGTTTTAACCAATTTTAAAGTAAGAATTATCATAAGCACAAACATATTATCAAAGACATCTTGTGTCTGGAAAGAGGGTTGTCCTTTCCTAGCTGAAGCACAGGAAGAACTTCACCAATTTAGAGAGGGAGAGGAGAAGATAGAAAAAGATTGGTTTTTATCCAGATCAGATATAACTGGTGCATAGAAACTGAAGTCAGGTCAGAAGAAGCTGTTACAGAAAATTGAGACATTGCTTCAGGTTAACACTGTTTTAAACTTCCAGTAATACGTCATCGTGAAAACCAAGCTCAGCCACCCTACAGGACACATGGGTTCTTCAAAGCATGTTCTGAAGCATAATGGAGACACAAATGCAAGGATATTATATTTATATTCTAAAGAGACAGAAACATAAGACTGAAGGCAAAATTTTCAGCTGTAGGGACCCACAACATTTCATTCAGACTTGGAGACAGGTAAGATGCAGAAAATGCTCATATCCAGACTCCAGATGAAGGTGAATGGACTTCCTTTTCTATTTTTTGTTCTTGGGAGAAGCCTACTTTCCCAATTTCTTTTGTGTGATTACAAGCCTCTTGCAAAATTACATCTGCTAATGAGGATTTAAGCAAAGATAGAATGCAGAATACAAGTTCTCGTTATTAAAAAAAGAAAAACCAAAACTCAAACTCTCATATATATTAAAAGCAAGTACTGATAGTAGAAGCTATTTTCAGTCCATTTTTTCAGTAGTCTTTATAAGTGGCAGTGACATTGAGGTATTCTCATTAATATTTTGACTAATCATATTGTAGGCCTGAACTATTACAAAAACTAAATTCATAGGGAACCTTTTTCATCTATTTAATTTAGTATCGTATCAGAATTTCTACATGGAAATTGTGGAAGTGCAGCCTTTAGGCCTATTTTACCCTTTTTGATATTCATTTAAAGAAACACTCATTTATTCTGTGCTTATTGGTGTTCCTAATTTTCTAGAACTGAATTTGAACTTTCTGGAAAGCATTATTTTGAATTTAAGTGTCTACTTAAATGAAGTAGGGAAAAGAATCTGTACATAAAAAGAAAGAAAAAATAACTCACGTGTTCCCTCAATTACATGCCTGGTTTGCTGAGACCTGGGTTAAAATCATTGAAGTTGGTGAGACTTTACTGGAGCCCTGAGCAAGCACACTGAAAAGCAGAGTTTAAGAGCCCTTTCATGGAACACTGTTACTGTGCAGTGGATAGAAGGTTTGGTGATGATTGTGTGTGCAAGTAATGCGAGTGGGAATAAAAATGTTCCCTTTCATGGCTGTGGCATTTCATGGTTCCTGTCTGGACTATCTGTCTCTGTTTTGTCTGTGAAATTGCTGAGACTAATAAGGAGCACTGTATTTTTCTGGCCTCAAAACCAGCATATTGGATTGTTCGTAAATACCTTGTAGGCAGTTATATATAGAAATGATCAAGAACTAAGCACTCACTTCACAGATAAAGTAAGCAGATTCTGTCCAAATATTCACTGCCTGCCAGGTCAGGAGAATTCTCCCTTTCAACAAATTTGATCAAGTCCAACAAGCTGTGAACAACATTCAGATAGATTTTGCAGTTTATAAGAAGGTATTCATATGTGAAGCCCTGAGTGAGACAAGGGTATTTCTAGTAGCTGACATTGCTGCGAGTCACAGCCATGATGACTTTAAAGAAAGATGCTGCTTCCCTTTAGCTCATTTTTTGTCCTCTCTTCAAGTTGCATAGGAAAATAGCAATAGAAGGGAACTGAGGAAATATTCAGCAACATCAGTAGAAAATCTGGACCCCAACATTGCTGCCCTTACATTGAGGAGGTGGTAAATGTAAATCTTGCTGTTGGTATTTAATTGCTATTTTAGCACAGTAAAGAGAGCTGTATATGCTCTGCATCTCATGCAGCATATTTGGTACAAGTAGGAATGTGTGGTAGCATTCAGAAAGACAGCAATAGATATCAATTATGGTAATCTAAGACAGACCTAGACACAAGATAGTAGAGTCATCTTAAAGCAATCTCTGGAGTTTGGTTCCCATTTGTATCTTACCCAAATATTTCACTAAGACTTCTGGAGCCTTTACATCCAGAAAGTGCTGTTAGCATGGGTCTGGCAAAAATACATAGACTTGATTCTTCTTCATGGACATAAAAAATGGCATGCTAAAGGGTATTTTTTGTTTGGATTTGAGGTCAAAACAGGAGCCTCACTGCATCTGTTCCATGATGGCTACTTTCTGGGTCGAAGCAGACATGATGCTGTCTGCCTCAGCAACTCCAAACTGCGGTGCCAGACTGCGCTGAGTTAACAGCTCCTCACTGGAATGTTACTACCTAGAAAAATGGGACATGGGCAGACTGCCTTCATGCTCTGGCAGTACTTAGATCCTGAAATAGTTCACTGGGGACTGCTGTGGACAGTCAGGCACAACAGAACAGCCCTAAGGTTGAGTCCTAATGTTCCAAGATGCATAATGTTGGGATGCATTAATAATGGTATTACAGTCACAGTGGTTCTTCTTATCCTCAGATTCTATGCTCATATGATGCTCTGTTTTGGATCTATGACTAGAACACTGGCTGTTGCTGAGCGGTTCTTGAATAGCACTGATGTATTTCATTTTTTCTTTTTTTATTTAAATTTTTTATTTGTATTTGAAGAATTCGTGTGAATCTTTGGGCAAGCTCCTGTTTTTTATAATCAATCCATAAGATATCACTAGAAGTTAAACCAATCAAAACTTTTTCCTGAAAAATTTACAATGCCTACATGGCATAAACCACCTAACAGAAGCTCTTATAACCAGGGGTTTCACCAAGTTCCTTGACTTGCACACACCTCTCTTTTGGAACATTTTTTTACTCAATGGGCAGAATTGTGCCTTATTAGCTCAGGCTTGGTTTTGGGGATTGGAAAGGAAGTACCACTCTGTGAGGAGTTTTTCTCTGAGGACAAGTTGTGGAATTATATGAGCCAAGGAGCCACATGAATGGTGAAGAGGCTTTCTGTGGGCTGGGGAGCATTCGAAGGGGTAGCCAGAAGCCCTGAATAATGCTGATGGTCACTGCTATGTCAACTCTTCTTGCTACAAATCAGGCATCTCTTTGTGCAGCTCAGGCCTGTCTCTAGGGGAAAGAAGGGTATGCCTATAAATTGATTTCCATCCTTCCCCTTTGGATGATCAGTGAGATAAGAGTTGAGAACACAAAGGCAAAATTTTCTATTGAAGCAGCAAACAGAGCTCTTTAAACTCATCTGAAAATCCCATCATAAGTCTGCCTAAATACTTTAAAAAAATGTTGGATTCAAATCTGCAAATTTGGAAGCAAAGGAGATTCAGGCGAAGTCATCACCATTAAAACCTAGATTCTTGCCTTTTTCTTTTCCCAGTAAAAACAGCCAATACAGTATTAAATTTATATGTACACTTTGACACAAAGCAAGTGCATTCCAAATGCTCTTGCTGTAGTCTTATCTCAGCTGAGTTCTGTGGTGCATATGGCCCTCCACCAGAATGTCTCACAATCCTGTACAATGTTTTATCTTTACAAAGAGATTATCAGAAAATATGCTTATAGACCAGCTTGGGAAAACAAACAAACCTGCTGGTGTATAACATTGCCCAGCATTAGGGGACTGTGTTACTGCATATTTTCTTGCTGACCACATCATAAGGTTTACCAAATACATCTGGCTTCTATCAAACCTTGGAAAACAGCAGCCTAGAAGGTTATCTATGATTGCAATAGGGACCATGAAAAACAGCTAAAGGGAAAGTTAAGACAGTAAGTCCCTTTCCATGTTTCAGCATGAGGATTACTACCTGGTAATCACCCCAGGGATGCAGTTTTGCTAATGCTTTTAAGAATACAAGCGCCAGCAAGAACTCCAGTTTGCTCAGTCCTGCCACCACTGGTATCACTTGGGCAGCAGTGGCACCAGTGCCTATGATCCCTTGCAAAAGTTTTCTACATTGGAAAGGCTAGCAGAGAAAAATGGTTGGGATTAACAGAAATTGCCTCTCAAGAATTTCATCAGTCTCAGTGATTTCTGATCAAATTGGAAACAAATTGGCTCCTCTTTGGGAAAGTTTAAAGAAAACAGGCAAGCAGTTATAACCTGAAGAGGAAAAGCGGTGGGTAATGTTTCAGTGAGCAGCTCTTCAGAGCTCTGCCCTTCACTGACACCTGTAGTTATCAAGGTGTATTTTGCTACTGGAATGTCAGGTGTCATTGACAGAACTTGAACCTGTGAATAGACTGAAGAGCTCTCCATACATTTTGATTCCTTACACCTGATCTACTCTGCCGTGTTATTATTTCATGGATAGTTTTCTTCTAATTTTCTTAGAAAAACACATAAAGCAAGTTAAACCCTGTGTAGCTCTGTAAAAGTGTATCATTTCATACTTTTTTTGAAGTGGTATGAAAGGTATTTGCGAATTATTAACATTTTTGGAGAATGCTTTTTTAATATACCTTAACCTGATGGAATAAAAAGCATATAGGAAAAAAGAGAGTTTCAGCACATTGAGTGGTACAAAGAGAACCTATTTTAGCTGTTTTCTGGTGAGAAAAGCTGTGCTGGGGAACAGAATGTAGCCTGTGATGAAGGTAACTCAAAAATGTTGGATGAAATTATTATAAGATAAGTTGGAGTGATTTCTGTCCTCTTCCTACAAGTGAAAGACATCTGAGTTCTTGATTATTAATTCATGGTTGGCAACAGGATGCAATTTAGCTATTCTTTTATTTTCTGTTTTCATTTTACTATCCTAGAAGAAGCATCCTTGCAGAATTGCTGTTCTTTGTGCAACAGACATAGCCAATGAACATTTCAGAAATGGAAGTACATAGCTGTAAATTAGCCCAAATATTGTATTACACTAAGACAGACACCAGCACATGTTTAATGACCTGGCATCTGCAAGAGGCTGTGAGTGAGTGAGTTCTGCTTGTGCCCAAGCAGAATTAGTCTGAATACCTCTAGTGCTGCAGTGAAAATGTTGGGTATGGGGACCTTACACATTTGGAGAATTTGCAGTAGTGCACAGTGTCGCCTATGAGCTCTGCTTAGAGTAGGAGCAATGGAAGTAAACATCCTCCAAAACTCAAATAATTTTCTGGTACCAAGCTTCTTTGTGAACCTAAAGTATCGGTAAGATTTGCCAGAAGACCAGCAATGGTCTCAGATTCCTTTTCCTCAATCCTTCACAGCCTCATATTTTGCTCCAGAAAACCCTGCTTTTGGTGTCTTCATAGTGTGGTGTATTCTTCATGGTGAAATATCCAATGTATCTTTGTTATCTCAGTTCTGTATCTTCTGGCACTGTGATAACTAGCTTTCTCTGTAGTGTATTGTAGTGGCATTTAGACTAGGAGGTTAAACTTCCTTAACAGGCTCCTCTGCAACCCCTTCTTTAGTCCTGAAAAAGTGCAGAAATGTATTGGGATGCTTTTAAATGTTGCATCAAACCACACAAACTGAAGAATTCCAGGTGACTCTGAAGGTACTGCATCCCCTGATGAAGCAGATCTTTCTGACTCCTTTTGCATAGTTCAGGAGAAAGCCTGAAGCCCAGAGACATCTGGTACCTTCTGCTTGCCATTTAAACAATCCCTGCTCAGATCTGTTGGAGTTGGTAGATCAGACTTGCCAGTGACAAGACCAGATAACAATAAAAACAAGAAAAACAAAACATCCCACTGAGATGCTGAAATGTTTCAGAGCCCTTTAAGGATCAAACACTTCAACCTCATTTCCTCTACCCTCCCCCAGGTCTGTCAGATGCAGGGAGTCTCCTATCTGGCATCTCCCTGTCTGAGCAAGAAGCAGGTTACAGGAAGTGGTGACCATTACTTTGGACTACGAGGATGCTTCTTTGTCCATTCCAGTTCTGTTCTTACCCTTCTTTCCCTGAACTGGCAGTTCATATTATATATAAGTCAGGCTTTCAGAGAGCCATGGTGGAACAATACTAGACCAGCTGATTCTCAGTGAATTTCCAGCCCACAACTGCCCTCAATATCTGTGTAAGAGGCTCCAGCTCCAGTCCACGTCACCATCCTCTTCTACTTTACCTATTTTTCCAAGTGACAGATAGAGTTTTTGGCTCTGGATATATGTACCCAAGTAAATGCCATCTTTTCATTGCCTTCAAAGCATTCATGAGGAAGACCAATGAAATAATTCATATGTATAAAAAATGTAACACTTTTTAATGAAAACTTGCAGGGCATACGAAATAACCTGTTTTTAAATGAAATAACTCTGTTCTTTTAAATTCCCTTTCCTAGCCAAGGCGTAACAGGGGTTAGTGCACAGTATAGACTAATTGCCTACATAATTTCATTTTATGAAACAAAGCGCTTTAAAAAAATTATAGGGTTATATAAAAGCATGTGAAACCACTAAGTCAGCTTTGTTTTCAGCCTCGTTCAATAGTGGCAGCACTTTAGATGTGGTGTGAACTGTAAACATTTTCTTGGGGAAAAATATGTCATAAGTTCGTGTTCTGGTACCTGCCTGCATGTCGATGATATATTCTCTTGTCCTATTATAATGTTTGCTCTCAGGTTTTTTTTTTTGCCCCTCTTTCTTTGCAAGAGAAATTGTTTTGTCCTCCTAGCCCCTCTCAGTAAGTGAAGTCCCTCCCTGTCCCTGGCTTGGTGTCTCTCATCCTTGAACCTGCATTGAACCAATCATTTTTCTGGCAGCAAAGAGATGAAGAGAGCTCCTTCGGCACTTCCCTCGGGTCACAAGCCAGAGCAGTCGAGGGAGCGCTGTGTGTATTGCTTCTCCAGGATCCTCTCTCAAATCCTTGGTGTCAGTAGTGTTAGGCTACAAGGCCAGCCCATAAAAGAAGTTTTACTACTGGCTGAGCAGCAATGTCTTTTTTTTTTTTTTCCTTCCTGTTTTTCTGTCCCTCAAAATAAACAACAGGAAGGGAAAAAGTAGACAGCAGGTGGCAAAAATACAATGGGAGCTGCTGTTGCTGGGCTGTAACCTTACTTGTATTACTCTGTGTCAAAAATACATATCAGCCACTAAGGTTGAGTGGTGGCAGCTTTAACGTGATGAGACCCTGATGACTTCGGACCTCCTATAAAATGCACAAAACAGAAGTCGTGGTGGATATATAACCTTTTCATTGTTAAAAGAGAGCATTTCCACAGCAGGAGAGACACCAGGGTGCAAAGCAGATCACAAAGGCCTAGATTTAGCTTCAAGATCTTAGTTCTTACAATACTGCTTTCCCGATAATACAGAAATAGATTTATTACGTATATTTGCTCAACATGTTAGCGTGCTCTCCCTTAATTAAAAGCATAGCCAACGCCGTGATAGGATCATATTGCTGGGGCAAAACAAAATGATATTATCCACTCTGGCTCTTATCCCAACTGCTGGGTACATAAAGTGGATTAAGAGGGGAGGGGGAAGAGCAATTTTGAAAAACAGTGGTACAATAGCAAGCCTGTGATCTTACCTGATTGAATCTTATCAGTTCTTAGCATCACTGTTGTGCTTTCTTTTTTCTTTCTTCCTCTCCCTCTTTTCTATAACATATACTAAACAAAGAAGAAAAAAAATCTTGCTGCAGCACTTACTATTACCTTTTTACCCATTCCAACATGGAAATTCAAAAGTCGTCACCTAAGACGTAGCTAACACTGGAATTTAGAAGTTTCTCACAGTTATACCCAGTGTATGACCAAGGTAAAGAGCAAAACACAGAAAATCTGATTATCACAACACGTTGCACAGTGAGAAGCAGACCTCACATAATGTAAAATCAATCCACCTAAATCTCTTTGTAGCCTGAGCTATTTCTGAGATGGGCAGCAAAGCTTTAGTGTAAGAAAGAGTGAGCTCTGTGTGTGAATATGCATGTGCTGAATAACCCACCTGCCTCGGGTGCCATGCTCAGAATGGCTAATTCTCTAATGCACGTGTATTTTACCTAAGCCCCTTTTTAAAAGTTTTGGGTTTTCATGTATATGATTAAAATTGTGGTTTGCAGTGCCAGAGCCAATTTCTTGTTCTGGAGGTGAGGCTGCAGCTTGCTGTGCTGCAAATGTCACCGGCGAGGCATTTGTTAGGGCTGCACTGCATGCCGGTTAATCTGTTTACTTATGCAATGGTGGAAATGTGACCTGGCTATTGTGGTGATTAACAGAGTCAAATATCCTCACATTAACTAGTGAGCTGGGCAATCAGGCTGGATTATTGTTACATTCAATTTAAATTACAGTGGCATGACAGGTCCTGAGGTATTTAGTAACGGATTTCACAGCACAGATATGCTTCATGTGTAATGAATAAACTCTGGAGAGCAACAAAAGGAAAAAAATAAAATAAAAAGGTATTTTATGATCATTGTGAAAAATTTATGGAGTGTAGCTGGCATGAAATTCTATAAAATGAACTGGCTCCAACCAGTCCAACAACAAAGCACGCACTTTTCTTCCTGCTGCTTATGAATTATTATTACCGAGTCCTCCTATGTTTACTCATTAGCATTGAACCCTTTGCAAAACTGTGATTCAAAATTGAATTCTTCTTAATTGAAAATACCCCCAGTATGCTGGGAGAAAAAATGAAGGGGAAAAATGGCAGCAGCACCACAATAGGCCAGTTAGCTCTGTGATAGTCAGAGGGGGTGACTGCTCTGAACTTGAATGTTATTCAGGATTCACAGCCGGACTACAGGAAGGAAAGAGCAGGTTGCATTCAAGTTGTTCTGCACACTGACATACATATAATTTAAATATTTAGCCACCGGTGTGCTGCTGCAGTGTGTTAGCCCGCTAGCACCAGAGTGCATTAATCCTGTTCTCCCTGCGACTTGCTGACTTTGACCTGTTTTATGCTCTGTGACTGAATAACACATAGCACTTTGCTTGGGGAAAAAAAAACCCTAAACAAAACACACTATGATCTCAACACACATTGGTTTCAATTAACTTTTAACCATTTGATTGCACTAATTCTAGGCTGTTAGTTAGCTATTGCAGAGCTGGCTGTATTGATTTTGAGCAGAATAAACTGAAGCACAAAACAAAGACTGAATTTTCACAAAATAATCTTCCTTCTTTTCGTTTGTTTCATTGCTTGTTTGCAAATATTTTTGCAGAGGCTGTTTTGATACTCAAAAAAGTTCTGATGAGAAATAAAATACTTTAGGATTTCAGCCAGTATTATCTAGCATTTATTGAAACTTAAGAGAATGATGCTACAGTACGGAACTTTGAAAAAATATTAAGAAGTACAGAAAGCTGCAAATAACAAGTGTCAGTGGTGAAAATATTGTGGCTGGTGAGGTGTTTAGGTGCTGCTTGGTGGATCTCAACTAGGGAAGAACTAATGGAGCCTCACATGGAAACACTGACTTTGTGATCTTGTGTATACAAATCATCTAAATGTAATATCAGAGAACTGAGAGTACAACGAAGTTTCCTTCATTTAATTGCAGTCTGATGCAAAGCCTTTAAAATCGGGGACCATTCTACAACAGGGAATGACGGAAGAGTGTGATATCTGTGCTGTGGCTTATGAGGGAAGCTCATCCTGCTACAGGCATGCAGTGGCAAAAGAAAAATAATGGATTTTATGCTCCAACCTTTAACCTCAAGATACTGAGTTCAGTTCCACCTTGGTCAGAATCACTAAGAGGCCTTCAAACCCAGTCCTCTTTGAGCATCACTGTGAGCTCAGCTTTGCATCTCCTGGGTGCTTTTCCATTGCAGGGTGTCACTGCTGCAGACCCTGTGCAGGTGTGAGAATTAAAGAGGAGAACCATGAGGGGAATAGATGCACACTCAAGCTGATCTACGCTGGATGGTGATTAAGAAAAAGTTATTCTTATGATTAAACTTACAAGAGCTTCTCCATTTGGCACCTAGTAACCCCTTATTCTGAAGTATATTTTAAAGTATTAGTGGTAAAAATTTTCAAGGAGAATACTCTGAACTCTGGAACGTGTTATTACTGGTCATGTAGTCCAGCAATTCCTGAAGTGCTCTGAGCTCCCACTAAAATGCAGAGGAACTGCAAGCACTACAAACATCTCTTGTATTGCAATCTGCCTTATACATTCCTTTTGTAAAATGCAGCTTTCTCCACTGTCTGTGGAATATGAATGTGGAAATCAAGAGAAGATTGCATCTCTAAAATCCTCTGTTCTGCCAGACATGCTCTTTAGCCACAGTTGTGTGCAGCTCCCCATCTGGCAAGGTGCAGCTGCTGAGCTTTCTGCTACTGAGTCCTGTATAAAACTCAACACCTGTCAAAGGGTTTTCATATGGAGACAGGTGTATTTTTAAAATATTTATTCAGAAGAAGTCAGCACGCTGTGGGACACTGAAATTTTACACTTCATCAACCTTAGTGTTGTAGTTACGGCTGTAAAATATTCCCCTCCCATTAGAATTTCCAGGCAATGGCATTTTGCTAAAAGATGTTCATTTGCTGCCCACTCCTCTCAAACCAGTTTGTCACAGCACACTGATGAGTCTGAGGAGCTAAGTCCAGCATTCAGCTCAGTTGTTTTTGCAGACAGTGATGAGAACGGGTCATTTTGTCATTTCACCCTTAGGCAGTCCCCATTGCTGGAGACTTTTAGCATCTTGCCTCCCTCTAACTGTCACATGAGATAAAGCAGGAGGATACAGGATGATATGGTTCTCCTACCAATCAATAGCCTCAAAAGTATGTGCAAGAGTCATCTGACCAGAGAGTCACTGCTGTGTAGGAGGCACAGATAGAGTGCCAAATAGCAGATGCTTATTGAAGATTCTAATGATTTTAGCTGGAGAATGGATCCCCAGGTCCCTTAATTCTGCAGACTCTTCTTTTAGAAAATAGCAATAAATAAATCTTATGCTTTCCCTCTGTTCAAACTTATCTTTAGGGCTTTTCTGCCTCCCCATGACATAAAATGATATGGTTCCACTATGCAAAACAAGAACATTATGCATTATCTGCCCTCCTGTGTCCAGGACATACTCACTCAACCCAGAACTATCCTGTCACATCAGTAAAGTTAGTAACCTCAGGTGACCAAAGCATTAATACTTTATCTGTCTGAGCCGGCTGTGTATCACATCTACTGCCTGTAGAAGATAATATAAAGTGGTTTGTGTAGGAAGCAGGAAACCTGCGAGAAAGATATACTAATACAGTAATCTAAGTTATGCACAAAACATGCATGGCACAGAAATATATTTGTGATCCCTATTTTAAATGACCTCTCTGCAGTAAATAGCAGCAATCTTCCAAAAGGGAGACACACAAAAGAACCCACAGCAGTCCCCTCATTTAGAGCCCAATGACTCACTTGGTTGACTGAGATAGTTCCTGAGATTGCATAAAGATAGATGGTTAAAGAAAATTATGGAAGTAAATTTTCAATGAAAACATAACCTTTTCCATCTTGCTATAAATTCTCTCTAGAGCATAAATCAGTATCAGTTACATGCATTAAAACAGCAGCTCCCCAGTTGGGAACAAAATGCCCTCCCCCTTGCACATTTTAAAGGACATGGCACTAAGTAGAGAGAGCAATAATTTCCTGAAGATTCATGAGCAAGGTAATTTGACATACCTGGTGCTGCCCAAGCCCAAGTTTAAGTTACTATAAATAAAAAGGAAAGAGTTTGTCTAGGCTGCTGTGTGTGTGGTGCCGAGGCATTCAGAAGAGTCAGTTGCTGTGGGCATCCAGTTCATATGCTTTGAAGCATCATATTTCACTGGGATGCTTGACAACAGAAAAGTTTGCAAATGTTGTTCAGTATTTGGAAAGAGCTCGGAGTCACTGCAAACATTTGAGAAGGTGACAGTAATGTCTTTAAAGGGCTTCTTGTCTTAGCAAGGGTATTTCTTATCATTTATATAGTAAAACCATTCTTTGGATGTCAGCAGAATGGACTGACTGTTGGCTGAAGACTGACTTTGAGGGCTGCTTTGGTTTGGATTAGATCCAGTCTAGTCCATGGGAGGAGGAGTGGGGGTGGGGGAGGGGAAATTGCACCAGGTTGCTTAATTAATCCGGATGCTTTGCTCATTATACCTTGAACTTCCTCAGAGGACAGGAACAAACTAGCTTGCTCAGAGTAAAATGAGTATAACATCAACAAAAATCAAAAGGAGGGTGTGGGGTGGAATTATTTAGAGTGGTGAGCCTGTATCTGAACAAACAAAAATGTAAGGCAGAATCCTCTCAAGCCTGAATGAAATGTGAAAAGTAGACACACAAGGGTGTGCAAACATCTGCACGTATCTGTGTAGTGATATACATTTCAATCCTGCTTAAATGCGGTGAAGGATGAAGAAGAACCCTTTGTTGACACTTTTTGCCCTCAGAATCAGTCAGAGGAAGTAATGCTCGGACAATTCCAAACGTAGAGTCTCTGCACCTGAAACCCAAGTGGCTATGCAAATTCTCCTGCTACATAAGAATGGGGCTGCTGGACAGCTATATTTAACCTTCTTTCTACTTCCCTGAGGAGGTGAGTCTCCTGTGGGAAGACTGCTTTAAACCAGCCAGAGATGACACAGAAGCATGGAACTGGCTGACGCAAAGCCTTCAAGATCAACAGAGATGTAGGTATCCACTCTTCAGGGATAGAAGGTTTATTTAGGGATGGTGAGTGATTTTGTCTTAAAAAAAAACCCCAGACCACAAGAGTGGATGGAGATGACAGCTACGAAAAGAAAATTCGTAGAATTTGCATGCATCTAGAAGAGTAATTCCCGTATTAAAGTAATTCCTGTGGATTAAATCATTTGGCCATCAACAAACAAAGTCCAGAACTCTTTTCTCTGACTCACTGCATTCGTGAAAGGACATTTCTGGACATCAGTCTAGCCAGAACTGCAAGCTTCCAAGAGTCTGATATCAAATGTAGACACATAATAGAGAATACCCTTACCTGGACCAGTGGGTCCAGATTAGGTAAAGCACATTATGAAGCACCATGCCTCTAGGGCTGCCTGGGTCTTCCCATCTATGTTTGTGCTAGTCTGGCAGTGGCAAGAGATGGCAATCTAACATCAGAATTAAACACCTCAAAGAAGGTGAAAAATCAGCTGGTCACCTCACTTTGCACTTTTACCCAGAACATGCAACCTAGAGGACTATTGAAAATCACACAGCTTCAGACTACGTTGTTTCCCTCATGGTAATTCACAATGGGAAGCTGTGGGTGTCCCCTCAGAAGTTTAAAAATATGTCTTTAGGGATCAAAAATGTCAGTGGATTTAGGTGGATTCAAATTCTCTTAGTTCCTGTCATGCTGATTGCTGCCAAAGAACTATTGAATATGAGTGGAAAATATAGCATGGGACACACAAAGATGGATCAAATACAACCTTCTCTGTTGCAGCATACTCCTCTGTGCAGCACGTCTTGCACTTACATGGAAGAATTAAAATAATTAGCTTGATGAGATTTCTTGGCCAACAAATGAAGTCAACAAGAGGATTCTGTGTGTCTGAAGCCTTCCAACCATTTTCTTCTCTGGGGATGTGAGGGTTTCAGATAGGCAGATGTCAACCACCAGCACAGAAACAGAAAATGTTCAGTGTCCCTTTTAGACTGTTAAGGCTGTTCACTTAAGGGTCCTGTTTATTTACTGTACATCTGGTACTTTTTCCCTCTCAGTTCCTTTTTGCTAGCCTGTTTTTCATATTCCAAATTTCCTCAAGAGCTCAGTACTAGCAATGAATTAGTATAACATATTAGTATAACACAGCTGGTTTCATCACTGGGGCCAGATTCTGCCCATTTTGTCTGTGAATTTTCCCTTGAAACCTTCACCAAAACCTTCTCACTGTTATCTTTTTTGAACAACAAAGCCACTGAAAAACATCACACCTGAAGCAGTAGGAAACTACCAAGTCATGATCATTCCTCTTCAAGGCCAGCAATTAGTGTCAGACTCCCTAAAATTTGTGAATAAGGTTCTCTGAAAATATTTGTGCAACTGTGACTTCAGCGGAATAAATTTTGATCATACACTGGTGTAAATCCATTGACTTGAGAGGAGTTTGTCCTGATTTACAATGAGGACAGCCAAGGCAAGCATACCTTTCTTTGTATAATTTTGTTTCTTACCATTTTTTCCCTTCTGTAAACATTTATCTAACTGAGAGTGATCATGAATTTCCCTCTATCTGCCCCAGGCTTAGATGATTTTACTATTTTCATAACAAAGAATCTTTTAAAATTATGAATAATATCTCTTCCTCCAGTAACCCACCTTTCCTTTTCACTATGAGTAGCAAATAATTTGATAGAAACCCACAAAGTGGGTTGGTAGTGAGGGACTCCATCCCCCTCCTCCCCAGCTGCAGACCTAACCCTGCACTCCAGGTACACATCAAGTATCTCGCCATTAACAAAGGTCACACACAGGTGGCTGCTGTGGGACACATCCTGCTCAGATGCCTAAGTGCAACAAATAAACAGGGACAGTTCTCTGCATTGTGGATCAGCCTTAGTGTTGAGGTTTTTCGTACAGAACTTCCTGCCTAAAACTGTTTTGAGACAGCACCCTGGATATGGAATCAGGGGTTTTTAATGCACTTAGAAATGGAGAGAAGAAAGGTATGCTGTTGGGATCTATAAAACTTGCATGTCAATATAGAATCTCCTTTTGCTGTCTTTCAGTCTTCCACTCACAGCGTTGATTTTTTTTTACACATGTACTCAAACCTTTAGTCTGCAGTATTGTTCTTATATTTACATATTACTATAGTGAATTTCATCATAGTACCTGATGCTGCTGAAGACAAATTTTCTTCTTCCCCAAAAGGCTGGGGTATTTAATTTTCTCTAACCTTAATTAGAATAAATATTTTTCTACCCTTCATTTTTTTCATCTCTCCTTCATCCCTTGCTCCTTTTACCTGTACTTTGAGAGTGCCATCAGTATGGCCCTAACATGAGAGCTTGGTAGGAATTCTGAAACAGTTTTGAGACGAGTGAAAATGAATTTGTCCAGCCTCAGTTCCAGTGTTAATTAAATGTATTGAATGAGTAGTGCCTTTTGCTGTTAATAGATGAATGATCACCTTAGGAAACTCCTCCTTTATAAACAGAGAAGAACATGTTCCCTGAGGTTGCTTTGCCATTTTTAAAAAGTGATATTTAACATTGCTACAAGGAATTTGTTGTTTAAAAGAACTGATTAGCACAGTTGTTGTCCATCACAGTATGCTACACTCCCAGTGTTAAAACATTAGCCAAGTGCTATCCTATAACCATTAAACTACCTTCAGTTTCAATCAGTTTTCTAACACAGCCTGATTAAGAAAGTTCTGTTTACCCAAATGGGATAAGGTGACTGACCAGATGTTCTGATTTTAAAAGATCTGTTGGTGTCCCAGTGATTTCCGCTGGGACATTGAATTGTCCCAGATTTTCCTGCTGAGAGCTTGAGCAGCACAAAAGTTGCTTGCAAGGTAAAGCCCCTTTAGCCACTAAGGATTTTGGAAAGAAGGATTAAAGGAGGATCCCCCTCTGAGTGTTGAAGATTCATCCAATGTGGTTCATATTATATATGAGTTATTATAAATAAGTGTGATGGTATCCTTTGCTGGAGAAAAGCTATAGAAAAAAAAAAAGAAAAGCTGAAAACCCCCCGATTCTGCAGCCTAGAGCAACTTAAGGAAAACAGGCTGCTTTTCCCTGATGTAGATCTATTGCCCACATGACATGCAGAATGCTGTGGAATTCCTAATATACTTTGCTTGGTGGTGGTTTCTGTGTCTGTGTGTGTATAAGGGGCAAGGGAGGAGGGCAAGGGGGAAGGAAAAAGAGAGAGAGGGAGAAAAAGAAAGAGAGAGGAAATCCTCTTTGTCCTGTGAAGTGCATCACACAGACCTCCTGTGTTGTAATGTAAAACCGCCGGGGTGGCTAGAATGACCATATGCTGTGAATGCGAGTGCTGTGCCTGTTTAAATGTAAATTCACTCTGTATCAGAATAAAAGAATATCTGTTTAATATGGAATGAAGGCAGTTTGGCAGGATATGCACTACTTCAGGTAAGCCAGAATAAACAGTAGCATTGATTAAAAGGAGCCCCCTATTCTGCACCTGTCATGTTCACCTCCTTTGCCACAAAAGCCTCGCTGGTTTATTTACCTGTAGAGCTGTTATAATATTTTGCTTTCTGAAGAGATTTGGAAGCCACCTGCCGTACCTTTGGCATTTCTTTAACAACAAAGCACTTCAGGCTCAAGTGCAAGTGCCCATTGTTCTGCTCCACAACATGGAAAAGAAGATGAATCCAGAAGCACAGGATCCAAACAGAAATTATTATTGATTTAATCACATAATCAGCAGCAAACACTTCAGGCTAAGATAGCAAATCCATAACAGCCTGCCCACATAACCACCCTTACAAATTTACCAGCAAACCACTGCGCACACTTAGCAAACAAGAGGAGCAAGGGTCACCTTCACTTGGCGGCAAAATATTGACATTCCTAAAGCTTAAATATGTTTTGAGTTAAGTGTTATCAATCAGTGATAAGAGTTGAATGTCTGTTAAACATAACTACATTGGCAGAAGGATTATAGAATGCTTTCTTGCCATAATCTAGAAGCATCTTTCAGACAAAACTCTGCTTGAAATCAATTGTGCACAAGGAGCTGCCTGCTGAGACCCATTCAGTGACATACAAAGGAAGAGAGAGTCTCCCTGTGATCTTTAACCATAACCGGTTATCTAATGAGACCAGGGCTTTAATTTCTTTTCACATCAAACATAGAATCAATGCTCTGGATTCAACAATGTGTGTAAACAGGCCGTGAAGCCATCTCTTCAGATGGCAGCCAATTCAGCCTTCCAAGCCCCCTGGCATATTTATTTCAGTGAATCCCCCTTTAGTTCCAGGTAACTGCTTCCATCATGTTGCTGCTGGCTCCCTCCACATGGATGGCAAGGCGAGCTCCCTCTTGTCAGACACCTTCCACTGGCAGCGTAAAACCTGGACAGCTGATTCTTGTAGAAACACTGCAAAAAGTATTTTCAGGCTTCTTCTCTAATCAATTTAGCAATCTTGCCTCGATTTTAACAATTACTACAGGCAAAGGGTGTTACAGTTCATGTCCCCTTCATATCTTGCCATCAAATGGCAGGATGCTGCTTTCACTCAGACAAATACAAAATTGTAGTAACATCACTGTAGTTTACCTTAGAATTACACTGGCATAACAGGTGACAACCTGGTGCAAATGTTTAGAGCAAACATCGTCTGGGAAAGCCTAGTGACATTCCAGAGAGGATTAAAATGTGGTTCAGCAAACTGATTCATTCAGCCCTTGTCCTGCTCTGGTATGTTTACAAAGTGGGCTTTTTGTTTGAAAAGAGGGCATTTTAAAGCACCAGTGTTTATTCTTAAAGATTTTGAAATTTTATTCTGCACAGAGAAGGACATACAGTATGAAGACAACATCTCTGGCAGCCTGACCTAAATACAGAAAAGGATTTTCCTAAATTTTGTGCTGCTGCTAGTCTTTGTCTTTACTGAGAAAAGTGGATGGCCCTGCTGTGTGGCTCTGGTGAGCAGAGCTCCACTACACCAGCCCCTCCACTGTGTTAGGCTGGGCCATCTTGCTACTCAGAGGCTGTGCCTGCCCCCTTACCCAGGCCTGCTGCTGCACGAGGTGTTGACATCTCTGTGCTTTATTGTTGCTGGCTTAAAGCACTCCTAACACAGAAACTAAGAGTGCATGAGTTTCAGCCATCAGTGAGTGATCCACTTGCATTCAAAGAGGTTCATCTATAACTCAGGGAGCTGCAGCTACCACTTAAGACCACATGAAAGCTTACCTGCCTTTGTATTTTCATGTAATAAATTTCCAGTAACACATGATAATCACACCTGAAAAAAAATACATAGTAGCAAAACATTTGATTGAATGCCTTGGAGCATGTCTGGGAAGGCAGAAACTGGGAGTATCTATACATAACAAAAGTGTATTGGAATGAATAATGCTTTCCAGACAGACTGCTGCTGTATCAAGCCACTTTGAACCTCTCCGGGCTTTGATTGCTGAAACAGATTTGAGTTCAGATTTTTTTTACCTGGAAAGCACCAGTCAGCGGGCAGACATTAAAGGAGGGGTAAAATCAGAGTTTCTCCTCCCTTCACTTTCCCTCAGGACCCATGGCTTTGCTCCCCAGTCAAAGCTGCTTTGATTACACCAATGCTCCAGAACAAGGTAGGAGAGGGATCCCAGCTGTTTTAACTGAACTGTTTTAACCAAAGAGGAGCTGAGAAGCTGCAAAAGCATTATTGTCCACCTTTGTTGTGAATGATGGTATGAACAGAGAGGTTGATGCTGCTAGAACTGGGTCCCAGTGGGAAGGCACCTCAGGCAGTGAGGTAAAGGAGAGAGTCAAGTGGGGGATTTAAGAGACTGGGAGAAGGAGTCTGTGTGATTGAAAGTGGTCCAAAAGACTAAGCTCAGAGGCAATTCAGATCCTTGCCCCTTTTGTTAGTGCAGCTCCTGCCACCATGGTGGTGAGCAGACTTTCACAGTATGATTGTATAAATACATCAACATCTCTTTAAACAATGCGGTGGAGAAATCTGAACAGACCACTAAAAAAGACACAAAAGACAAAACAAAATCCAGCCCTCTCTGCATTTAGCAAATGTCTGAGAATGGCTGTGGTGACACACCTAGTAAAAAGCAGGAGTAATTTTAGATGGCTTGTGACAGCAAAAACACAACACATACCAAACAACCTCCCCCCCGCAAAAAAAAACCAAACCCACAGGAAAACCAAGAACATTTGAAAACAAATAGATTTTATCTTAAGTTCTCTTATTGAGGGGATGTGGGGCTGGGAGGGGAAGGAAAGCCAGATTTCTAATATGCTGCTCTGCTATATTTGTATCAAGCTAGTCACAAATACATTTCAGATTCCTCCCCTTACTGATTTATTTTCGAAATTTAACTGGACAAGGTTATAAGCAACATGATCTTACTTTGAATTTACATCTGTTTTGGGCAGGAGATTGGACTAGAGATATTCTAGAGTTCCCTCTTAATTCCAATTGTTTTATGATTCCATGATGTTTCCCCACAAAATGTTGACTTAAAAAGGATAACTCTGCCTTCTGGAGGGATGAGGCAGTGTCAGGTACAGGGAAACAGAGATGTAGTTTGATGCAGAGCTTTAAGGGGGTCATGCAGAAAAATGTTTACTAATGTGCTGAGCTCTCAGTGCATCAATGAAGGAGCAGCATTAACCAGGAGGCTCAGAAGGTGTCTCGGTACTTCGGTGAATTTGTGCCCAAATCCATCCATACATATTAGGGAGGTGCAGAGTGGGGGCGTTCCTATTATCATGTGACCTTAGGAGGAGCTTCATGGTGCCAGAAAAATGGAAGAAGAGATGAGTAAGAGAGGGGGAAAAAAGGAAGAATCACGATCTAGAAAAAACATAAGTGTAGAACAACAGGTTCTTTTCTCTGGATTTAGAGTTCCAGAACAAACACTAATTATGTTGGAAAACCTAAAGATGTCCAGGTGAACATCTTCAGGGCACACTTTAGCAAAAAAGCAAGAAGCTTCTCTGTGAACCTCTGATTTGTTCCAGTAGATGTTCGCAGTAAGACTGTGGGATGGAAGCAATAGAAGATATTGATACCAGGTTATAGAAATAACACTGTATATTATAACAGAGTGTTTTTCTATATATTCATTTCATTAAAAAAATCTTTTCTATTGATTCTCTAATTAACACTAACAACCATAAAGACAATTACAAACAAATATAGACATAAATCAAATAGATACTGTATAAACAACTGAACTTAATTTAGCTGGCCCTTAGAAATCATTATGCAAGAACACCTGACATGGCACATACCCAAGTAATGGAGAATCTGAAAGATAACTATTGGAAGAGAATAATGAATCTAAAAAAGAAATTTTAATCCAAACACAAATATGTCAAATACCTGCAAACTGACATAATATGATGAAGGCCAAGCTTGATTATTTAATATAGAGCTCTAAACCCATGCTTAGACATATTAATAAGAGTTTTATTTTACAGATGTGTTAATCATTTATGACCCCCTTGATAAGGGAGGATCAAGCCTTAACTACACAAATACAGCACTAAAAATAACACTACATACTCAAATAAATCTGTTCATGGGATAAATTAACATATTTATTGAAAAGTGTACATAGAATGGTATCAGCTATTTGTCTTCCACTGCTGATTATTTCTATGGTTTAAAAAAAAACAACCTGCTGTATCTGACTTCCAGTGTTTAGACGTGTTATGTGAGAAATGCCTCTGAAGAAATCAACATTAAGATTTCCTCTCAGACTGCGGAGATCTAGGCTCTGTTTTCCCTCAGCTGCAGCATACAGATGAAAATAGTTGTAAACAGAATAATAATTTGAACTTAATATTTTGAACAAATTTACTTCTACATTGCTGGTAAAAACCAGCATTCATTTATTCATGGAATAATCTGGCAATGCATTTCATTTGGGCCTCTTACCATTAAGACTATATTAATATAATATGTAATTAAATTGCATATTTTATTTTTACTTAAAATTTTTTTGCCATTATTCTAGCTTTCTTAAACATTGTATTATTTATGCAGAGAAAGAATACACATTGGTAAAAATCAAAAAAGAACACCAAATGGCAAGTTCTAATGTCAAGTCAGTCGTAAGGGTAAAGCTTAGAAGAAATCAGGAAAAATGGTCATTTTCTTTGAGATCAGCTCAGTTTTAGATGCTCCAGATTTTGCACATCTGAGAGTATATTCATGATGTTGGCCTAATTTCCCGATTTTCTCCTTACAATTTTCTACTGAAAAAATTGCAGTCTGGACTGAGTTGGTTCAGGGTGCCTGTTTTTAGAGTTTGCCCAACTTCTTTCTGAAAATGGCTTTTCATATCTGTTTTCACTGCTGTAAATAGAGGGAGCTCATAATACTTACTTATTTTTCAAGGGATAGTGGGAGAACTTGAAATAGAAAAAAATACCATGCACGTGAGCTGTACTTCTGCAAACTAATGCACTTTGAATTGGATGATTTGCTAAAATGTGCAGAGTTTTGAAATGGGAATCATGAGTAGTGAACTATGGCTCTAGTGGGCATTATGAGAATACAAGATAAAATAAATATTAGAAATTCCTTCATCGTGGTCAGCAGTCCAAGGTGTTTTGGGAGAATGGAAGTTTCCTAGGCTCTGCTATCAAGCAGCATAACAGCAAGCAGAAAAGTTGGTAAAATGTGTGAGCAGATACATTAATATTGCCTCTATAAATCTGCCAGCACATAACTACAGGTTTAAACCTATTGCCTGTCATGCACATACTATTTTAATGCAAAATATGCCAGCAAAATGCATGCAAACAAATGTGTGTAATAAAAGCCATTACAAGTTAACAAATAGTCATATACTAACCTGTAAATAAATATTTACAAGAAAAATAAAAACAACCAAATGTTTTGCTAATTATTAAAATTGCTATAAGTGCCATATATATCTCTTATCTACCTGACTCAATTGTTTGCATCTCTACAGGCCCCCCCTGTAGAGATGCAAGCATAAACATAAAAAAACCATGAAACCATTGTACAAACATATATGTTTTGTTCCCTAATGCATATAGCAAATGGATGAGATTTTAATTTAAATGTTTGTCTACAAATCAGTCCATGCTTAGGAATGGGTTAGAGAAGGACTTCTTTTGTCCTACACTTGACAAAATTTTTCAAAAAGGGTCTCCAAAAACTTTCAGATTTTGTCATTTTCTGACTCGAGATATGATATCTTTGGAGAATGTAGAAAGATGTAAAGAAATTGATCACACAGTACTGAAAGAGGCTGTGACACAATCACCAGGACAATTGAAGTTTCCTGTCTGTGATAAACTGGGACAAGCTGGAATTTTTATCAACTTCAATAATAATATCCTTTTTCTACCTCCCATGGTGCATGCTTAGTTCTCTGTACATTCTTAGAATTGCTGATTTTGATCTGTCCTTCCCTAAAAATATACTAAAATGAATCAAATTACACCAAACATTACAAAAGTCACTTAAAACTATCACAAGAAATAACATTTGGTGTTAAAAATCCAAGCTACTTTTAAGTGATAATTCAGAGAATATGGCAACAACTTTTTTGAAAATAATCAGGGAACATTGGAGCACTTCTGGTAACATTATGGTTCTATTTGAAGATGCCGGGAAATATCCCACTTAATGCTTTCCCCAATCCTCTTAAAACTCCACATTTTCAAAATTCTTAGGGAAAGGAAAAAAGAATCTAACTCATCAACAAAACCCTAAACCTAGTATTTGACATTTTGTAATGTCTAGGGTTTTTTATTTTAAATTTTATTTGCATGCTTAAAGTTGAAAAAGTAGGCTAAAACCTGTTTCCCTGACATTCTGCTGCTGTGTAATAGGCCTTGGTTAAGTTACACTACTATTTTGAAATATGTTAGTCAAAATGTTAGTAAGAGAAGATCAAAAAATAAATTTTCAATATAAAGGTTCAGTACATACTGTAATTCCTTAAAATGTAAAATAGGACTAGGGAAATTAAAAGCTATTGCAGGTTAGCATGGAAGGGTCAGAATTTGATTTTTGATCTGTATTATGTCCATGGATTTTAGTAAGGTCCATTAAAATTTATTAAAAGTGACCTGTAGCATTTTCTTTTAAAAGGCTGATGAGACCTCTGGGACTCAAAGATACTATCATTATCAATGGTCCAACTGACTTTTTACAACAACCTTTGACAGTACATAAATAAAGAGAAATTAATACAATTATCTCTGCTTCAGATTTGCAAAGCAAGTAGAAGTAGTTAGTGCTAGTGAATCTATTTCTAGCAAACAATTTGATTAATTTAGCCTTCCAGCTGGCTGATAGATTGCACTCAGAGGGGTTCGCATATATATATAAAATTATTTCTTCTTCAAAATTGTTAAGCAAAAAATGTTGTCTGATGGTCCCACCTATGGTTTGTTTGTGAGCCGTATGTGTCAGCTCTGTCTTGGATACTGCTTGCCACTGGCTACTTTTGGATGTAATATGGCATAGTCACATGGATTTCCTCCCAAGTTTACAGTCTTTACTCACATTCTCCTCAGATTTTTCACGCTCAGGAGAAATTCTTTGAATAAATAATTGTTTGTACAAGTGCTCATGCAGAACAAAATTAAAGAGATCATGAATATTGATAGCAACAAATCTGTTTATTTTATTCCAACAATTGCCTGCAATTTTTGTTTTGCTTCACAATATTCATTCAGCTGCAGTAGACAGGAATATGGCACATTCCTTTTGTTGGCAAGTCTGCGAGAATTGAGGGAAAGAAGCTTATCTGTCTCTAAAACATTTTAGGACCTTCAGCTAGTTTAAAGCTCAATCCAGGAGGTGCAGAATTCTTCCTGTGGAATGCTGAGCACAACACTGTCACTGGTTTTTATTTGGGTCTATGGGTAGCCAGCACCTTCCAGGAGATGCTTCATGGCAATTTGTTTTCTATTAACATTTACACACAACCCGAGATGGCAATGCTGTCAGAATGTGAATGGCTTGTAAATACTTGTTGAAAGATGTATGCTAACACGGAGGTTTCCAGGCTCATGGAAATAATGGCTTCTTAGCAAAATTCAGGATTAGACCATGGCACCACTCATTTTCAGCCAAGGCTTACAAACATGGATACAGAGAATACATCCTTCACAAAGTGGATGAGAAAATCCTTTCAAACTTTATTACACAAACAACACTTTTGGACCTGGGAGGCAAAGATTTGAACAAGAACTCCTCCCAGAATTAAAGAGATTTGATTATGAGGTGGGAGGTTGTTCTCCAGTCTCTTTTTCCTTAATATCAGTGTTTCCTATGATGGCTTAATATATTTGAGATAAGTCTATCACATCTCTGTTTAGTATAAGAAAAGAAAAAAAGTGATCTATGCACGTGAGACATCTCGTTGCTGAGAGAGATAGAAAAAAAATATTATTATGGAAACTGCTAGATGGTGTACATAAAGGTAACTCTGTTTCTAATATTTTTGCATTAATAGAGCATATTCTTCTTCAAATATACCTATTTAACTAATTTAATTTCATTTGTAAAAATGTAGCTCTCTGAAATTGTCAGTGATATGATAAAGCTAATTAAGACATGCATGGTGTTAACAGTTTCATTAGAGGAGATAATATTGCACAAGAAAAATAAGAAATCATTATGATGAATGCCTCAACATTACATTACATGTTAATGAAGTGTAAATGATCTAATTATTTTTGAAAGAATACAGATTCGATTAAACTGTCGGAATTAAATTGGAAAGGACAGCCTATTGTACTTTTTATGTACAGACAAGTTAGCGTTAATTAGGCACAATCTACAGGAACAAATGAGGCACAACCCTCGGTGAACAATCATGTATCCGTTGCTCAAGGCAGGTTTCATAAAGAAATATATTAGGGAAAAAATTGTAAGTCAATTAAATACAGTGCTTTAGCAGTGGGAGGGAAAATGAGCAAGATCTCTGTTCCCTCCCCCTACATTTTGAGTGTTTATAATGCAATCACTCTGCCTGTTCTGCTCCATCACTAATTTCATAAATACTAATTTTGCTGATGAGACATTTTGATTGGTTTGCCATCTACTTTCCATAAATGACTTTCTGGAGGCAGCATGGATTTTGGATGGAATTCTTTTTCTTTGGGCTCTGTTCTCTGCTCTGACCTAAGGTAAGGTAAGAATAAAATGAAACTAGTAGGCCTTGCAGGTGAGGAAGAAAATATTACTCAACCACTGTTTGACTTCACCTGGGTGTTCCTGAGGGACTGATAGTTATCATGGCAAATTTAGCCTAAATCAAACCTAATTTTAGTTTCTTTATGCTACTTGTCATTTTCTACCTGTTTCAAGAGCCCTCTAAAGACCCACATGTAACTGCAAACGTGGCATTAAAGTGCTTCGAGGAAACAAAATATTGACTTGATAGTTCAAGCTGATTCAAAGGTCCTGGAGAATCTGGATATATCAGTAAGGTTCTTGAATATCTGGATGTCTCATTCTAATGACATTGATCTTCAAGGTTTTCCAGTCTTGCACATTTAAGAAGTGGAGGCACACCAGCCTACTGACTCTTCATCTAGTTAACGGGGAACTGAAAATGAAAAATAAACCTGCTGATATTGTTAGTCAACTACCCTCAAAACTTAGTTGACCCCTATAAAGCCCAAGTGCCTAAGCTGAACAAGTTGTTAGTGCACACAAACTGATGTTGCTCTACGTATTGTTACCTGTACGACTTGTTTGTAGGAGAGTTGTAGCTTATTGACTGAGACATCCTTCATGTGCAGAAAAGAAATCATAACCCTACCCCTCCTTATCCCCACACGCTACCTCTCCTTCCCCTCCTCTTTTTTAAATGAACCTCCTTTTTCAATGCTTACATACAAAGAAACATTCGTAACCCACACAGCTGACAAAGCTTTTTGTGACAAGGAGTTCCACAGCTCTACAAACTACATTTTTAATACTGTAGCTTGCATATACACATCCATGTGACGTACATGTACACTAGACGTTTGTTCATGTCAAAGGTTATTAAAAATAACTTTACTCCAAAAAATTAATATAACACAAATGAGATTATGTGATTGGACACACAATTATTCAGGAATTTTAACTCTATATTAAACACCCTATTAACATGTACTTGTTCCTGATTTTTCAGTTGGATCTCACTGCTGAGTAAGGATGAGGTCCTTCTTCCTTTTGACCCAGGTGACCATTAGAGCACTGGACAGCTGCTGATTAGCTGGAGCACATCCACCTATTTTCCAATATCAAAGAAATGTGTGTTTTGTGGAAGAAGAGCACCATGCAAACCCAGATGGACCATCCCTTGGGCAGTTGTGTGGATGAGTGGCAAAGCACACTGGTGTGCAGAGATATCATTCTGAACAGCTCAGATTCATCTTGTGGCTCTGGGCTCTGCTTGCTATGTCAAGGCTAATCTCCTCAACCTGACTACATAAACAGAGGACCAAACTTTCTGCAGTTAAACTGCCGCAGTGTTAATGACTGTTTCCATCTGGTTTCAGTTATTCCATAAAACAAAAAGCATAATAAATTCCATAAAATAAAAAAGCACCTAAAAGCATAATAATGGATAAAAACCTACAGGCTGAGTAGCAGACATCTTTGTTGGAACCCTCATAACTAATACATATATATGTATATATAATCAGTACCATAAAACAAAAAATACAGTATTTTGCCAGGAACCCATAAAGATATTGAGGATTATTCTCTTGTTACCCCAAGTAGATTAAGAGGATAATCAATTTCATGTAATATTTTTTAATCTTGTGTATTATATAGTCACATTTCAGCTTTGTGAAATTACTTTTGCCATAATTACTTCTCTCTATTGTGTATAGCACAACAGAAAGCTATTCATATCATAAGATTTGATATGCAATAGTTTACCACAACATTTTTCTCACAGCTCCTACTGAGTCCACCCAAATGACAAATTATGTCCTTTTATTAATAGAGCACTGCACAAGCAGAGCAGGGGATCACTTCCAGAGTTCAATACTTCAGGAAGGACTAACAACCTCAATGCAAGTGGTAGCAAACAAGCCACAAAACAAGGGTTGGATCCTGGGTTCAATGTAAACACCAGGGAAATCAGCCTTCACACACCAGTTTTGAGACAACAGAAGGGTCACAGCAGTTTGCCCAGTGTTAGGAGGCAGATGTATTTAATCTGGTATTTTCTTTATATAAGCTGTCCTTCTGAATCACACAGTGCTGAGGAGGTACCTTTGTACCAGAATCCTATGGGACTGGAGGTGACTTCCTGCAGTACCTGACTTTCAGGCAATGGCATCATCCAGTCTTACATCATGCAACCATGAAGGTGGATTCCAAGAAAAATGTTGGACTCTTTCTACCTGTTACACTGACAGAAATCTGTTCCACCACAGCCTCACTCCTCTGGTGTCTATGTCATCTGCTAGTTTCTGTTGTAAATGTATTCATAGGTGGGATATGCCCACTGGTTCTGTGTCAACATTGTCCTTAAGCTTTAAGAACTGTTCTCCTGCTAGTTTTTACCTTTCTGATCCATTTAGAGAGACAATCATTTCCCTGCTCGGCTTTGTTTTGCCTGGCTAAACATAGTTGGCTCTTCTATCTTTTTTCCCTAAGTGGGAATCTCCATTCTCCCAGTGACATAGTGATCCTTCCTGGTACATCTTCTAGTCTGAGCTCATTTGTTTCAGACAGGGGTGATAACAACTGAGCACGACATTCTTGGTGAAGTCTTGCTGATGCAATAAGAACTTTGAATAAAGTTTCTAAATTTATTAACTTTGATTTTTCATTAATCTTTCTCATATCTAATTTTGGACTTCTGTTAGGTTAGGTTCTGTTAGGTTCCACAAAATGCTGCAAAAAAAGGGGGAAGATCAGAGAAAAAAGAACAAGGCTAAAAAAGCACCTAACAGGCTTATTGCCTGGATGTTAAAAACTTAGAATCAGCTGCTCCTACTGTGCTTCATTATACATTTATGTAGATACAGCCTAAGGCATCAAAACTTTAGCAATGGCTAGGATCTGAGATTATGTTTCCCTTTTGAATACTAGTTTCTAGTTTGCTAGTTGCTGTGAAGCTCCTGCCCCATTCATCCTCATATTCTGCTGCAAATGTATAGATACCATAATAGGCTGTAATTTTAAGTATTTAACTTTTACTCTTTCATTTTTTGTGTATCATTGTGGTAACGGTAATCAAATTTATTGTCATTGTCATTTGAAATATAATATGGGCTAAATAACTCAAAAGAGTAAGTTACATTTTTCAGATTGATTTCATTAATCCAATGCATTCATTAATTCCCTGCAGAAAACATAATATGTTAATTAAGCATTTATTTTATAAATATACAAATAAAATACTAAAAAAACATTACTCAAAGCTACTTACAATATCAGGATTCATCCAACATCTTTTAAAACATTTAAAAATTTGATACAAATAATTAAACATTAGTATAATCCAGTATTTTCAGGTTTTCTAAGGGAGTATCGTATCTGGGAGGACAGTTTGTGACCAACAATACATTAAACATTATGCGCATTGAAATGCAGAATAAAACATTCTACTTTTTTGCTTTCATGTAGTACTGTAAAAAAATCTAGCAGCACTTAGTCAACAACATATACAGCTATTAAAATGGAGCTGTGCAAAGTTCTATATGTATTCGTTTCCAGCCACTAACAGAAACCTCTGATAATTTAAGTTAAGAAATCAGTAACATTCTACTTTCATATACATTCACGCAACTTGATTTCAAATGAATAGTGTGAGTATACTAAATGTAAAAGTGAAAATAAATTTTACATCTTCTAGATATTAATTGTCTTTATGCAGTGCAATATTTTTGAAGAGACCCAAACAGTCTATCATTGCATTTAGGTTTATTGTCAAATATGGCTTTTTAAATAGCAATGAAAATTGCAGAACTGGATACACAAGATTTCACACGTGAAAATTTATGGAATAACTTGCTGTATGAAATCAGGTCCAGCTAGACACCTCATCTTTTTCCGTATTTTAAGTGATTATGCTTAATTTAATAGGAGTACTCAGATTTCCAAGGGGATTTGAGGCTTCTCCATTGACTGAGTAGTGTTTTATTGGAAGTTTGTACATTCCATAGCCAAAAGCCATGTTTTGAAAAAGCATGAGCTAACTTAAAAGCAGACCGAAAGAACATAAAGAGTAGAATCTGAAGGGAACTGCAATAAATATGTATCCTCTGCTGAGGAACATTTATGCAAGCATCAGGTTTCTTCACCCAGAGTAACTTTTTTACACCACTTTTGTATTCTAACACTTCCCATTAATGAAACGTGGAATCCACGAGCACTACTGAATGAGATACAGAAGCATCAGCCACTTAATGAATTGCAATGTATTTGATTAAACTATATGAGTAATTTGCATGTAGTACTAAGTAATGACCATCCCATTTGATGTGCATTAGTGTTTCAATTTCTTCTCACTGCCTTTATTTTCTCTGCAGTAAAAACCCAGCCACATTTTGCAGGAAACCAACTCTCTTTCCTACCACATTTGTCAAAAGAGCCAAACTCCTGCAGGCCCTTTGCTAGAATGGACAATTTCAGGAGCTATAGTGACAATGAATAAAGAGGTCAAAGTACTTGACTGGATTTATGGTACATTAAGAGACTGCTGCAGCCATGGTGGTGGAATTAGGGCAGCCATTTAACTCAGCTACAGGGACCAAGATCCCAAGGTGAACATTTTGTGGTGAGTTGCAAAGTGTCTACAAAATATCTCTACAATCCACATGCTGTAATCTTTCTCAGCTTGGAGACTTCTAATAGGGTTAGTAGTAAAACTCTAATAAGATGATGGCCCTATATGGTATGTACCTTGAATCCCTTGAGAGCTTTTCACTTATCTGTAAGACATTCCCACAAGTTTAATTTTGAAAACCTCCACTGTGGTAAGGATTCCTCATGAACTATGATACTATTATATATACTCTGTAAGCTTGTAATATAACAGTCTCCACCTAAATGGATTTTCTCAATGGAAAACAGATTTATTTTTAACTTTATGACTTCTCATACTGTAATTTGATAACTATAATGCCAATAGGTTAATCATATTGATGAAGTACCCAGAGAGACTGTATTTAACACCGCTTACCCTGTGGAAAAGTAACCTGATTTACTGGAAACCTTTTCACCTTTAGTGGCAGGGGAATAAGTGCTAGTTTGGCCCTGTGTTCAAACATACAATTCCATAGGCTGGCATGTAACCCAAAGGCAATATTACCACTGAAGGATTGATCTGAATTAACAAGCTTTAAAAAAGAGGTGGGGGAGGGAGTACATGGAGAGGGAAAAGCGGGGAGAAACAAAGAGAGAGTTCTATGGCAGGCGAGTACACGCTTGGTATCTTTCTTTGTATATGAAATTCTCTTTCAGATTGTCATTTGGGCAAATTATTTCTTCTATGGAATCAAGATAATTGCTAGCTCCTTTGTAAGTTTTCTGAACTCACATGGTGAGATTTTTATTTGTATTTTTATTTGTAAAGACCTGCACAAGATGAATGAAGTGTTACTTAGTGCATATATGTAGACTAACAAACAATTTCCTTCAGGAAAATAAAGGATCACTAGTAAGTGTCTTGCTTCTAAAACATACACCTGCAAGCAATTTGTTCAGTAGTTCTACCATGTATCTGGACAATTTGCAGAGATCAAACAGCATGTAAAGGTGGCCTTCATTGCATCTGTCCTCTGTCTCTCTAGGAATGCAGCAGAAGTCATCTTAAACTGAGCACTGCTCTTCCCATGCTCACTGAAACACATGATTACAAGAGCTGGAATACCTGCAGACTACCAGCCATTGGATTATAGGATTTCCAGCAACTGAAAAGGATAGTCTGGAGTATCTCCCTCCTTGAAGCAAATTGTACTTCAAAATAAATTTACTCTTCATTACCTAAGACATACTCAATCTGGTAGACAGCCATTCCTGTAACATAGCACTACTGAATTTTCAGGCATTGGTGAAATATGTACTCTATCAAATTATACTAAATAACCTGGGCTGAAATCATGGATATAAGAGAGACAGAGAAGCAAATTACTTTTCCTTATAAGGCACTTAATTACTCTAAAAATTGTTCTTAAGCTGCTTTTGTGTCTCATCTCTGTCTTTTGATGAGAAAACGAAAATCAACACAAATAAGAGAGCAGACAACATGGAAATTCTTGTTCAGAGGTGTATCAGACATCTAGCTTGTAGGACATATCTCCCAGTGACGGTGGGAATGTAGGCAGCACGATATCTGGAGCAACACTGCTGGTGCTCAGCACTACAGTGGTGTGGACTGGGGTCCTCAGAAGGAATTAAGCCTCATACCATGCTGAACTCTACTTACTACGAGTTGTAATGCTTTAGTTTGAGGCTTAATGAGAATTCAAAGGAAGGCAACCTGAACTGGAGAATGATAGGGATATAAGGAGTTAACTTTTTTAAGCAGGTAGGCAAGAAGAGTTTATAGTGCTGACGGATGGCTAAATGCCATAGTACCACTCTTGATTTATTTGCTTCTCTTATGCAGCCTTGAATTTCAGAGGGAGACAAGAGGCTTAATTTAGCTAAAGGAAGAGCACATTTGGGACTTCTGCAGCTCAGTTGTTTCCTCAATCTGCAGAAAAAGGCAGAGGAGCTGTGGGGGGCAGCATTGTCAAGTGCACCCACCAGTGCTATCAGTGCAATTTTTATTTCAGCATAATTGAAAGAAGACAATTATGACTCATTCAGTTAAATATAAGATACGGAAAGGGCAACGTAAATACATGGAAATAATAATGGTGTATTGAGTTTCAGATGAAAGAAGAAAATTGATCTATTGCCAACACTTATGATATGAATCATAAATTTTGCAATAGCTGACACTCTTTTAGTAGCCTCTGTTATGGAAGTAATGTGAAAACACAGGGGAATTCCTGTTTTGTTTCATCTGTAGCAGATTTGCAGATTTATTATGGAAATTAACTTGGAAAATATGAGCCCTGCAGAAGGCAAAAAAACATAGAAATGAGGAAATTTATTCATTTTCCAAATCTTATTACTGCTATTTTAGCCTTGGAATTCTGAAATTTAGCCTTCTGAATGTTTGGGTATGGGCAGGCATTCTGTAGATAAAGAAAAGATGACAGAGGTAGATGTAACACCCCTGACGCCAACAATGATATTTTAATATGGCAAAGCATGTGAGGTATGAGTTAGGCCTGGAGATCCTGATCCTGTATTTGCTGTCCGCTGTACCAAACACTCTATTCTCAAGGAAAAAACACAGTTTCCTCAAAGATTTTACCATCTAACAGTACAAGAATCTAAAAGGTTGATGTAACCAAAATAATGGGAGGTGAAGCACAAAGTAATGCTGACGTAGTCATGGACAGCATAAGCAACCATGGTCCAGCATGACTGTCAGGCACTTAATTCTTAGGGTGTTGGAATTTTACTCTGAGCTACATCAGCTTTGTTTTTGCCACAGTCCCTCTTTCCTGACTCCTCTTGATTTTTTCAATTAATGAACTGCAATCCTTGCTGTACTTCAGAGGAAACAAACAAGAGTATATGTAAAATATGTTTGGAAATGGATTTGCAGTACTCGAGCTCGCACTGAGTTGAGTCCTTTATCAGAAGCTAATTTAGAGAAGTGATTACTATGCATGTCCACTGGGTACCTCAACATGGACCTATTCCTCATAATTAGTAGTAACAAAAATAATATGTAGTAAAAAAGAACAGCACTCTACTTGGATAATGGATTAAGGTTTTTCTTTTTCTAAACTAGCTTAAGATCCACATTTTACATTTTTAATTTTTTAAAAAATAATTTGATAGGATAAAATGCAATATATATTTCTGATGATTCTAAATATGATTCAGTTTTCACCTGGTGGTAGACAGGCACTGACTGTTTCATGCCTTTGCTGGCTGGTCTACAATTGTGCTCTTTAAAATCCTGATATTGTGTCTGTTATTTGCCATGATCAGTTCCCAAATCGCAGACAGCTTTAGGGTAAACAGCACACCCCAAGGGCATGTCAGGACAGCACCAGAGAGGAGATATCACCTTTTTTAGATGTCTCAGGATGAACCTGAGTTCCTTTTCCAATATTTGGATTCAGTGTCATGGTTTTAGCCAGCAATCCCTGTTCAGTCCACAAGATTGCCATATTCTGCCTCTCAGCGGAAACGGACACACTCAGTGTGCAAGGCTGAAAGTTATTTTCCTTCTCCCCTGAGAGGATTTTCTGATTTCTGAGGAAATATAGAGTTTTGTCATTCTACTGAGTTTTTCTTGAAAATCTGGTGACATCTGGGAAAGAGGTTCAAAAAGGACTAGTGTTAAATGGGGAATATAACGTCTGAAGCTGTGTCATTTTTAAAGATGGGAAAAGTGAACTGGTAATTGCAAGGGTGAAAGAGGAAAGAAAAATCTGTTTCAGGGTGAAAGGACAGAAATATCCAGAGTCACTAGTTTTTAGAAATCCTCTAAAAACTGTGTCTGTGTCCAGTGCAATGGAGGCTGGTAAGTGTAAGCTTTTGCTACTATTAGAGAATGTGTGCTCAGGCAGTTCTGCATTTTACTGTCACTATCTCTGTTCTTCTAGAATCTCTGCTCTAGAAAGGAGGCTTTTAATGCAGAAATTGGATGCAAAACTTGAGGTTTTATTGCAGATGTAATAAAACAGTGTTCATGGAATAGTAAAAACCCAGAAACATACGACCCAGAATTGCTGGCAGTACACTTAGAGAAGTACTTTAAGAAGTGTTTAATTCACTGTTTGACTGGTACTTGTGAAAGTGGAATTTTTTTTTAAAGAAGGAAATGTGCTGTGTTAAATTGCTCCATCCCTGCTGTGCTGATAGATACCTTGTCTCTTGCTATTGATTGTAGTGGTTGTGGTTCTAGAATAGGGCTTGCCAAACTATTTACAGTGAAATTAAAAATCCCCCAAAAAATCAGACACTTTGAATCACATTTCAGCTTTATTCACAAATTAAAATTCACTTATTTCACAAATTAAAAAAATGTTATTTACCTTTTAACCTTCAAAATTAATACCAAAACTCAAGTGGAAACAATGTGGTTGGAAACACTCACAGGCCTCAGTACTCTTGCAGATGTATGCTTTGCAGCAGGAGATATTTGGTGTTCTAAAATGCAAAAGTTCATTTAAAAAGTTCAAATTTAAATTTCAAATATTTTAATAGCTAATGCAATGATTTCAGTCCTAGTGTTCAAGTAACAATTAATTCAAAATAGGATTTGTTAAATTAAATCTGTGCCACAATGTCAACCATATTCCATATTGTTTCATACTACTGTACATTCCATAGAATTTCATGGATGCTTGTGTCTTCTGGATAGCAGACAAGTTTGCTTTCTTCAGTTGCTTGCCATATACAACTTACAGCTTGTTTTTATGCAGGTGCAGGCAGGTGGTAGGGATATCAACCTTTTGAGAAAGTCACAAGTTTCGAGAAAACCTGTGACCTGGGGTTAAGCTAAGAGTACTGAAAGTGAAGAAGAGGCAGGAAATGACATAAAAACACATCAAAAATTTTTTGTCAACAGCAGTCTTGTGGAAAGGCCTAGCGCTAATGATTGGTTTGAAAAGTTCCAAGAGTTAGTTGAAGAGCATTTATTGGGGGAACACAAAAGGAGGAAGGAGTAGGAGGAGCTGCCCCTTATGGAGAAGGTACAAAACTGCTGTAAGACAGCAGATGAAAATATCACAATGCAATTATTCTGAAACAAATGTGTACTGTAACCCAATCATGAAGAATAGCTGAATAACAAGTGGTTGACACTGCCTCTAGATAAATTTCATCCCATACTGATGTCCTATATGCTTTGAGTTCAACCAAATCATCTTGCTTTCATAAGATGGGCATAGATAGCTATAGATAGTGCCCCAGTGGCATCATGGTGAACACCCATGTGCTTTGCGGGACCTGTATGACATCTTCAGGCTACATTTGATATGGTTGAGCAAGTGGATTCAGTATAATTAACTTTGGAAAGTATTTCAGGTATTATATAGCACTTGCCAGTATGATGAGGAGCATTTTTAATTTCCTCCTTGGCTTATTGAGAGTATACCCCACTTATAGCCATGGCTGCTGTCCTGTCAGACAGTGTTTCAGTACAATCCACACAGGCTGAGTTATGCTAGCAGTGATGCTGAAATCCTCTTGGCAACCTGGGGTGAAGGGCAAGAGTGGCAGTATTTTAGCATGGCACCTTTGTCTACTGGAGGCACTTTATTCCCACTGATAATAAAGGCACAGAAGGCATCACTAACACTGATTCAAGCAGCATTCTACACTGGTACAACAGCCATCCATCTAGTTGTTGGGCATAGAGAATGCTCATGTTGAAAAAGAGACCCACTAAACAAAAGCATATTCATGTTTCAATCTTTGCTCAATAGCAGTTTTATTTACTTATTATGAGTCATGGATGGCTCTTCAAAGGACTGCTGCGATTACCTGTAAACATCTAGAACACATTTCTCAGGGAAAATATTTATTGATGCCTCTTTTATCAGAAATGTCACTAGAATAAAATAATTTTCCACCACATGAGTTGGCTAAAATACAGGCATCATGACAGAAGCCAATAATTCAATGTAAGATATTGATGGTCACACACGCCGCTTTCCATTTTGAAAAGCAGCATCATTCTGTGAGGTGCATGAACAGCCCATCCATCATTCCTAGCACATTAGGGATCCCTGCTATGTCACAGAATCTCTTTTTGATGTGCTATCACTGTTGTTGGCTACATGGCAAATTACTATATTTAGTGTACTGCCTAACCAAATCAGCTGTTGCCGGTGTGAAAACTGGAATGTTATTTCCTCCTCAATCCCTGCTAGGTTACAGCTAAATGTCTGGAGAGCACAACTGACAGAACAAAACAATTGCCCAGCATAACAGTACAGAACATGAGCACCGAGATATATAAAGACCCACATGATGTGCTGCACATGTTAACACACACTTAATTGCCTTTTAATTTCCTACTGAGTTTCCAGGTGTATCCAGCAGTGCCTCTTGCAGTGTCTTATGAAGGCCACTCTAGAAGAGACAGCTATGCTCATAAACACACCACTTTTATTCTGCAATTGCCTTTACTTCTCTTTCTCCATTTTGCTAACTATGGCTCTAGCTATCTGCTGTGCTTGATTTGTGTTCTGGCATCCTCTCACTGAACCACAATAATCAATTTTTCTCACTCAAATGAAGTGGCTACTTATCTAACAGTCTTAAATGTGCTTATTCCAAATGGAAGCATCTGTTCTGATTCAGGCACAATGGTTCTGATTTATCAGAACCGTTCAGCTATCCTTACCTTTACATTTTTATAAGCACATGTATTAATCCAGTTCCTCCATTCTCCTCATGCTGAACTCTTTCCAGCTGCTCAGCAGGTACAGGTACAAGGTACAACTTGAGCTTCTGGCACTCTTGTTGGACTGGATGTTCTTCCAGTTCACTAAACAAGCAGCACCTCTCTGCCAATCAGTACAAGGACATGTTGCACCAGGAAAAAGCCAGTGAAACATGATGGAAACCTGCAGACAGGAAACACCATGGAGGGAAGGGCCGTAACTTTATTATATGTGCTTAACACGGTTACAAATAACTCATGAAATGGCATGTGATTGGATACAGCAGAACTTCCTCCTTTTTTCTGTCTCAATGTGTTTCTTGCATTTACCTTTATTAGAACTGGTTGATTTCTTTTGAGTGGTCTATTTTCATTTCAGAAAAGATGGAAGTTTCATCAAAGACTAATTTTTGGGTAGGTTAAGTAATTATGTTCCTGAAGTTGCTATAAATGTCTTTGTAGAAGATTAAGAACTGAATCAAAGATGTATTTAATTAAAAAATCTCCTATGAAAATATTCAGTAAATGTCTTGCGTGAAGTTATGTGAGGGAAAACATTTCCTCATTCGACCCTAATACAGACATCTTGGTTTTTATCTCTTATCCGTCTGTTCTTTTCTGCTGGTGAAAAGGAAAAAAATTATAGTGACTTTAAAATGTAGATTTCTCTTTAGCTGCTGAGCACTTTAGCTCATTAAATTCTCAGAGGGATAAAGTCAGAAACATATTTTCATTTTAATGTTTCCCTTCTTTACCCTTTCTGTAATTGTTTCATTTGAAAAACTGTGGCAGCCTATGGTATTCAAACTCCAAGTCTTGCAGAAGAATCCTGCAGTCAATGAACACTGGATGAATACATGCAGTGCTAGAATATAGTTATTAAGTTGGGTATGAAGAACCTGCATGATCCAGAAAACTTTTGTGTTACAAGCTGGGATATATTTCAAATGGAGTTCTGTTGAAAATTGTACTCTTGAGCCCTTTTTACCTGCATAAAGTGACAGACTATCCATAAATGTCACTTACTTAAAACTTTTGAGGACAACAGAAACAAGGAGATAAATCTTAAGTCACTGTAGCACTTATTTATTTACTACTTTTTCATTTAAGTAATAGAAATGAGGAGAAGGAAGGTAGCATAGTCTTGGCGCTCTGCAGTGAGAACCCTCCTGTCCATCTGAAGTCATATAGAAGTCAAAGAGTCTTGGCCCTTCATTAAATTGGACCAGAATAAGAAAAGAATTGAATTAGTGCTTCATCATTATTGAATCCCCAAAGGTTTACACTACAGTACACATAGGGTACAGCTGGTTGCTTCTGTTAGTCAACAGTTAAGGAACATACACATTATGAAGCTCAGTTTCCAATCCATTAGCAAGGCATAGGAATATGCAAAATCTTTATTTGGGTAAGAAAAAACCCAGATCTTTAAGGACTTCACTGTTTTCCTTTTACAGCATGATTAACCTGCGTCTGTTAGGTCACATGGCAGAGTCAAACAGAAGGACCACAAAACAGGAACTGAGCCACTAAGGGCATGGCAACTTCAGAGGTACTGCACTTATGCAGTGCTCTTCACACTGAGGCTGTGTGTTGCTGTGTTTTGGTTTTTTTTTCGCACCTGGAGCAACACCAAACAAACACCTGAAAGACTGCACAATTGGCCAGGGGTGAAGCAGAGGCTCATGCAGGCTGTGCGTTTTCTCTAGCTGTGCTGTGACCTTCATGGTGCTTTGGGGTACTGCTCTGGGTTTGTTTTTGTGCAGGGTAATGATGTTTCCAAATAAGCAGGGAGTGTGAATCCTAACCTTCATGCAAGTACAGTGTTCTCTGGGCTTAGAAGAAGCCATGAAGTAATGAGAATCGAGGCAGGAGATGGAAAAGCTCAAATATTACTTCTTCAAATACTTTTCCTTCCTCTCCTAGTGTATCTCTGTCTTCATAGACAATGCTGTGAGCCAGCATGGCAGTGTGGGATTAAGGAAAGGACAGAAGATATATAAAAGGGTCTGATCCACCACAGATTAGCAATGGGTTTTTTCCCCTCACCCAAATGGAGACAAAAACAAAACCATAAAAAATTATGCCAGATTCTGACACAAGAGATACCAGCTGTTTGGAAGAAGATTTGAAAAAAATAAGGGAGAAAGAAAAAAGTTGGTGATGCATCTACCTACTTTAACTTTATTTTTCAAGCACTCTGCTAATTATTTTAGTGGACAAACAAATTTTTAACCCCCAAAAGAGAAGAATCCTACACATTTCTTCGCCCTGACTCCTTTGTCTTCCAAATGCATGTTTCATATCATTGGACATAGTCTTTTCATTAGAACATATACAGAAATTAACACTGAGAAGAGATATTTTCTTAATCCTGAGGTCAGCTCTGCCATGGTATTTCTTCAGGGCTTATTTTCCTGACTGTAATGCCACACTAATATGGCTACCTTGTATGCTATGGCTGCATTAGGTTCAAATCTTGCTTTGTTTCTCTCTCAATGTCAGCTTGTGTCAGGATGCAACAGTTCTGCATTTTCTCCCTCTTTTATCTTTCTTGTGGAAAACAGAGATAGCACTTTATTATCTCACTGTTTTGGGCTTATTTTTTGTGGGGATAATACATCAAAGATTGTCGGATACCTATATTCTTCAACCTATAAGCATACCCAAAGTAGGTAAACTAACAGTGCAGCAAAATTATCATTTACACTACTCCACTTGCATGGACTCAACAAGCAATATTTAGTCACAGATTTGCTGCTGTACAACAGGAAAGGGAAAAAAGAGAGTTGTTTACACTGCCAGTTGCCTCCTTGAAAACAAAATGCAGTGGGAAGGAAAGGGTTTCTACAGCTATGATTGTGGGAGCACAGCTCTAGCCAGGCCATAACACTGCCAACACTCACATTCCCTTGAAAGAAATATTCTGTTGGGGTTTTTTTGCCTCTTCTCTTTCCATCTCCCTTATACCTTCCTAAATTTTAACTACCACACAAGTAAAGTCAGATTTGACAACTGAATGAACAAGAAAAGTTCTGACCCATGAGTTCATTCCTTTTTCCAAAAAGACAGCATAGCTGGATAACCAGACTTGTATCCACAGTAGTACTGAATAAACATGGGTATTCTGACTTCCATTAATGAATTTTGTGGTATTTGCTCTAAAATTCCTTTGGGAAAGGAAGGCGCTTCCTGATGCATCCCCTCATGAAAGTTATTCAAATCTTTTTTTTTTGTAACAGTACATTTCTGAAAAAATCCACTTGCATGATAACATTATGATAGATGAAACTTGATGTGAGATAATAATAAAAGTTTTGAAAAACTTCACATATATGCAGCATGCTGAGAGTATTACTGCTACTGGGTGTGTGGGAAGTGTCTGTATGTACACTATCAAAATTTTCTGGTTCCTGCATCTGCATAAAGACTCAGAGCACCAAATCAGAGACTGCTGATAAATGGCAGAGCAGAGAAATGAACACAGAGGTGTGCAGAAGAGGCATGTGATGCAGAGCACTACAGAAATGTATTGGTTACACTACAATGGCAGCTGTCCTGCACTGAGGTTTTGTGATAAAAGAATTTGACTTCCTGAAAGTCACAGTTTGGTTGAAAAAACATGTGGTAAAGGTTCAAGCTGCTGTCCCAGATCACTTATAGTGGGAATTTTGAAAGGTTACTGCATCATCTTTCTTCTGTATTTTTTTCTTGATTTGATTTATCCTACCTGCTCTCTCCTCTCCATAAGTTATTATTTTAAGAAGGGAAATAAAGAAATTTTCATGCAAGAACTAAAGAAAACCTCCCACTTTTGCAAAAACTAAAGGTGGAACTTTAACTGATGGGAGTAACTTAGCAAGAAGTGGGAAATTCTTAAAAACAGCATCAATGCAGACTAGGCTACTTTGTCTGGTTCAATATTTTTTTGACTTTTTCATGATTTGCAACATGATTTTGACTTAGGTTTGGTTGAATTTTCTCAAGAAATGCTTTGTATGTTGTTCAGATACTTGAAGAGGATTTTCAGCACTTACCTCAACAATATCCAATGATAGTTTGCCTTCTGTAGTAGCTCCAAAGCAGTTCTGGTCTCAGAAGAGTGCAGGTATGACTGTGAAAAGCAATATTTAATCATAATTTCCTCTAGGCATGTACATTTTTAGCAATCAACCAATCTACTTTTATGAACAGCCTCTGAAGGAGAACGCTATTCCTATTTTGGAGAAGGTGTTAGATTAATGAAAAAAAAATTACTCCAGACTCACAGAAGTGCAGGCTGAAATGCAGCAGAGAAGCCATCAAGGATGATGTTAATTTTCTAGGAACTTCTGCAGTTCTACAGTTTTGGAAGTCCTTTTAGAGTGTTCTACATAACAGGACTCAAAAATGACTGAATATGCAACTACTTGTGATGTCTCATCTCTCTGACTTTTTAAAATGGGATATAACTTAGCCCACCTGGGGAGGTCTGAATCCAGCTGATCGCAGCCTGTGCCAAGTTGCAGAAGAGCAGCTATGGAGCAATGCCAGTTGGTGATCTGCTGAAAGGGAGCAATAGCTGATGTAGGTTTTGGTTCTACAGTGTACAGGAGAGAGGGTAAATATGCCCTGTTAGGATTTGTCAGCTGGTCTTGTCCTTATGCAGAGCAACATCACAGCTTTCTGTGATGTTTTTCTACCATGTCTGCAATCGCCTCATACCATGGAGAGGACAGGATTCATCCTAAAGTAAATAAGGGCCTGCACTAACTATCAAAATAATGCCAATTTTACAATGATTTACACACTGCAGGCTTCAAAGATAAGAAAGCAACTAAGCTTATTGATGGTATAAATATTGAATGACATATTAATGTTCTTATATATCCATTTTTCTCCAATAATTCTCCACCAGAAAAGGCAAAAAGATAGGGTGCAACTAAACCTTGCTCCTGTGCACAGAAAAAGCTGAAAAGGCTTTGTTTTAAACCACTTGCATTTATGATTATCTTCTCTCGCCCTTGAAAAATCTAGTTTTGGGAACTGTAGTTGAGGTTCCTCATGTTCTTTGCTACCAGCTGGAAGATCAGCCTGCACTGCACCATGGTCTTTGTCTTTTGCACAAAGCTTACACCACTGTTGTTGGTCTGTCTGAAGGCAGAAAGTATTCAAATTACCATTCAACTGCTAACACACAGTGAGATTCCCAAATCAACAATTTTTGTTATTTTAATATAGTCTTGATCTAGGGCCAAAAACTTTTGCTTTCCAAGTGTTTGTTTTTCACACCAAATGACAGATTTCCTGATGGAAAAAGATATTTTCCTAGTGAAAAACCGTCCAGTGCTGAAACAATTTTTCAACCTCAAAATAAAACATGCAGGGTAAATTTCTAATAAAACCTAATCAGCAGCAATGTGTCTTTGCCAGCATGTTGGCCTTGGTCCAGCCTAGGGGACACTACTACAGAGCTGAATCCCTCTAGCTTAGATATCTGAGGAAGCTGTGGACCAGGGTGTGTAACTTGCCCTCTCCTTTTCTTCCTTCCTTTCTTCAAAGACCTACTGGGAATGCAGGGAATGCAGTTGTCTGCACCTTACAATTTTGCTGAATGGTGGTAAAACAGCTTTGGCTCTCCTAGCAAGAGACGTAAATAGGACCGGAGGACAGAGCTGGGACTTTCTGACCATCTTTCTTTCCTGATACCTCTTGTGAATCTGGCTGGAGCCACAGAACATTGCTTGCTAAGGTGAAATTCTGGCTCTGTGAAAGCAAATGGCAAAATTCCAGTAACATCACTCCAGCCAGGACTTCATTCTGTGAATCTAGCCCGCAACTTTGGAGAGAGCAATTTTACCTATGCCAGTGTGTGTCCTCCCCATCCCAATCAGATTTTTAACAAGTAGTACCTGGCATTTCCTTCTGCTGCTGTGTTTGTTATCAGAAACACCTTAACATTTTGGCAGCTGGGGTCAGTCTTGTTTCTAGTTTACTGCTTAGCAGCCAACCTGAACCTGTCTGTAAGGTGTGTTTTATTAGGATTTTGTAACCAAGATTTTGTACATCTTGGGATTTTGCATTAGTTTGGTCATTTGGGTCAGTGTTCAAGCACAGCCCTACACCCATCAAAGGGTGGGTCTGAAAGGTCATCTCTTTTGTAGATCAGGTCATAGGTGGCTATCTCCCCACCTCAGAAATGACAAGCACCATTGCACTGGGATGCTCAAAAATGATGATGCAAGGGTAAAAGAAGAACAAGAACTTGATCAGAGCTCAGCACAAGAAGTATGTTATCAAGGCCACAAACTCCCAAATAGCTTTGAAATGAAGTTTCCTAAAGTCATTAAAGACTAAAGTACCCAGAGCTTCTTTTGTTGGAGTCCTGAATTAAAAAGAAAAGAAAAGAAAAAAACAAAACAAAAACCCCAACAACAACTCCCTCCCCACAAAGTTCAGAGTAGAAAAATTAACCCTGGGAAAATCTGGAAAGCCTGAGATTATACCAGACATTCATCCTCAAGCTGATTTTTTTGTACAATCCTGTGTTGTGCTCAAAACAAAAATCTGAGAATACTCCTTAAAGCGGAAAACAAAGCTCTGCTCCAGCCATACATCTGTGAGTTTTGAAACAAAGGTTTGTTTGTGTGCCTCAATCACTCTTGCCTATGAAAGCAGACACTTACTTGAAAAACTTTTCAGGGAAACACTCTAAACCAACATCCTGGTATAAATTTGCAAAATGCAATACAGGCCTGATTGTCTTTGGAGAGGATGCAGGCCGCATACGAATAGCTCTTTCTGAAACGTAATGTTCTTTGCATGGCTCAGTGGCTAATGTACAATAAATCAACAAAAGACCGCTTCAAGAAAGCTATTGGGCAGCAGCAAGGCCACTGTTATTTTATCTTTTTACAGTATTTAATTGGAAGTTTTTTCCTGAAACTTTACCCAACCTTCAAATTACTAGACTCTGTATAAGAAGAGATTGATAAGATGAATTTTTTTTTCACTTTTTTTTTTTTTCCCCTCCTTACAAGGGAGCAAGTTTTTGCCGAGGGAGAATAAAGTTACAAGTGTCTAGCATTTTGCTGAGGGAGAATGAAATTAGATGCTGAATGGAGCGGATAGGAAAGGCTGGGAAAATGCAAAGTTGGCAGTCATACCAGGTCAGTCTAGAGCTCCCACTGTCCTTCTACTGCACCAGGTGTCCGCTGCATTCAAATGATACTATTATTCATAGACTGAAGCAGAGTATTAAAACTCCCCCCAAAAATAATTTGCAACTGAATAAAGATATAATCCTGGAAATATAACTCTCCATTAAGGGTCCCCATTAGCAACACAAGAGCCCCATTGTAAAGGAGTTATGTATATTTATCAAGTTAAAAAAAAACACAACAACAAAAAAAACTTCTCTCAGTGCTTACATGTTAATAGAAAACTTTTATAGCCCTAGTCTCGGAACTAGTAATGCATAAAATGTAAAGCATCTATTATTCTTTGGCAAACTATTTAACATTTGACAGGGAATTGCTAAAACTTGAATAGTGTTCTAGCAAAGGATTGGATAATGTGATCTCTGCTAACTAAGGGGCTGCCATGGAGCAGGCAAGGGAAGTGAGACTTCATATTTTAATAGTTTGCATTTTAGCAAGCTGCTTTAAAGAAGGTTTTTGCTGACTTCTCCTTTCTCTTGTAGAAAAATGGGTCCTTTCGTTTGCAGATGGTATCTGGTGCATAGGAGCTTACTATGCTCCAGTAGAAATAGGAATGCTGGAGGTCCAGGGAGATTTCTCCCCCTGCCACCGGGTTCCTTGTCTAGCCCCCGCCCCCCTAAATCTTAAGTCCTGTTCTCACCCTCCCACCCCAGCCCTCCCTTCAGATGTCTCACTCTGCAGAGGGGCGTGATTTGAATTACCCTTCCTAATGAAATGAATGCTGAAAGGTAAACTCCTTAATGAAGCACACATGAAGCCTTTGCCTATCGCTTTGTGAAATGAACCCTTAAAAAGGAGAAGTTAACCACCTGGTAGATACAGGAGAAAGGTTTCCCACCCACAAGCTCTCCTTCACTGCGAAAAAACGTACCTTCAGTGGAAATAAACAGAGAAACTAACAGCAGCTGAGGCTAATGGCACGATGGAGCAGAGGACAAATTTCAGCATTTTACTTATCCTGTTGGGAAGTGCAAAAATCATCAGAAGCTCCTTTCAAACCACCCCTGACAGCAGGTTACTCAGGAGAGAAACACATTCAAATAAGCCTCCATCACCTGATGGTTACATGGTGGTGCCTCATTTGAATATTATCGATTCCAGATTTTCCTGAAACAGTAAGAAATATCCAGATATAAATAAAATGTTAAAGTGTGAATTCAAGTCTGCCTTACCCACAAAACTCTCCCTCTCTCTCACTAGCTGTTTTATAGTCATCTGTGATTCCTTTTTAGTATTGGTATGAGCCTGGCAACATAAAAACCACCACCATATAGAGCTGAAAACCCCTACGTATCAATAACTGTTTCTAAATCCACAAACATACTCAATTTTTAGAGCTACACTGTGTCATTCTATCAGGAATAGAGAAGAAAGCACAGAAAGCACACTAACATGGAGTCAATGTTTTCAAAAACAGAAAAAATGCACATATTGTTCTTCTAGCCTCCTAATTAAAAAAGATAAAGCCCTGTTCTTTTCACATACATGGGCTTAGCATACTTGGGAAAGAGACAAGTAGGTTTTGCAGAAGACCAAAAAAATATACGCCAAAATTCTACATCAGTGGGCGCAATCATGGCCTTTAACATTTGAATAGTGTGAACAGCAGAGCCTGAAACACAGGGTGTGTAAGTGCATATTAATTTACTTATTTAATGTTGTTGTTGCAGCTGGGCATGAAATAGACCCCTCATTTCTAATAAGGCACTGTGCTTTCAAGGATAAGCAGAGGGTATGCTCACCTTGGGGAGACTTGCCTAGTTTTTGGGTTCCCTGCTGAACTTTGCAGTAAAATAAGAAAATGTCATCCTTTAGTAAGAGAATAAACCACTGTTTATTCAGGCTGGATTCAATCCTGTTGTACTGGCCTGCTGAGGATAACTGTCCCTCACAGTCAATGCATCATTTTCTACTGAAGCTGTTATTTAGAGGCCATTCCCATCCCTTGCCCATGGAATGTCTTACAGTTTGGTATGGACAAATCCCTTAAAACTGTTGGTCATTCAGTTGTTTAAGCAGTGTTGAGAGTTTAGACATGAAAGCTCGGCAATGTGACACACTGGATCCTTTTGGAAAGCAGGGACCATGGCAACATTGGCGATATATATGTTAGGGGCAGGGAAGAAGAAGACAGGAAAGAAAGAGGGGAAGAAGGAGGCGGGAGGCCCAGACCATCAGGCTTTGCAACATACTTATATTTTCAAATATATTTAATTACATTTAATATATAAAGAAGTCAGTGCTGGGCTGAACTAGCAATGCTGCTCCTTTAATTCAGCCAGTGCATTTGTACATATTAAAAACATTACACAGCAGGGGCTATAATTTCACATGCTGCCATCTCTAGACCACTACAGCAAAACACAAAAGAGACAGCATGCATGCTGTACCCCTGCATGTCATGTAAAACAAGGAGACTGCCTGTAGTATGTGTGTGTGCACTAAGAGAGATCCAAATGCAGCTCTTCTGAAATTTTAATGCTCTCATAAAAATAAACAAACTTCAGCAATATACAACATGATTCCAATTAGTAGCTCGATCAGAATAACTTGGCATTGTCTATTGGCTTTATACCAGGCAGCCAGCGAGATGTCAGACGGAGGAGTCCATTCTCCTCTCTGTGTGTGATCAACTCCCATTACTGGTAATGGAAGCCACATACACATAAGGGAATAATATACCCCTTCATGAGAAAAGCTCTCCTCGGTGAATTGAAGGTGTATAATGTTGTGGGTGTTTTTCATTCCCTGTCTCTACTATTGTGTTTCTCCTCAGCCCATTCAAATTATTTCATATGGACAAGTGGCACACAGTGTTTGGTCCTGTTTTCATTAAATCAATAGCAGAACTCAATTTTACCTCAGTGTAATCTGAGCTGGGTCCAGAAGTATCTTTCTTTTCATTTTTCAGAATTATTCCTTACTTTCAGAAATAATTATCAGCCTTTTACCCTCTTCTTTGCCTTTGGTGTGCAGATTTAAATATATTTTAACTCCCAGCTCAGATTTCTTCTTGTGTAAATAAGAAAAACAGAGTTCCAAATTTACAGAAATGTCAGGAAAGACATTAGTACTGTAAATGAACTTCCTCTGTAAACATTTTGGGCATTCCTAATCATCTCTAAACTCCAGCTTTCTTCTGTCACAGTGTTTTGATAAATTTGCCAAGCAGAGGACAAGTAGGGGAGATAAGAACATAAAATCCAAACAAGACAAGTGATGAGACAGGTAGAATCCTCCTGGTTGACCAGACAGATGTACTAGAAAAAGAAAGGAACCAAAACACGTAGTCATGAGGGTCATCAAAGCTACATTGCTCATTATTTCAAGCATATTTTCTTGCTTGTTTTCCATGCAACATACATTTTAAATGCATCAAGCACAACTATAAACAATCATATGTTATTTGCAAGTTGTCTCAAAACCTACATGACATGAAAGTTGATTTAAAAGCTGTGAAATAACCTACTGATATCCCATGAATTCTCTACTACTGCAAGGCTTTGTCTACATTACAAAGGCAATAGCAGATCTGCAGAGCTATAGAGCTGATGGTGAGGAATACATGTCCACAGCACATGTGTTTGTGGGACTTTTTTCAGATTAATTCTAACCTGGTCTCATAGACTAAAAGCCCATTAGTCTACCCTGAGATGGTTTGATTGATAATTATAGTTCTCTAATCAAATGTTTAAGATATCAAAATTTTAATATTTGTGTCCAGTAGCAGTTTCTATGGTAATAATTCTTTACAGAATAAATTTCAGTGCTCTTTACATCTTCTTCAGTATGTGCAATTGCTGTTTTCAAGGTATCTCTTTTCCTTGATTTTTGTTTCCTCAACTTCCAGTTACCCATAGGCCATTGCAACAAATGGGGAACTCAGATTCTCCCAGACCTGCTGGCCCAAGGTGGATCTTCCAGAACAGAAAGATATTTTAATTTTCACACTATCGTGATAGGGTAAAACATCCAATTAAGGTCACACTGCTGATATGAAAGAGAGCTCAATGTGCTTTCCACACGGAGTTTGTCAAAAACACTAGTTTTGCTTACGGAAATAGCAACAGAAAAATCAGGCAAACAAATCAGGTTCCTAGTTTCATTGAATGACAGTATTTTAAATATCCTTTTTAAAAAACCAAATAAATTAATCTAAAAAAAATAGCACTCATTATCCCCCTTTATCATATACACAGAACCTTTTAAAAATTTTACTTCATAGCACTAGAGCTATCAGATCACACCAACCTTCTTGGAAATGCAGAATGGAAACTGCATCATACCTGATATGAAAAATATGGCATTCCCCTCTCAGTCACTTCTGAATCCTGTTAGCAGGCTGGCCTCTGACCATGACTAAAATAGGCCACCTTAAATACAGTATGTAGTTAGTTAAAACTACACTGGGGTTAAGGGGAATTTTCAATTGCAAGTGGTATCCCTACCAAAAGTCAAACTCTTCTATCTCCACTTACCACATAGTTTTCCAAAAGCACTGAAAACATGTAAGTCTCCATTCAGAAGAGCAAAGTTCCTGTGGCACATACAGCAAACGAATGATCACATGTCATGCTGGATGCTGCAAAACCAAGTGTGCATATTTTAGAGACAGAAGGAAGCATCTTCTGAGATTTGTTTCATGAGTGCAACCAGAATCTGGTCAACAAACTGGTTTTAACAATCCAGCTGATGTCTGGTTTTCAGACAGTGACATAATCCATGAACTGAAGTGAAATAAATTTATGCAGATAAGATTTTGAACCTAGTACACATTTTTTGAATGGTCTCTGTGAAAGTTTGACATTTGACTTGAAATGCATTCAGAAAAATGATTCCAACATTCACTTTTCTGTCCAGAAAACTGAAATCCTGAATGTGTACACTAAAGTCAATTTTAAAAGCCTTTCGCAAGTAGCACAGTCCTATTTCTGTGGTTTCCCTACATGCATATACAACGCCCAAATATTTTCTGGTTCATATTCCTAAAGCTTAAAATGTACATGGGGCATCTTGAGACAACTCTTCGACAAGGATGAGCAAAATCAGTGAGAACTAGAGTAGCTAGTACAAGCACTTGTTCACCGGACATCAGGCAGATGTGGGGATAAAACTGTCAAGTCTGAAAACACAAAGAGAAATATTGCTATTTTCTATTATTCACATTCTTCCCATGAGCTGTTTGTTCAGTTGCCATGGCATAGGCGGTGAGATTTTATAATTTTTCCCCTGCCTGCCATGTGCTCATACAACAATGTGAATTTAATCAGTCCAGACAGTTGGTTGTGTTTTGTCCATGTGAGTGGAATAAAACTTTTCTCACCAGCTAAACCCACAAAGTATCTAAAAGCCATAAATAATCAGTAACTCCTATGACTTGCACCTGCTTGCTTTATTTGACCAAGGATACAGAAAGGCTTATATAATGAACAGTGTTCCCAAGCATTAATCACCTCTGATTGCTTATAAAATTCAAAGTAGTTGTTATGTTTAAAATATTGGATGCATTTTTTTGTTTCTTTCCTGTATTTAGATTTTAGTCAGGTCAATGTTGCAGCCTTACCTCCCTCAGTAACATTACCCTTGTTTCAAAAATATTTGACGGGGAAAAGGACAAGTTCTGGGTAGCAAATAAATTTCTAGTCACCTATTAATCATAACAGATGTATTCTTGTAGTACATCCTAACCAGCAAAAGGAAGTGGGAAAGATGCAAAAAAAAAAAAAAAAAAAGGCTGGAGAGAAACTATAAAGCACTGCGCTGTAAGAGAGATCTCTGCCAAGCTTATGCGGAACCAAGTACAAGTATGTGCCAGCTTGTACAAAACAATACAACTTTATTTTGTATAGCGTCTTTCATCCAAAGTCTATCCCAAAACCACTTTACAGGAGTTAAACAATACAGTTACAGAGATAAATAATAGCAGAGGGAGAGCAAAATTAACAGATATGTGCAAGTCAGAAAAGATATATTTTGCACAGAGATTTGGAACGAGATCTTTATAGGAACACTGGAGTGTTTTAGTTTTAGCATTTTTTTAAACAGAGCTTAGCAATGTCTATAGAGATACAAATCAGAGCGAAAGTGGTAAATGCCAGGAAATTCAAAGGTATGGCTTCATTAAGTCCTGCAGGTTCAAAATTAAATTAAGTCAAAATCAAAAGCCAGCAGAACAGTTTAAAAATTAAGGCAGCCTCTCAATCTTTACACTTTTGGCTTTATGCCATTCATTCAGCTCTATAATATTTGTAGTTGTTTGGCTTCTTTAAATGGAAAGAAAAAAGAGGAAAAGTAAAATAATGGAGCCAAGTACTGAGTACTCTATGCTGTAAATATGGTGCAGCTTCACAAATAATGAAAAGTGTACATTGGAGAGCAAAATTTGACCCAAAGTATCTTTTGTGGAACCTGGCAAGAAAATGATGTTGTCTGTCTGGTAACCAGGGCTCTAATCCTCTGGGGGAGCCCTGGCGGGTACAGAACTTGCCTATTCAGTTCTTCTGAATTAATCAGAGCCTTGCTTGCCCACCAGTTCTGATTTTTTATGCTTAATAACTGCAGGAGAAGGATATGGCAAGGAAGACAGAGTGCAGTGAGTGGAGGGTCTGTATGGGCACAGAAGTACATGGGCACTTGTCTCTTGGTGGAACTGGGGATGATGTGGCAGTTCCCTTTGTGGGTGGATGGGAAGCCTTTTAAGGAATGGGCAAAATTCAGAGATTAAAAAAAAAATCAATTACCTCTTGAGTAGGCAAAACCAACATCAATCTGCAAGAGAGCCCAAAAAGTATTATGCTTTCAGTTGCTGTCTTGAAAACCTAAGAGCAATTCTTCTACTGAACTGAAGCAAGCTTTCTCTGACTGACCCAAAAACATGGACATTTGTAAAGGGAGCTGATTCCACAACGTCCTGAAAGTATTCTCAATAAAACCAGTGCTTTAAATAATAGGGCTCAATTCATCAGTGACATAAGCAATGACTGCAATTGAGCCAGAAGAGCCAAACCTATGCCTCAAAATGCATTAACTTCCCCCCAAGCCACATACAATGAGCATGCAGAGGTGGTCTGCAGCACGTGTATGAAAAACTGACCTGCAGCTGTAAAGGAAAAGACAGCAATTTCACAGGGTAGCAGCAGAGGAAAAAACCCAAACACAAGCCAGCTTGCTTCAGTTATTGATCGTTGGCTAACTGAACATCAGTTTCAACAGGAATTGCCAAATTTCCTATTGTCACAATATCCAAAGGTCTTCCTTTACATGGTAATACACCTGTTTTCTAGCCTCTGGAGAACAGGTCATTTGGCACTATTATTTTTGCCACCAGTAAATATTTCACAAAGAGTGGTTACTTATTTCTTGAGACAATATCAAGACAATAACCAGAGTTCTTCACCTCATCCTGTAGTCAAGGCTTAATATTTGTTCACATTCCAACCTTTCACTTTTTCTGAGAGCCCTTTCCTCCATCCATATGCTTCTTGTAGGTGTTCAGTGCATGATGACTTAGTGTATAAATCATTGTGCTGCTTCACATGGAAAACTCTTATTTGCTGAGCTCATGACATTTTCTGCATGTAGCGGTGGGAGCCAGCTGCCGTTGAGGACTGTATACAAAGGGCACATAAATTATTGGGTGTCATGGAAAAATTTATGCACAGGCTACATGTTTTTCCATGCAAGTTTCTAAGTGTTTTGTAGGGATGCAGGAAACAAGCATCTGTACAAGTCTCCACCTCAATCATTGTTCATCTTGAAGCAGCAACAGGGATGAAAACCTGGACTTTGTGCAGCTTCCCAGTTTTACAGGATGGGTAACATGGTTACATGCTTGGGGAAAAAGTATCTCTTTCTGTTTCTTGAGTTTTACACCTTCGATGTAATTTAAAATTGTATTATCTGAAAATTAATATAATCTGAAATTAAAATAACCCTTTAAAAAAACCAAACAAAACCTCCAACAATCTAACACATGGAGAACAGGAAAATTCCAACATGATGTTGTGCAAACCAAGTCAGGATACAAAATACAATTGAAGTCCTATAAACACTAACAACCCTGTCTCCTCAGAGAACTTTTGCAGATTTTCCTTACATGACCAGATTTCACTTTCTTTTTTCATTGCAAACTTGCCATTTGTGCAACCTTTATTTTGGTACCTTTGCTATTCAATGTAATAAATGATCTTTAGGCTCTGCTCTTGCTTGTAACTTCTCACTTAACTCCTTTTTCTTCAGGGGAAATGCCAGAGTTAAAAATCTGCCAGGAATAAAATAGCCTTTTGATGAAACATGAGTAAATCTGATGTCTTATTTATGCTGGGTTTTTAAGTACTGGTGTTTGGCTCTATGGATCCCAACATGCAGCAAGACTACCAGTGAAACCAGTGTAACCAACATCACAGTGACTGCTGCAGCTTCTTTACTGATTCAGCCAGTCTGTCTGTCTCAGAAAAGGTATGATAATGTGCCCTTGGAGTAGGTAAGGAGTTCATATTCTGGGCAAGATCTTTGCCCAAGTAAGTAATATAGTGGTATCAAAGTTTGAAAAAAAAAAAGTAATATGATTTGAACAAATATAGTAATGGAATGGAGGAAATTTTGTTATGAGCCAGGATAGCCAAGCTATACATAACATTCTCCAAGCATTGATTACAAACCTTAATTCAACCTTAGTTCTGTCATCATACAAAAACCTTTCCCTTGAGGTAACCTTGGCATTTAATTAGAAAGGATAATAAATAAAAAGTTATTCTTTTTTTTCCCTCTCTCTAGGCATGCATTCATGCATCTGTGTATATATTGACATAAAAGGTATCATATAAAAGTTAGCCTCAGAGTATTTGTCAATACAGGATGTGAGTAAAGATAATTCTGTCACTTCAAGGGTTTCTTGAAATGATCAAGTCAAGATTAAAAAAACCCATCAACTTTAACCTTCATCATGCTTTGGTCTTGCTTTTGAAAGTACCTAATATTTTCTGGCCATACCCCCTATGTTATTTAAATGCTGGTAATCTTGTTCATGGCAATTTCAATAAACCACAGCAGACATATAATGCTTCCTCTTTTAATAGGTGCAAAGTGAGTTATTGTCACAAAGCATATATATGAAAAAAGGATGTGAAAAGAGAATCCTGCCTAATCTCTGTAATAAGGGCTTGTGAGGGTGCTAACATGGTCACCTGAATTATGCATGTCTATTGTGTTCAAATATCATAAATCGATGCATGAATACCCGCCAAATCATTTTCAGTTCATGAACATTTATATACAGAGCTCTTGAGCACTGCAAAGACAATTAGTCATATTTGTATGCCGGAATTAATTGAGAGTGAGATGCGGGAGGCAGAAAGAGAGAACAAAGAATGCTTTTTGTCAGTTCTTCCAACTGACAGGGATAATTAGATATATGAAATTGAAATTCCTCAGCAGGGGGTTTCTGTTGACAATGAATTTTCTTTTGATTCCATTCTGTTATTCTTTTATGCTGTCATCTGTGGCAATTTGTTATTCAGCTTGAAGCTTAAAAAAGCAAAGCATTCCGCTTTTATGAGTAGATGATGTCAGTTTGTACACTGCTGGGAAATAGATATTAAATGTAATCTTTAAACTAAAAAAAAAAAGAGAGAGGAAAATAAAATCAGTTAAAGAGACAGTGCTCTGTTTACACAGCCCTCAGAGTAAAACTTTTGTGAGAGACAGAGCTCTCTTTGATGGTTTTTAAAGTTGCTCAGGCTGCATTAATGTTTCAGCTGCAGTGCATGTCTGAGCCATGCTGCGTGGTGGAGTAAGGATACATGGCTGGAAATGCCTCCTTAATACTAATTTCAAAATGCTGGACTTTGGATTGGCAGACATCCCTGGAGTATATTAAGTCCAGTACTTTAGTCCAGATACAGGCAGTATTTGTTCACATTCCCAAATCCAACTCCTGACCAAAAGGAAGTGGCAAATAAGAAGTATTCTTTCTCACCAGCACATGCAAACCTTCTTAGTGCTTCTGGTCCTGATTTGGTATCTGGGACCTGATTTTTGCATGGTGACAGCAATTTGGGCAGATGCAGAATCTAGTCCCTGGCTTTAAAAAGAAACATTGCAATCATTTTTTCCCTGCTTGAGGCAGCATCTCATACTCTCACCTTCTTCAGTTCACCATCAGCATAAGCATCATGAAAGCTTTAAAAAAATATTACCTAATGTATCTGCCCACAAAATATTGGTCTTTATGGTCAGAAATTTACATGTTTACTTATTGTCTCCTCTCTGTGATTTTGGCAGCATGCATTCATGCAATAAACTTATGACATGGGCACATACTCTACTTTATAAGCCTAGTACATACATATAGCCTTAATATTCAGAAACATGTATAAAACCTTCCCTAGTTTTTTTGGCAAGGTTTGTTACAAGCATTGCGTGGAATCTAGAGTATGAAAAGCCCATACTGTTCTGCTTTCACCCTCCCCTTTTCACTGGAGCTCTCCTGGCTTTCTTTTGCCTCTTTCCCTCCTCCAAAACCCCATGTTATTTGGCATTTGTTATATTTCAGACTGCAATTTCTCCTTCAACAGGCATCTTGGTGACTGTGGCTTTATTATATTTTATTCTTTTTTTTTTTTTTTTTTTTTTTTACTAAAGCAAAAAAAAGCACACACAGTGTTATGATGTAGTATATATTCCAGTGAACTACTGTGAGTCTAACTATACCATACGGCATATCATTAAACATAGCAATATTTAACACATATGTATTATCGACGCTGCACCCTCAGAGCAGTCTTTGCAGATGCATTTTTATCTCGCACTTTATGGAAGAAGGCCCTGTTTAAGAAGTTGCACAATCTTACAAGTGAAAATAGCTGAGAATATGGTTTGAGGGACTTCTTCTCACAGAGGCATGAGTGTGCCCACAGTATCCCAGCAGTGACCTAGAAGATGCACCCCATATAAAAATATTAGGCTCTATTCAGTCTTTTACTCTCTCTGTTGAGACTCATTAAGGATGCTGTTTGTGATGGCAGTTTCTGTAACCTGGCACATGTCCACTGGGAAATGCATTGATGCCATCAAGTGACTTCATGAAGATAAATTTATTTAGTCACTACTGACCTTTGATGAATTTGAACTGGTTACTCAGACTTTAAAGACTCTATTCTTTCGCTGTCTTCCTACCACCTAAATAGCATTGCAAACACTGTATTTGCAAGTTTTTTAGCCCATTGTTCATCTTGGCCTCAGTTATGTTTGGTATATCCTCTACCTTCACATGGGTTTATAAAAAGACTGATAGAATAATCTACAATGTTTTACAGGAAAGTTTTTGTTAAATTCAGTAGGCCAGAGGGAAGCAATAATGTAACACGTAGAGGACACCATGCACCTCAGTCTTTCCGTACAGGTTTGTTCAGTAAAGACATAGTTATTATTCAGTGAAGTGCAGAGGATTTGTCTCCGTTTAATGCCCCTGAGGCCTGCCCCATGCCAGCCCAGGATCTTTTGGGATTCAGCAGGACTCCATGAGGGTGCACTGGTGGAATCAAGAAACATGCCTCTGGAGTGTCATGGGGCAACCAGGCAAGAGTCAGAGGCTGCATGCAGTATTTATCTCCTTTACTGGTCTAAGCTCAAAATTATTATTCTTTTTTCTCTTGAGTAAGAAATTTAAGTAGACCACAAAATCAGGCCTCAAGTGTACCTTTTAGCATTGACAGAAGATTTACCTTCACAATGTGCATTTCTTAAAATCAAACATGTTTTTGGGGGAGGATCAAGATCCATATGTGTTAATATTTGTTGGTGTTCAAAGACCATCAGTGACCATCAAAGCATCAAACCTCCGTTATGATCTGAGGAGCTAAACATTAAATGCACTTATTTCGTAACCATGAGTTTTTAATTTTTTTTTTTTATAATTAAATCAGTGTATGAAGCAGTATGTAAATTTTTGAAGAAGACATGAAGAAATTAATTCAACTGCCAAAATAGTATATATGGCTTATTCTGAAAAACATACAAATATCACCTGCTCTGAAAGACTGAAAGTTTGTAAAACACATCTTGTAGCATTGGTGACACTTTCTGATTTCAGAATTTTTCTTGGTATTGTATTTTGCTCTCCAAAAATATTAGCCCTTTGTTATAAAAAAGTTTCGTAAGGACACTAACATGATTTAATTTCTTGCTTTTTAAAGGCTTTCCCTCCTCTGTGTTAACTGGAGAAAGTCAATGGAAAAAAATGGCCTAGATTTCAGTTTTGAGCATGTTTGTGATTACTGATAGACAGATATTTGTTTTCCCTATATACACAGTAGTTCACTCCATAACTCATTTTATAACTGTGGCCAGTGCTTGGGATCACTGATTTAAAAAAAACCTTTCTCTCTTACTCAGAGAAGATTCAGTCTATCAGGACTGCACTCTTTCATCTGTGTTTTGCTTTGTAAAATGAAATACATAGCCAGAATAGATGTTCATATGATCTTTCTCAGGAGCAAATTAAATTACTATTGCATGGCTGCTCTGCCACAAAAGAAGGGAAGTTATTATTTGAGGCCTTCATTCTCACAACCAAATATAATTTTGTATGTCAATTGGTAAAGTACACAGCATTATATGATACTCTAACTTATCAAAAGAAAAGGATCATACAGATTTTCCATCTACATTTTCTAAGAGCTACATGTCTATGACTAAAAATAAACTGGTGAAGCTTACTCCTAAACTTATTTTATAGAAGAAAAAGCACCATGTGAAAAGCTAAATCAGTGTCTCCCCTTTTTGCTTTTACTGTGGATGCAGTGAGATACCCTGATTGCAGCTGCAAATACTGAATTACTTTAAGTTCTGGAAAGTGATCATCTCTATGCCTTTTGCCAGATAAATAATCCTATCTCTTTTAGATGGTCAGCTTCATTCCTGAACTGCTTTCCTCCTCATTCTCATTCTTGTCACAGCACAAGTTTCTCTGGTTGGGAAGAGAAGCATTGCCTGACTGGGCACTGGCAGGAAATCAAGAGCTGAGGTTCATCCCCTTCAGAGAGTTTCTCACACTACATTGGCCCAAAACTGCAGCAAGTGGTTTGGGGTGCAAAATCAAGGAGCTTTGAACCTCTTCAGCTTTGCAGCAGGTGCTGGGGTGATTGTTTCGGTAAGGATTAAGGGATGCTGTCTTCTGATCTTCTCCTTGTCAGCCTGAATGCACACAGTGCAGTTAGGATGCTGGCATCATTTCCAGCACTCCTCATTCCCTGTTGGGACTCTTCTTTGGGGAGAAGGACGTTAACTACTTTAGCTTTTCTCATTGAGTCCTGTGTCCGACTTGCCTCCATCATGCAGTGATGTTAAATGATTCATGTCTTCCCCCCAGAGAAGCTGAGGAGACTTCAGGGGAATGAACACTGGCTCTTAGCGAAGCTTTAGGACAGCACCAAAATGTGTTGACCATCTAGGCAGAATTACAGTGGTGCTGTACCTGCATGACCTGTTTGTGAGAGAAAAGGTTTCATTTACCACTATATCAATCCCTTCAGCTTTCATTAACAATGTGCTTATTGCAACTAATTCTGGGATTATTTAAATTGTTTCACCTTAAAGTTTGTGTGTGAGTATTGAAACAGATAACATTAATCTGAATTCTCTGTTTAGCTCCATTATTGCAACTATTTTCATAGTTTAGAATTTAGTTCTTACATTGGCAGATAAGTACAGGTTAGCCCTCTTTCTCCTCATGCCTCTTTTAGTTAAATTCTATCTGCTTGTCCTTTCTCTGTATGATCTACCAATCCTCATTAGGGCAACTTCTGTCACTTCAACACAAACCATGAAACACACGGAACACTTCTTTTAATAAAAGGGGGAAAAAAGAGGTGCAGGGGCCTTATTTTCTTCTCATCCTGATGAGATTTGTGCCAGATGCTGTGTTTCATAAAGTAAACACCCAGGCACGTCTCCTAACTTCATAATTATGTGCATATATTCTCCACATAATAAAACTAGAATAAAATCACTACTCACCCACAAGTAGTAAATCAAGCAAATGGTGAATTAAGTTTGTTTGATGAATGTTGCTCTTTATAAAATTAAGCTGTTTACAATGCGTGGTTCATCTTCCTTTACATGTTTAATGATTTTATTGCTTAGTATTTGTTCTATTATTCCATTATTGTTCTATTATTGTGTGAGGAAGAAAGAAGTAACGTTTCTGCACTGTGGCTGTTAAAATAATTCTTCTTTCTGTTTCTTTTAACCATAGGCATTTGCTGGTTTCCCCTCAATTACAAACACAAAATTAATGAAATATCACTCTTATATGTCCATCATAGTTTTTTCCTCTAAAGCAGATGTAAATGGATGAGTTCTGACACATTGCTTTTTGTTCTCCAAAGAAAACACGGTGTTATGGAAAGTGTGGTGTTTCACACAAACCAGGAAATTTTGCTTTGTTTTCCATCTAATTTTTTTTTTTTGATAACAACCAGCCAAAATATTTGCAGACAAGTACTTTGGTATTTTTCCATTTCAAACTTTTCTTCTTTGTAACACCTGAATGACACCTTCGGCTTCAGGAAAAGCTGAGAAATATTGCCTAAAACTACAAATAGACAATTTCAATTATACTTTTTCCACTTCTCTTTAACTCAGAGCCTTGCCCAGTCAGTGGACCATGCCTGCAGAGAGGAGCATGCATGAAGCACCCTACACTTATTAGGAGCGTCTGGAACCAGCAGATTTAAAGGAGAGGATTCTAACTTGTGGGATGAGCAAAATTTCAGCTGGACAAGGAATTGGCACTGGTAAATCACAGGAAAGAAAAGCATCTAATGAGGCCAAAAAAATATGTGGTGACTTCTGCTTGTGGAAGGAGGAGAGGAAATCTCTCATGAAAGCTGGGATGAACACACTGGTGTCTCTGAGAATCCCAAGGGGAAAAGTGAAAACCCAGTTGGACATTTCACGGATAGTCAGGTTGTCTGAGCTTGGGAGAAAACAGGATAGGAGTCCAGAGACCCCCAGGATTGCTAGGAGGTGATCCCCACAACCCAAAAGGTGCTGCCACTTGGATGAACAAGAGGGCCTGTGGGATAAGAGCCTGACAGAACAGCAGTTGACATATCCTCCTTTGGGATCTCCTCTTGGAGCTACATCGGCAGCCCCTTCCTACTGCTCTTTCTTTTCTGGCTACAGTCTGGCTACAGTGGGTTGACGATGGCTTTGGGGATAAATGAAAACAAGGTTGTAACAAGTGGCAATTTTTTGAAGTTCAGTTTGTGGTGTTTGTGAATAACTCACCCTTAGGCCTCTTTTTTTTCATTGTACCCAGTGGAATTATGCATACAGCATTAAATGCAGTCCTGTGCAAAAGACGGGGTAGAACACAAGTTTCTAATCTTTTGAAGCTGTATGTGTGCCATCCATATATTGCTGCATTTCATCCCATTGGAAAGGAGAAGCTTGAAAAGTTGAAGAGAATCAGAACTGAAATCTATTGCAGAAGTTCCTAAGTTTCTTCTGTGATCAAAACCTATTATACTTCCTACACAAGCATGGTGTTTATATATTAGCAAGCAATTATGCTGCTTTTAAAAATGCCTGGAAAGACTTTTAGAAACAGAAAATATGCAAGTTATGGTAGCCTACGGCTGCCATTAACTTGCACAAAGATAATTTATATTTTATGTGTGTTTTATTTTTATACACCTGCTTTTCTTTGCAATTCATAAAGAAACCATATTGATATCAAAGGAAATGCTCTGTCACAGAATTTATAATCCTAACTGAGAGGTTCACATCAGTACCTTCTAATCTTTTACACTTTTATGATGTCAAAGGTAATTTCAAGGGGGAGGGAAATATAAAAATTAAAGTTTTATGATGGGACAGCAGCAGGCTGGCAAACCTGAATAACAGCTGAATAACTGTCAAGAGGTGGCAGTGCCTGGGGTTTTCCTTACTTTGGTTCTTTGCTTGTGTTGTCTGAGGTTTGAAAAGTCCAGTTGGGGCTCTCAGTCAGGTGAACCACTGTTTCTCCCTCATTGTTCTTACTGGAGGCTGGTTCCTGCTGTGGCCTTTGTGCCTCTGGGCATGTTTGATTTTTCTCTGGTGTAATCCCCCATGCAACTTGGAGGTGCCATTTTGGGGAAGGCAGGTCCCTTTGCAGCTCTCTCACAACCCTGAAGACAGTCAGTGGTGCGTAGCAGGGGGACGGAGGGAGACGGGAATCAAGAGTCAATCATCAAAAAGTCCCAGGCACAGTGGGGGAGCCTCTGGATTGCTTCATTTCTGTAAAGAGCCTTACGGCTCTTTACACAGAGGGTTTACATAGTGCCCAATCTCTGGTTTCATGCACCCTTTGGCCGACCCCTGGGTCCCTGCCCTATTGGGCTCTGTACAGCAGGGCACGGTTGGGGGACAAGTGCGCTCTCAGCCACTGCTCCAGGGTTATCTGGCAAGGCAGGTGCCAGCAGATGTTAATTTTCAAATGCCCTGGCATGGCCGTGTCGCCTCCGAGGCCCCACTCCCCAAGGCAGCAGCTCTGTGCTCTCAGTTCCCTCATGTGTGACCCGGCAGCCTGTATCATCTTACAGGGAGTGAATAGGAGACTGAAGGGCAGGCTGTGTGGTCACTGTTTTCAATATCCCTCCCGCTAGCCATTACATCATCCAGCTACTCTCTAAGAGGATTTTCAGCAGGCTTGGCTTCGTTATTAAAATAGTAATTAATTTTTTCCTCTTCACAAAACCCGAGGACCTTCAAATGGAGGCCTCAGGAGTGAGGGCAGCTTCCTTTTGAAAGTGGCCTTTCTGGAAGCCATAATCGGCTCTCCAACTTTACAGTACACATGTTCCCCAGTAAATGTGATTAAAGAGCCACACAAAAAACCCCTTGCAGAAAATTAATTCAGTTTCCAGAATAAAAAGTTTGATAAAGTTGTGCAATGCTCCAATGACAACACATAATAGAAGTGCAGAGTTTTATCCTCTTGAAGGATAAATGAGCGGCCAGAAAGGTCTGGTAGTTCCCAGAGTAAAAACATCTGCTACAGCTAATTCACTTTAGCTTTTGATTGTAAAATTCATTAGCCATATCAGGCAGCTGTAGTTTCAAACATGTTGCTAGGAAGTACAGTTTTATAGGCTGGGATGCCGTTTGTTCTCCCCAGCAGTGGCGAGGTAGCCTGAGTGCCCGGTGAAACGCAACCTCCTGCCACCCAAAAATAAGGGCTTGAGTGGCGGGGGAGAGGGGGAGGGGGGCTGGCCAGGAAGCGCAGGGCTGAACGAAAAGTGGTGCCAAGTGCCGTCAGGGCCATGGTGGCTGCTCCTCCACGTCACCAGAGCAGCAGCAGATGAAGGTTCCAGTCTTCCTGCAGGACTGGGAAGGAGATGGCTTTGTGAGTTAGAAGTAAACCTGGTGCGTATTGCAGTGCATTTCACTGCTGTCTTCTACGGAGCTTTTTTACAGATCTTATTAAGCATACATTTGGAGGTACATGTTATGGAAAAGTGTTTCCACTTGCTTAGATGAAGAGATAAATCCCAAAGGGATTAAAAAATACACACAGACACACGCATACATATGTGCATATATGTGCATGTCTGTGTTTTTCTGAATTTTAAAGTACGTATTTATTCCTATTTCTATAATAATTAATTTATATTATTTATACTCCTATTACTTATATTTATTTAGAGTAAGCAGGGAAAAAACAAGATAAAACTGCATTTTCTAGGTATTTTACTCTTCCAAATAAATCCTGGTAGAAGATTATTTTAAAATGCTCTCTAAATCTGAAAATAAAGTTACAATAGTAAGTATGTCACTCCAGGCTTCTGAGCAGCATCCTGTAAGCCTTTTTGGTGCACAACGATCATAGTTCTTGTAACTCATGTGGAATATCCCCTGTTACTTGGGTACAATTTAAGAAAACAGCTAAAACGAAGTGGGAGTCAGGGACAGAGAAATTGTGCTTCTATGTCCATCAAAAAAAATATTCTACACTGAATGACCTTTGCAATTCCTCGAGGGATGGAAAAAAATTTTTTGACTTTATTGTGCCCCGCAAGACTAGCAATGGCCAACAAGTGTTAGTTTTTGATGGGCAGAAAGATTTCCCAAATACCTGTGAAACCATCCCTGATGTTATTTCTGCAAAAATACTATCTCTCAAGTAAAATGAACAAACTGACACCTATGTACCCACTGTTCCATTTTTACAGGTCACAATGAATTATGCAAGCCTGTCACCTTAGACACATAAGGCTGCAGGCACAGTCAGCTTGGTGATGGTAAATTCACTTTGATTAAAGCTGATTCCAGCACAACAATTTTTGTTAACTGAGAAGGATAGATGTTGATACTTTTCTTCATTGTAACACAAATATAGGGGAACTGTTCTAAATAATCTTTCTTTAAGCTTTCCTTCTTACGAAGTCATGATATTTTCTCATTATTGGAAATGTTCGAATGATAAACAAGGGTCCAACAAGGACCAGTCTTTTCTATGGGAAGATGCTGACACTGGTGCAAATACACCATCCAGATGAACACCTTAAGGTGCATGAGCCTAAAACTTTAATGCTGCCTCTTTCTTCCTGTCATATTGGACCTACCTTTTATTTCTATAACAACACAGAAAAACTTCAAAGATATCTAGATGACAGATAGATGCTCCCTCTAAATTTGTTTTACTCGTGATTGGCAATGTGTGCTCAAATGAACTGACAACTCCATCATCTCTCTCATAAACTGCAGGATGAATTAAAAATGAACCAGGAAGGCACTTTTATAGCTAATCTATGTTGACATTTCTTCACTGATATCAATGAAGACATAGCAATTAATATCTAGTGAGTACGCCCTAAGGTTTACAAAACATTTATTTTTTGGTTAATTTTGAAGCAAGTAATTAAAGATGCGGGGTTATTTTACTTACAGTCTTGTACTAAAATATTAGTTCTAAACACAGACATTGGTGGCTTTCACATAAATGTAGGTTTCTTTCTTTTCCTACTCCATCTGTCCAACCACACTTTGTCTCCTCCAAGACAAAGAAAGCAGAGCAATGCATGCGTTTGGATAGGCTGGTGTGACACACTGTTTCATTGCAGTCTGTGTTCTCAGATGTGTCCTGTACACCACTCAGGCCACTCTTGGTGACTCTTTACAGGATCATGAAGCAGATTGTCTGAGAAGATTTGCTATGGCACATAAAAGACAAGTGGCTGATGCCAGCATGGCATTACTAAGGGCAAATCACTCCCGATCAGTCCAATGGCCCTCTGAAACAGAGTGAAAGCAACGGTCCCAGACATGAGCAGAAACTGGGAGAAGTCTCTCAGAGGAGCCCTGTAGAGAAGGACCTGGGGTTCTTGTGGATGAAAATCTGGACAGGTGCCAATAGTGTACACTTGCAGCCCAGAAATCCACCTGGATCCTGGGTTGCATCCAAAGCCGTGTGGGCAGCAGAGCAAGGGAGAAGATTTTGTCCCTCTGCTCCTCTCTGGTGAGACGCCACCTGGAGTACTGGATCCATGAACTCATGAACATGTACCCTTTCCAACAGGGTAAGGGGCAGCAATGGTTTAAACTGAAGGAAGGTGGGTTTGGATTTTATGTTAGGAAGAAATTCCTTACTGTGAGGGTGGTGAGGCACAGGCACATGTTGCCCAGAGAGGTGGTGGCTGCCCCATCCCTGGAAGTGTTCAAGGACAGGTTGGATGGGGCCCTGAGCAACCTGATCTGGTGAGTGACATCTCTGTCCATGGCAGGGGCATTGGATGTAGATGATCTTTAAATTCCCTTCAAACCCAAACCATTCTATGGTACTGTGATTCTACCATCAGGTGGCATGGGCATCCACAAAAGTTTCGTAGTCACATGGGAATCACAGCATGAAAATGAACAGATGTTGCTAGGCACTTCTTATGACTTATTATTCATATTGCAGCAATTCCAAGAGACCATATTCCAATGGGGCTGGATGGAGTACATCCAGTCACTAAATACTTCCCTAGAGTGCAATGGAAGAGCAGTAAGTATCTGTGTAAAATGAAGTCTGCTGTATTCAGCACACCTTGAGAGTGTTTATATATTCTGGAGCACATCTCTACCTTTGGAAGTATCAGTAAAAGAGACACCAACTCCAGTCCTATTTTCTGTGAATCAGTCTTTTGAAAAGCTACATTGGAACGTGCTCTTGTGGTGAGCCAAACAAAGCCAATTTTTTTTTTTTTTCTAGGCAAGTGACAACCTCTTCCCACATGCTGCCACAGTTTTCCTGGCCAGGGTAGAAGGCTGCACTTTGCTTATTCCTACAGAATTTTGTTGGCTTTGACTCCTGATCCTATGGCTCTGAAAATTCACTGAATGTACAAGGAAGAAGAGGTTCTTTTACAAATGGCACCAGAAGAAAAGCAAATGACTGAGCTTGATCCTTTCACAAGCTTGTGAATTTAGACAGACCAACAGAAACATTAATTCTTATTTTACCAAATGGAGCAAGTTTGGAAGAAGTTCTTTTGGACACAAAATGTATTCACTTTAGAGAAAATAATAATAATGAAAAAGCTTTAAATAAGGTTTAAAATGTTGACTGGAATTAATTTATTTTACTCTGGTTTTCCCCCTTTCTTTTTTACCGGGAACAAATATTTTGAATGGGACTAGGTTGTGCTTTCAAAACTGAGGGTCAGCATAATGTAAGTGAACAGTGAGATTGTGCTGATGACAAAAGGAGTTTGTTGCTGAATTTATTTAATCAGCTAGGTCCCTTAAAATAATGCATATGCCTGCTCCCTGCAATTAACTACATGCTATTATTGAAGATGATTCTTCTTTTTCCCCTGACAATTTGAGAAAATATACATGATGATGAGCATCAGAAAAATGTCAAACAGAAGAATAACCTGCACAGAACAAAACCAGACTTTCAAACCAACTGTATGACAAAATGAGTAACCCAACTAATACTGATGATATTTTTGTCTTAAAATGCTCAGGCATCGAAACGATAAACAAAATAAGTTTGTGATATTTTTAACTGAAAAGCAGTGGAAACTGTGATTTATAACATGAATCTGCATTAATTATTGTTATCAATTTGAAATTAGAAACCCAAATTTGAATCATTTATCACCATACAAATCAAATTTTCAATTTCAGGTTTATGTAGGTTTAACAGTAAGAAGCTGCAAAGATTTTACAACTAAATTGCAAAGAAAAAATAAGAATTTAACAAGAATAAACTATATCTTTAATAATAAATAACAATTTTTGGTCTCTGAAGAGAGCTGAGGGGTGATATCACATACACATTTCTCTTTAGCATAAATGCTTACATGATCTTACTATTTATTTGGAAAGCATATTACATCATGCCTATGACAAAACCCCTCTTACTAAGCAAAAACAAGCTCATATCTGAAAACAAATAGATGTGTGAAAAAAAAAATACACTTGAGTATAATAATTAAAAGAGTAGCACAATTTTTTTCCCTACAGTATCTAACTGAAAACATAAATTTTCTTTTTTTTTAAGCTTTTTCCATAGGGTACCACAGCATTATGGCCCAAACCCCTTAGCTTAATTTTACTTGCTGAGAGTAAACAGAAAATCTTCCCCAGCCTGACTCTTTCTTGTCCCTGGTGATTTTAAAGAGCGCACTTTTTCTTCTTAAATACGATATAAAGTCTGTATTATTTACTGTGGAAGTTTCCACTATCGAAATAATGATTGCTAATATAATTGAGTGAGAACATTCTGTTTCCTAGTAGACAGAGGTCCTGTGCAACCTTGCACATTTAAACAAAATGATTACCAGCAATCACCTACTTGAAATTCCTCCAAGGGTTTTTGTGTAGAGCGTATGAATACACGGGAACAAAGACAAAATACACATTTTGTTCTATTTTAGTAGTTCTACTTAGATTTGAACTGGGAAGCTGCAGAACTGGGAACGATCATTTTGTTCCATTTTTCTGAGTTTGACTAAATAAGTTAATTGCCCCAAGATGGAGATCTTGGGACTTACTTGCATGAACTGTGGCAACACAGTACGTGAATTGCACACAGAAGTAACTACAGAATTTGTTGTGAGACACACAGACAAAATGAAACAACAGTTTGGAATAATTATGCAGGAATATCTAAGCATTTTAAAAGTCTCTTTTTATCTGGGAGACTAATGCATGCCCAGGTGGCTAGAATGGGCCTCATCCCAATACTCTAGGACTTCAAAATTGTTGCCTGGGCAGGGTCTGCAGGGCTTGCTGTGGTGAATTTGGGTGACCAGAAATGAAATAAGGGATTACGGCACTGGCAGAGTATGCTAAAACAGGGGTGTAATCCTTTGAGAAGACCCCTCAAATATCAAGGGGGTAGGGCAGTTTAGGAAGGCTTTCAGAAGCCCATGTGCCAGCTGGAAGTCAAACTTTGAGGAATAATAGCACTGTCTTTAGCTAATATTATTGTATCATTCATTTTCTTCCACCATGCATTTCCACAGCAATACATTTAAGCAAAGATTCAGTTTTGATTAATGTTGCTGGAATCTGAGCATGTACTTAAGCCATAAACTCATGTTAAATCAAGGCAAATTTTCCCTTTGCTACAAGGCTGCTGAATCCTGTTCTTTCTGCATACCCTGTCCCAATAGCTGATAGCACCCCTGTTCCCTGCTACTTTAGCCTAAGAGAGATAATTGCACTGCTCAAAGTTGTACCTGTGTTGAACATTTTGAAGTATGCTGTTTTTGGATTTAGTTTTTGTTTGTTTACATTTGGTTTTGTTTTTGGTTGTTTTTTTTTTAACTTATTGGTGATACATTTTATTTTCCACATCTGGGAAAAGTACCCCTACTTGCATTGTACCCTTTATCCCTACATGTGCTTATCCCTTTGGTTCTCCCGTAAGTAGCTAGTATTCAGCCTGTCACAGGTACATGAGGCTAATAGTTCAATCACTGGGGAGAAGGGGGGGAGGAAGATGAAAGGGCAGGAAATGGCTGTCATGGCCCCAAAGGAAATATTTGTAGGAAAAGGAGCACAACAGCAAATAAAGTGCTAATTAATGTCCAATTCCAGCACTGATATACGGACCACAGCAGTAGGCAAAACCCAGCCTTCTGTTCCACTGCCTGCTGAAGAGCTTTTGTGCTGTACCTCTATGCAAGCATGCATTTGCAAGTTTTGAATTTATAAAATTTTCCAATCCCCTCCTCTTTATATGTTTTGTATTTAACCAAGTTTTCATTTTCACTTTTTTTGATGGATTTTTAAAAAATTAATTTGACTGAGGCTGGTTTGTCTGTGCTGGTGCTGACTTGTTCAGTACATCATTAATTTATAGTAGCAAACACTAACTGGAAACATTCTGGGAGGTGGACCAAGGGCATATCTGATAGGATGAATAATAGAAGAAAAAAAAAAAAGGAGATGAGAAGAATACCCTCTCCCAGGTTTCATGGGGCTTTTAGGGGAAAAACTGGACCTCACCCTCGAGTTTTGGGGATCTGAAAAATACAGTGGCACTTACAGTACTAATTTACTGGCTTTGTCCAGCAGAAGGGAGTGCACCTTCTGTGGGGGAGCATAATAGGAAAAGCAGGACTGTTTTATGAAACACAGCAACCAGTACTTCGAACTGACTAAATCTGCTGTTAAAAGAACAAAAAATGAAAGATGAAATTCACAAAGGAATGTCATGATGATCAATTATTTCTGGTGTTTAGTATCTGAGAATCACATCTAAAGGTAAAATGTTATTTGCTGAAGACTGAATGCCAGAAATAATAATCTGACATTAAGCTTTTGTGAATCTGACCAAATGAAAGCCTAAAAAATGGAATTTATAGAGCAGAATACATTTGTTTCAATGATGCACAGCTTTGAGAATAAAAATGACTGAAATATTACTCATTATCACAGAATCATAAAATGAACACAATAAATATTAAAAAAAAAGAAAAGCCCTAAAACAATCCCACAGTGAAACACAGTTAAGATATGGCATCAACTGAGAGAAAACAAGAAACCTCAGAACCAGAATGGAAAGAAAAGTTTGGCTTTCCAATGTTTCTCATGGCAGCTTTACATGGACACAGAGTGGGACATTACTTACAGCACAGAACATATTGTAACTCCTGGGACCAAGGCAATTGGAATATCAGCTATATCAGCTGACCCCTTGGGCTCATGACAGGGAGACAATGAGATGCTCTCAATGTGAGATGCTTTCTGTGGAGGAGTCACTTTCACAATTATAAATCTCAGCAACATTCAAAAGACAGCTATGGAAATAATTTTTATTCCACAAGTCTTTTGGAGGCTTTATGTGTCCCTGATCCACACTATCAGACTGGGCTGAGATTAAATTGTTTGATGTGAGCCAAAACCCATGCATTGTTCTGGCACGCCATACCAGCATCCTACAGGCAGTGACCGTGTCTCTCCCTTTGATTGCTGGCCTTGCCAAGTGCAGTGTTGGCATGGTTGGAGGTCCCTGCTCTCACTGGGAAAATCCCTCTATTCCCACCCCTGTGCTTGTGGTCCTGCTAGAAAGTGCCTGCCTGGGAGCCAACTATGAGCCATGGCTCTTGCCTGTGTTATATTGGCAGAAAATGAAGCCACTGCAGGATACAGCTGCTGGAGTCTTAATGGGGTTCTGTGATAAGGTTTTGCTATGCTAAGTTTTTGTCTCAAGAAAGTGTCTAGAAAAGAATGGTAACAACAACCTTTTTCCCAGTTTTTGCTGTGCATTATGAAGATGGGAAGTTTTAAATCTAGATCTTCTGTAGTTACGTATCTATAAAGATATTTTGTTCATGCAGCACAATATGTTTATAATCCTGCTTTCTATTGAATATAGTTGAAAGTGATCTTGCAGATCTGTTTTTTCCCAGTCTTAAATATTAAGTCACAATTTGTTCCTGCACGTATGACGCAGTTAATTTTAACCTCTTTTTGTCAGAAGTGAAGGACTGCGCAACTTCCCTTGGGACCAATTACGTTACATGCTGTAAAGCATTACCTGTTCAAAATCATACTATCAGATTCTGGCCTTTGGCTAACATTTATCAGGTTGCTTTCTGTAAACACCTTCCAAGTTCCCACAGCTCTGGAAAATTGAAATTTTTGTTTATTCTCTTACTATTTCCTTAAGTCAATATTCAGTTCCTTCAGGTAAGTGAGACTTAACATAAATGCAACCAGTGGGTGAAATTGGACCTGTGTATTTGTAGCAACATAAAAAGATGCAAAATTAAGTGCATAGCCTTCTGCACCTCCCCCCAACTCCAAAGAAAAGGGTACTATTTCTTTAAGGTCAGGAGTATAATTAAGCCACTTTCTTGTCTTGTTGTTTTAATCTCACAGGTTAAAAAGAAAAAGATAAAAACAATCTGCATAGCCACTCTACTCTGGTAAAGTAGATTAGGATTTCCAGCTTTCAAGAACAACTGCAATTCCGGTGAGGGATCTTTTGAAATTGTCTCCATTTGAGTTACTGCTTTGACACTGGGAGGGGCTTTTCGAAGGATAAATACAGAGGTTCAATAAACTTCATTTCCCAATGTCAAATGTATTGATGAAATCAAACTGAAAGGCATGGAAGAGATGAAATTGCTTTCCCAGAGTATGGATATGCCTCTGAATGTTATGATGGTTCTGCCTCAGACAGGAATTCCCACAAGCTGGATAAACACACGTGCTCAGCTTAGCTGGGCTGATAAATACAGTTTTCATGTGAATGGTCCCATATTGCATCAGGAATTGGCAAAAGTATTTGGACAAACACATCACTAGACAAGATAGCTGTGATGGAGAAGAGCACTTTTTCTTTTAGAGCAGCAAGCAAAGTTTACAGGCTTCAAAGGATTTAGACGAAACCAAGATTGTTTATTTCTGCAAGTGGAATTTACTCAGTTGTACATGAAATGTTTGTTACTTGAACAGACTCAAAAAAAGTAGGACAATAGATGTATATTTGATGCAACATATCACTGAAACTGGTCTTTTTCCAGAGTCTGAGTGAACCTTGGCAAGTTGCATTTCTTCAGTGACTTACAGCGTTGAGGACAGGCATAGGAAACAAGAGATTTCCTGTTTTCCCAATGAGCTTAAATTGTTTCTTTGCTTGTGCTGAATTCACTTTTACTTTGGAAATTTTTACACAAGAGCTGAGATCTGTCTATTTTCACAAGAATTTTGACAAGGCTGAGCTTGATTTGGCCGCGATGTAAACACTGAAGATTTGGCAGAGAAAGATGGCAAAGTGATAGTTTAGAACAATTCAGACAATTTTTTCACACAGTTTTTCTGCACTTAAAAATGCAAAATCAAAATAGAAAATGTCTTCCTATTCAAGGAAATTTTTTTTCCACAGGTATGATTAATTTTTTTTGTTGTAGCTGCCCCATTATTAAATTATTTCTACTTACTGAATTATTATGAAATTTAATCTTTACATTGTTATTCATTATAGCACTCAGAGGCTCCAATTAGGTTCCTGGTACCATGTGGCTTAATGGCTCAGCAAGCTTCCAGCTCCTAGTATTGGACCTTTTTACAACATTGACAATAAAAGGTAATTTAAAGAACAGGGGTTACAAAAGCCTTTCAAGTACAGAGAGAAAGCAGGAGGTATTGGATCTGAATATTTTGTCCGGGGTTACTTTATTTTTAAATGATGTCTGAATCAGTTCTGTCATAACAACAACAAAGGTAGTATCATGAGGGATAGATACATGCCCAAGGACTGGAATAGCATTACTCTAGCATTTGAAAACACCAAAAACCCCAGAAAGTGACAGTACCTCATCCCCAAAGAGTTGCGGAAACATAAGCACAGAGACAGAGAAGACTGAATAGCAGATACAAAACAGAATTAGGGTAGATTCCAAGTCCTTTAGACCCAGGCTGTGCCCATTTTACCCCTCTCCTCACTGCATGTGGAGAGAACATGACAGGAGCAGTCATTAGTGTGAGATATAATCAAACAAGTCATTGCAGGAGAGTGAGATTATGCTGCTTTTAGTAGGGAAGTACCATGTAAATGATTATGTTTTATGTGGCAAAAGAGGGATCGGGTCATACAATAGAATACTTCTGATGCCTTAAACAAACAAAATCTTTAACATCTACATTTTTCTCTTTTATCACCATTATAAAGGTGTGAATTATCCATTGATATTCATGCTATTGTCAGAATAGAAATTCACCATGGAAAGGAATGTTTTTATACAGCTTCACTTCTTTGAGATGTGGCTTCATCAGCATAATTGGATGGCATTTTTATGTACTCTATCTGAACTGTACTGTGTCATGAACTGTACTGTGTCATGTAGTCTTTTGAAGGAACAGAGACTCATTTACTGGGTTTTATTTCCTGAGGGTAAGGTTACCAAAATTATATGTGAATCTCAAGGCACGCATCCTCACTGGAGGTGAAGACACAATGTGGACTTTCTGTAGGATCATGCTCCATCACCTACCTACAATTTCCAAACTGCCTAACTCAAGGTTGGATTCCAGCAGGTCAGGCTGCCTCCTTGGACCACGTCTAAACTCCTGGCTCTCTGCAAAGCAGTGTTGTGGCTCTCGTTGCCTCTGGAGAAACTTGTGCACTTGATCATTTATCATGCACTTTCTTAGATGAGGAAGGATTACCAATAATGTCGCAAAAGGGAAAAAAAAGCACAGGATGCAGAGTCTTAATTCCATGACAATTTAAACATTTGTAACTCTCTTAAATAATGTCAACATTGACTAAATAACTCAGTTTGTGTTTGGGACTCCGCTGTATCAGCAAATGTGTGAAAACAGACGTGTGGATCTGTACTGTTTAATAGTTGCTGAGCAAGCAATTCTCAAGGTGCTGCCTAATCCTTCGCATGTCTTCATACACCTTTGAATAGTAGTAAAGTTCCCTTCTTCCCTAACAGATGTACCTCTTCCATAAGACATAAAAAGGGATTTTAGATGCTATTAAAATTATTGGACAGGCTTTTTAAATGTTTGAGAATATCTCAGGTATCATGGCTGGTATAACCAGACGAACCCTCACTCACTTTATATGTGCTGGGAATCTGGTTCAATGCTTAAGTCCATTTTTCAATTAAGTTCAACCACCAGGGCCTGTTTCTTTTTCCATTGAATGCTCTACTTCAACAACTGTTCATGAGGGCAACGGCGTGGTGCCCTCAGGTAGTAACAGGGTAAATAATTTAAAGAGCTAATATAAAATGTATGTTCAGTCATTTGATTCTGAGAATATGGGAGAAAACTGGGGGTTGTTCCTTTACGAATCAAAATGAGGCATGCCATGAATTATCTACATTTTAAAATTTGTTTCTTGTGGTGGGAAAAAAATAAATTGGGAAACACTCAAATAAGATGTATTTCACACTACAAAAAGGTTTAGAATACTGTGGCATTTATTGCACTTTTCAATTATGCAGAGAAAATGGCATTATAAAGGAGAATTATGTTGGTAAATTTGAGCATTGCAAAGTTACAAGTGATAAGATAATGGCCATTATTTTATTTTAGTCCACTCACATGAAGTAGTCCTTTATTACCCAAATGAACATCACACCACCACAGGTTCTTCACCTCAGAGCAGTGCACAGGCCTGAATGAGTCAGGCTGGATGGTGGAGGGGTTGATAACAACTGGATCCCTGCACCACTCATTGCAGAAGCTGGAAAGGTTGCATGCATAGATGGTTTTGTGATGTGACTCTCTTTGGGTGCAGCTAAGGTAAGAAATTCATTCTTTTATTTATGATGGTGAGGAAGGGAACTGGAAGAAGAAGGTATCTGAGACATACTTGGAGATTTAAAATTTTCCTGCCTCTGTTGCAGACTTTCTAATGGTTCAAACCACTTCCATGGTCACTAAGAACTAGGTTTTGTATACGACTTGTGAGGCTTGGGATCCTAGCGGTAACATATCATGCCATACATAGAAATGTCAAGTTGCACACTCACAACTGAAATGAGTGTCACTGCCAGCCCTTGGAGGGCTAAATATATGCTTTCAAAATGCAACATTACAAAAAAGTGTAATAATCCACCTGTTAATGAAAGACCCACCACAACTGCTGCAGGCTAAAGCTTATCTTAATAACTGTCTGATGAAACTGGATGGTATTCCAGAGGAAAGTAAGTAATACACAGCATGATGAAGAGGTGGGGAACTAATAAGCTCATCTGAAACAGGAGACCTACCTGAATATCAACAGGAAAAGGTTCATCAAAGGACTGTTTCTCTTCATGAGAGACAGGAAAGCTACTGAACAGAAGTAAAATGTGAGCAAAAGAATTTTTAGTAAACTAAAGCCACAGACTGGATAACAGAAAAAATTGTGTGGGAAAAGCAAACAAGCCATCTAACAAAGCAAATAAATGTCTGCTTTTTGCTCATTCATTGCACTATTGTGTGTTTAGATAAATGAAACATTTGAATGCTATCAATCTACTGGGAGAAATTCCTAAATAGTTTGTTAAATACTTTAGATCGGCAAGTTAGATACACAGTTTTTGGAGATCAAAGACCCAGAACTGAGAAGTCACACAGAAGAACCTGATTTGAACTTTGGTAAATTCAACAAAATTTTCGAGGATGATGAGCATAACTTAGAGGGGGTTTAAAGTTTTGGAAAGGAAACAAGACAGGCAGAAAGAGATCAGCAGACCATAGGAGCAAACAAAGAAACATGCAGAAGATTCTTTACTACAGAACTACAAACATAGAGTTAATGTCAGCCAGGGCCTCAGGAATGCCTTAGTTTTAGATACATTGTTTGTTATATGTGTGACAAAACCACACTGCAAATAATTTTAGAAAACCCCCAACATGGCTAAAAAGAAACAAAATGCATATACCTGCATGTTGAAGAATAAAAGTCCCAGAAACCCTTTAAATGAGAGAAACCTGAAAATCCGAGAAAGAGAGACGAGTGTTGCTTTCCCCTGGCCAAAAAAAACAGTGATGGAGAAGCTGGTGTTTCAGTCAGTGCTGTTGACACTTAGGAGAGTTACAAGACAATAGAGATGATTTAAGAAGTTGCTGCTGTCTTTTTATTTTTAAGTTGTTTCTTCTTATTTTAGTTCATGTACTTGTAGCTCTTTAACTAGAGCTTTCCTTTTCCAAGCAGTGATAAGATGGTAATATTTCCCCTCTTTCATTGGGTTAACTATTGCACCTACATCTTTGGACCTACAATCAGCAGGATTACTTGTCTCCCCCATTCTACAAGAAAGTCACTGCAGGTTCTCACTCATCTGCTTAAAACTTCCTTTTAATTTTCTGGTAATGCCTTTTGTCTACAATAACTTCAGCCTGCATGTTTTTATGCCAACAAAGTTTCTTTGCATATGTTGGTCTTCCCCATACCTTCAGTCTTTCCCTTTGTGTGGTTTATAAATATGTTTTGATTTATTAAATTATATTTAGTGTTGTAACTACACTACTAAATAAATAATCTAGCATTTAAACATCTGTTCCAAGCACAAATGTTTTTCCCAAATCCAGGGTGCAAAATTCCAGCTCCAGCACTGGAGTTGTGACAGGAACAATTCAATTACAGTGAGATTTTTATGCAATTGCTATTTTCCCCCGTTGTTTGCTGTAACTGAAAAAAACTAATCTTTTTCATAAGTAACCCATATAGGAATAGAAGGGAAGAACCCTTACACCAGCTAAAAGAAAATCCAGTGTCATCTCACCCATTTAGAAAATGATACCTGTTGTAGAGCATTTCCCTTATGGGAGTCCCACAATAAAAATCAAGCGCATTGTGTGTCAATAGGGAGATCTCTGTAATAGATCTCCTGTACCAGTATAATGAAAGTAATCCTAAACTCTAATTGTAGCAGGAAAATATCTGCTGGGCTGGATGCATAACATCTTGTTTTCATTTATGCTTAGGCATGTTAATGTTAATCTGAAAATGTGTACGAGATCTCATCACGGTCTACAGCCTCCGCACCAGGGGCAGCGGAGGGGCAGGAACTGGTCTCTTCTCTCTGGTGACCAGTGACAGGATCCAAGGGAGCTACATGAAGCTGTGTCAGGAGAGCAGTGGTCACAGCACCAAGCCTGTGTTCTGTGGGGGACCACATCAAAGACCTTATAGAAGTCCAGATATATGACATCTATAGCCCTCCCCTTGTCCACTGATGCAGTCACTCCATCATGGAAATTCACTAGGTTGGTCAGGCAGGACTTGCCCTTAGTAAGGCTGTGCTGGCTGTCCCAAATCACCTTCCTGTCCTCCACAGGCATAACTTCTAGGAGGTTCTGTATCATTCTGTACCACTGACATGGCCATGAGATTTGACCATATCAGTAGATAAACTGCAACTCCAAAATCACAGTTGACCAGCTGCTTGGAAGTGAACTTTCTGACAGTGGCTGTCTGTGGGTAAGTGAATTGCAAAATGCAGAAGGAATAGCACAGGGACAGCCATTTTAATCTCTGCTCCCAAAATGCCACTGCCTACTTATTAAAATGAGATCTCCAAGCACACCTCTCTTTCTTGGTCCCACTATTGTCCAGTATGGTGATATTTGACAAAATACATTTCTCATTAAGCTTTGTTTACTGCTGTAAAGCTCTGTGCGCTGATGTCTGGAATGCTAGTCACAGAAAAAATTTTATTACCAGGGTTGCAGGACAGTTTTTTTTCACATCATGTGGCTATAAATGCCAGTTAGACTTTGGCAATTCAGAATCTTCATTGTGGCTTTTCCTCATCTGCATGCAAATTAGCTTCTTAAATATAATGTTCCTACAATTTCCTCTCTAGACCTCTTAAGGGAAGCTTGTTATGATGCTTTTAATGCAAGTGTTATCATGTGCTGGTTTCTCAGAAAATTCATTCTCTCTTCTTGTCCTCCTCTTTCTGCCACTCCCCAAGATGAACTCATCCATAAAAGTGTAGATTGTGGTTTAAAAGATAAATGGAAAGCTGTGGGTGTCCGGGGCAGCCAACTTCATCTATAGGAATGTGATTAGACTCAGCCAGTGGAAAGTGCAACTACTTAATGCTTCCTAACCTATGAAAGGATAGTGAGCTCCTAGGAGACGTCAATCATGTTTGGAGTAGGTTAAAAAAAAGAAAAAAAAAAGATTACAATTCAAAGGGTTAAAACAAAGTTGACTTCTGAATACTTCTTTCTTCCTTTTCCCTGGGTTAATGACAACGGGGACTGTATATATTATGACTTATGGCATCACTTCAGCTTGTTTTCACAGTCTGCCAGTGGCCAGGAAAGTATGGAGCAATAATATTGCAGTATTTATTCGAAGACAATAAGCAGTCATTGCTGAGCTAGGGAAGCTGGGCCATGTTTATCTTCATGGATTTAGTCAGCTGGGAGATGAATAAGAGCCAAACTTGAACAAGCAAACATTTGCCTTCTTCTCCACAATGCAGCTATTTCACTTTACATGGCTGAAGACATAAATCTTTCTTCAGTGGCAAGCAAACAGCTTCAGATACATGGCACTAGCTAGGCATCACAGGACATCAACTGAATACTTGTGACCCTGAGTGTTCATGAAAACAACCACAATCCATCTTAAAACAAAAAATGGCAACAATCTTATAGCGCTTCAGCAGCAAACAATAAAAAGCTGTAATTCCTTCTGTGAACTGGTCTCTGACTAAATATCAGCTGTAAAAATGACTTCCTATCCATTGTTCTGCTCACAAAAGGAATTATAGGAAATTATTGATTGTTGCAACCAATTGTTGCAGTGCAAATACAGAAATAAGTGTTTCAAGCAGGTATAAAGCAATTTAACTTCTATTGATGCCTTCATGGGGTGACAGGGAATGTTTCAAAAAATACCTACCATACAGGCTAAAGACATAATGATTTCATTGATATTTTCTTGGTGCAGGAATTAAAAACTCTTTACCTCCTTTTATGGCTAGACAGTCTCATGTCATAAAGGATGGTGATAGGAAATAATATTCTGTGACCTTTATCTTTAAAGTTTTTGTGCAGTATGATGCAGGGAGTGTTAAGATGTTGCATTTCCACATGCAGTTCCTTGCTCCTGGAGTCATAGGAAGACGTTATTAATTTGTTTTAATCTCTCCTAAAAGTCTTTCACACAAAGCCCTAGGTGCAGCTGCACAGAGATGCTTCCCTCAGTCTGCTCACTGCATGAATCAACAGTTTGGAGAGAGCTGAGAGAGACTTTCACCTCTCACCTGTTGGCTCTGCTCAGAGCATAGGTGGGTACTTTGGTATCATTTGCCCAACATAAACTGGGCACCCACCTATGTGACTCACTTTAAAAATTCTAAGGGAAAGAAAAAGGGATGTATGGGTCAGAAATTAAACTATGCCCCACTAGAGGCTCCCCAGCTGCAGATTATGTATGTACCAACCAGTCAGTCCATTTATCCAGGGATTAAAACACTGGCTCATGGAATGCTTTTTGACTGGAACTGAACGAAGAGGGAAGGGGGTAAAGCAGACCTCTCAATGTTATTACTGTTCCAAAGCTTTGTGGTGAGATGTATTCATATTAAGGTAAGCAGGTCCTGTGCCCCCTTAAGTATTGTTTTCCTCAACAGGAGATGTGAGTGGCAGGAGGTAGTTCCTGAATGATGACAGTGTGGAGAAGGTCACTAAGTGGTGCCATGAACATAAAAACTTTACATGGAGGTGCCATCACCAAGCTGCTGTGATAAACTCTGAGAACACATAGAGAGATATGTACTTGGTTTGAGGGGCTCAAAACACCCAGAGGGCTCTCTCATTAAACTGACAATCCAGGCATTGTTCATCTCACTGAATGAACATTTCAAGTCCTTTGCTATTGACTCCTTACTGTCAATGGCAGTGGGGGAGGGGGCAAGGGCTGGGGGCTGTGTGCAGGAATGAGGGCTTTGGCTGTGAGCAAGTCCAAGAAAAAATGGCGTGGCCGCCGTATTCCTTGTGGCAAGCAGCTACATGCCTTTCCACCTCTCCCAGTTTTAGGAAGAGAAAAAGTGAGGTGAAGTTATAAAACCAGATACATCCAGAACACACCAAAAATTATATTTCATCTTGTATTTTTTTTTCTCAAAATAGGAGTCATTTGGTAACCATGCAGAAGTGTTTTGACTAGAGCAGGATGATTTCTGCTACTCCCTCCTTTTAACTTTCACTTATTTACAAGACATTCATTGCAAAGGATCTGCCTGAAGCAGCCAGACCCTCTGTTGCTGTAAACAGTCAGTTGCAAAAATGTCCAGGAGGAGAAGGCAGATGGTACGTCCAGGAGTATAACACAATATATACTGTGATCTGCCTACTGTGTCTTCCCAAACTGTAGGTGAGATATTGTGTGAGCAGCTGTTAGAGATGTGGGAGGGGAGACAGCACGAAATGAAATGGATTAATAAAAACACAGAGAAAAGTACAACAGAAATGCTTTCTAGTAATGAGAGTATAAAAACCTCAGCAGCTCCCCTGTACCAAACATAATGCTCCCCCTCATATGCACAGTACATAAAATAGCTCTCCCCAGCCTGTGGGGCTTCCTGCTGCCAGAGACACAAGCTGAAGTGCTGTGCCTTCACATCAGGAAAGAACAAGTGGCACACAGCCGTTACTGGGCTGTTGAATCCAGGCCTGGCATATATATTAGGCCATATACTCCTCCTGTATTTTCAAAGTGTTTGCATTTGGAGTTGTGAACTTCTGGAAAAAGGAAGTTGTTCCCAGAAAAAGAAAGTTCTTTTTCTCATGCTGTATTTTAACAGAACTGAACGACACCTCCTTCTTAGAGAAAAGTCTCCTTCTTTACAACTTCATCAACAGATCTAAAGACTGGACCTGCCACAGAGATATGTTGGGTTTTCATGGCCAAAGCTTATGGAAAGGTGCCTGACAGTGTCCAAGAGAGCCTGAATCCAGCTGTTTGGCCTCTGAAATATTTGTTCTGCAAGGCAAGTAAGGCTGGGAAGGTAGACAAGGCATAATAATATATCTACTCATGGGATTGATAAATGTGTCTTATATATGAGAGAAGTACAGGAAGTGATGCTATGCTAATTGTTTTTGACATTGAGTTGCCCTTCAAGGCAAACTTAAGCAAGCAGACAGATTCAGGGAAAGACCAAAGCTTCAGGAGTGTGTGAAACCTTCACCGGGCTACTCACAGACTCATGACTCACAATTTGATTATGTGATTTCTTGCTATTGTTTCCTACTGTACTCAGAATCAAGTCAACAGAAATAGGTCCTAATCACCTATATTCAAATTATGAACTGCTTAATCACCATTCTCTTGTAATTGGTGAAGAAATGGGACATAACAGGTTGAAAGTCAACAGTCAGTGCATGTGTTACTACATGCAGTGGGAAAAATTAGACATAAGGTTAAAACAACCCAGGTAATTTATAGTGCATTTGCATGTCTAACTTTTATTAATTCCTCACTAAAAAAAGTAGATCTCAAAAGAAATGCTGCACATTTCAAACTTGGTTTTAGGCCTTGAAATTTTTAGCTGATGTGATTTTCAAAAGATAAGGTCTGTCCATGGACAGAAATTAACTCAGAGTTAAGTATAAAAAATGACTTTTTGCCATCTTATTACAGGTAGGTTCTCATAATTTCTTCTAAAAGATCAGTTTGAAAAGGGAGGTGTGAGCTGTGTCTTACTTCACCTGTTGTTAAAGCAAAATTCAGAGGTTTTTTTTGGAAGAGGTAAGTCAAAGCTCTGTCAGATTCATTTTAGGAAAGAAAATTGCACAGAATATTAAAATAATAAGGTGTCACAGATATTTTAAATCCATATCAAGAAAATACTGCATTGCTTTGGGTGTATGTACTTTCAGTTGTGGGTTCAAATAACTCAGGTGCTAGAAACGCAGTATTTTAACCTCTCTATTTCTAGCAACCCTATCCTTTAGTGCACAAGTTTGATCTGCAATGGAATTGCAAAAGGTAGACAAGATTACTTTCCCTCTCCACCTCCTTTCTTAGGCACATGTCCTCTCCTTAGGAATTGACTGGCCTGTTTCACACAAATGGTCAGGTTTGGTTGTCAGGATTACACCTTCTGAATTTAAACCACAGAAAAGGAAAACAGCTTTTATTATACCTAGCTGATTATTTTTTAACATGACAACTAAACAAAGCCACAGTTACCCAAACCAGACGTGCTATCTACTCCACTTCAGTGTGTTGCAGCAAAAGTGTCAGATACAGTAGGTGGGATGAGATCTGTGAGGAGCAATATAGATTCATTACACATTGGCACAGATTCACTCAAGGCACACCAATTAAGACCCAGTGAAGTAAGGTTCTGATTCAATATATTTATTTATTTCATCACTACTATTGAGTAGTTATAGGGGAGAAAATTAATGGAAATAGTTTTTTTAGAACTACTCTCACTCTGACTAGAGAGCCATTCAATAGTTCCCAGGCCATCCAGGCTCTATGGGGAGTGATGTAGGGCCAATTAAGATGTGCGCATTGGTAGGGCCAGGGTGGAAATTGCAGCGACACCCAAAAAGTGCTCAGGTGTAAAGGAGTAAACTTCACTCTTAATACTGTGAGGAATGACAGCAAAGATGAATGAATACAAGTGGGAGTGGATGAGATTTCAGCAGGCCACTTGCTATCAAGTGAAATAATGAAACAAGTAGGAAGGTTGGATTAGGAACAAGGAGAAAAAGGGTGAATGTAATGGTTGGAAAGTAAACATATAAGTGTGTCTTAACTTTACTTGCAGGAATAGTATGAACAATTAAATCAATTAACTAATCCTATTAGTGAAGATAAACATAAGCATGTTTGCACGAGTGGGGTGTAATTATGTAATTGCTATATTGGATGAAATATCACTGCATACCTTAGGATCAGATTACATGTATTTTGTCTGTTTGAATGATCAAAGCTTGTGCAATTCAACTCCTAACTTGGGTGCAATCCCCAGCAACAGCAGTTACATGAATACCTTTTTTCAACTCCTCAGCCTTCTGTTTTCCCAGGAAGATTTCTGCTGTGCCATAGGAAACATGTGAGATATTTCAAATGTAGGATTTCTGCCAGCTGGTGATTTATCCCATTGATTACATTGTCATGTAACGGGAAGAGGCAAACCATTTTAACTGCTCACATAAACTGCAGTGGCATGCTGGATTCTTATTTAATACAATAAATTTAGTTGCAGCTTTGTGCAAGTTGCCTGATTCACTCCACACATTACTGTTACAGTACCTGATATTCACTTTGGTCCCATACAGTAGGTTTTTACAAGAGTGGTGTCCACTAACTTGTGGCTGTCTAAGCAGTTTGGGGTGGGGGAAGCACATACAATTTGCTGCTGAGTGGTTTTGCTTATCTATCACAATTCAATAGAATTTAGATTCTTGCATATTTAAAAGAAAAGTAAACCTAGTTTTTCAGTCTTTTGTTACATAAGTTGTGCTTTTTGATGGTTGCTTTTTCAATTTCCCAGTCACCTAGGTTTTAGTATATTCTCAAATAAGTCTTTCATAAACAATATTATTTAGTAAGTAGCTCTATTCTGATTCATACAGTATAACAATACCATATATTTCTTATATTGTGCAGATGTCAAAGAACTTGCATCAAGGCTTCTCTGTACTTCTAGGCAGAGACTGTCAGAAGGATACCTTCTGAAGGCCCGTTAGGTTTGGAAGTGTGAAAGTAATAAAAAAACTCCAGAATATTTAATTTTGTTCTTCTAAAATTTAAGATTCTAAGAGACCAAGATAAGCCACCAAGACCTCTGATAAACATGAGCTAACATAGATTGGGAAATTACAAGCCATCAAAATACTAACCTGTCAATTCAACTCTTACATGAATGCTTTTACCCTGCTGCTTTTTGCAAAGTAAAATGGTTTAACTGAGGAATTGTCACTCACTTCCACAATGAAAGCCTGTAACTTCTTCTGAGTGAAAGCCCCGAAACAGACCAGGAAGATGTGTGACCCAAAACTTTAAAACTTGCGTAGCCTTGGTAGTTTGGACTCTCCTTTGTAACAGCAGTCTTGGTTCAGTCGGTTCAGTTTGGTCTACCACAGGGCTTCTGGGTTATTGTCAACTACTGCAGTGCTGGGAGACAGATCTGTGAAATCCTAGACCTCTTCTGTAAGTTACCCACAGATTTTCTGAAGCTCTAAGAGTGCTTGCACCCAGAGGTTTAGATCAAAATTTTCTTCCAAGAAAAGCTCCCATCTATGAGAGGGTCAGGAAAGAAGAAAATAGGATGCACTGTGCTCTTTGTATTTTATTGTAGATATTCCCTGTCCCATCACTATTTATTGATACAGAGTAAGAAGCCTAGTGAGCCTGTAGAATATACTTAGGTTCTCTAAAGGGAAAAAAAAAAAAGAAAATAAGAAAGGAAAACAAGTAAGATGGAAAAGAAAATAAAAGAACAAAAACTTGGAGTATTCTCCTTATTCCTGGGCACCATTTCCCTGATAAGTATTGACCCTACAAAAGGTTGGGGCTCTGGAGTCAGACACCAGCCAACCTTGAGAATGCTTGGCTTCAAATGCTTTTTTTTTTATTTCTTTCTTTTTAATCTAAACAAGGCAATTTCCCTCCTCCTCCCCTTTGTCTGATACTTTACTGCACATTACATTATTTAGAAAAATGTCACTGGAGGAACACTCTGTGTGGTCTCATAAAATATTAACGACTCCTGAAAGAAAACTTGAAATCAAGATGCTCTTTCATGCTGGGGTATGTACTCTCTTTTGTTGGCTTTTTTTTCCTTTCTTTTCCCTTCACAGAATCTGAATTGCTTGTCTGTCTTTCCCTTGATATGAGCTACCCCTTACATTTATCATATTCCTCTGAAAGAGGGGAATTCAGGGAACAAATAGTGTGATGCTGATGCTAACCAAGAAGTGACCTGTCTCTGCAGCAACAGCTTCTGCAGATACTAAACTAAAGTCCTGTGCAGTCATTTATTTTTAGGTTAATGTCGATGAACAAGAAAAGCGTAGGAGTGGAACAAAATAAAAAGCCAGAACAAGCTGATTTCTCAATCAAACACAGATTTCTGGCAATGACTGATATACTGTTTTAAAACATATCTGAAGAGACAACAACTGTTTGCAATTCTTTTAAGGAATAGGAAAAAAAGAAAAAAAGTACCCACCAAGAAAACCTCCATGTAAATTGAAAAGCAGTCTACATGGGGGAAAAATAATCTGACCGAAAACTAAAGGAAAGTAAATCTTCCCATAGTAAAGGCCTATAAATTCAGAGGTGGACAGCAGTCCTGAGTAAAGAATACCGACATTTTAAGTGAAACATTTGCTGGCAAAGTGGCCGTCGAAAGTGGTTATTGAACGTCTTGTGAGAGAGCAAATTGCGGACTAGAGGTCTTTCTTATATTTTGTAGCAAAGCCAACTTCCATTGATACCACCTCGATGTCAGCCCCTTTCTGCAGCCATTTGTAAAAAGGCTTGTGATGTGAGATTGACGACTTAAATACTTCATCAATCAATGCTTTAGCCAATGTGTTGTTCAGTGATTGGTGGAAAATTCAAGTAATCCATCTTACCCCATCACCCTTGTTCTTTATTCTCTTCAGGTATTTTCATTTTTCCCCCCCTCTCTTTATTCGTTCACTTTCACTACAATCTGAAAGAGAAGCTGTGCTGGGAGGGAAGGGCCTGCTGCTATCTTTGAAAACCTAATCATTGCAGTGAAACTCTCCAGTGCAAAGTGCTACTGAATTAACGGAACTTTTAATGATCCTAGAGGTGGTCCTGGTGCATATGGACTAGCAAAGCGGAGGGTCAGGCTGCAATTTGTGCCATTCTGTCAAATTAAATATGTCAAACATCCTGAATCATTTATATAATCAACAATAAGGTGCTTATTTCTGCTGAATTAATCTGCTAAGTAGCTTTAAGGAAAGAAATAGGTATGACACAAAGCTAAACAGCGAGTGTAAAGAAACAAAAAAGGGTTTAGGTTATTCATTTTGGCATAATGGAAGGACATCCTTTGCTCAGAGAGAGAATATCCTTTGCTTGTGAGTGAATATTTATGTTGATATCTGGTACTCCTAATTTTAATCTCAATAAGGATTTAAAATCTTAACTGCCTACTTGAAATTTTAGTATAGATTATACAGCCACAGCATAGGCTTTATAGCAATCTAGATGAATAGGCTTTGTTCACCTAGATTTTGCTTTTGCATCTAACAAAAAAATGTTCTAACACAAAGGAGCAGTGTATTTTTTTAATACATATGTAATTTTTTAATGCATTATTATTATATGGATGTTAACAAAATTGCAAATAAATACTGGTCCAGAGGCATATGTTTTTAAAGACCTGAGGCACAAAAACATTTATGTCTCCACTTATCTTAGGCATGTGTGCAGATTATTTCTGTTTGTTGGATCTAGTAAGAGTATTGGCTTTTTGAGTTTGCTTTCGCAAGAGATAGAAACTAAGTTATCTTTAGGATAGACCTGCCATAAAATTTTTGATTTGTAGTGAAAAGAGTTTATAAATGTTTTCTAAAGCATATACTTGCCTGCAAGTATGTGAAAAAGTGACAGACATCTCAAAACCTGCCATTTCAGTGGGAAATTTTAGCACACATTTTTAAAGGAGTTTTCACTGTACATTTATTCAGATACTACTGGGCAATATGAAAGAAGAGAGTCATAAGCTTCTAAAGTTGGTGTCTGATTTATTTTGATTTTCATGCCTATTTTTTTTGTTGAGCATTATCTTAAGCACATCAGTTTGAATCAGCGCTGTAGTGAAAAAGGAGAGAGCAAGAGCAAGAGCAAGAATACAAACTACACTGGCTACTGCAGAGGCAATCCACTCATTCCTCATTATGTAGTTTCTCAAATCAACATAAGCAAGTCTCCAGAGAGTAAACTGAATTTTATGACACTATTGTTTAATTTCTATTAGTTTATCTACTTTCCAATTCCAGGAATTTGGGTCTCCAAGACATTTGGGTATATTGGTTTGGGATATTCTTAGTCTGCAAAATCCCAGATAGAGGCCAAATTTTGTTAGTTTTACACAAGACAGACCAAAGTCTACAAAACAGATTCAAGATTGTTCTGTCCACTGTGTACATAAAAGAATTAAGGAAAATAAAAGAGACACAGAGAGAGAGAACTAATAAAGAACTAAGAACTACAAAACCAAAAGATCGTGAGAACTAACAGAAAAATCTTTTATCCAGATCCACGTTAAAATGCTGTACAGACTGTATTCAGCAAGACATCACTGCAATATTAAGCAACCTCATTTAAAAAAGATATTTGTGTTGGAACGCCAAATTAATCAAGAAAAGTTCAAAGCAAAATAATCAGAATAAGAGTTTTCATTACTTGTCTCGACCCATTATCAGGACAGTAACAAAATTAGGGCCAGGAGGGCAGTGGTTACTCTTCCATAAATTTCACCTTTCATTTCAAAGCTCCTGATGCAGTGTATTGCTAAGTTGATATTTAAGCGACATTTGATACTCTTTCACCTGAATAAAAGCAGATTTCTTTGTGTGCATTTGTGTGTTCATAAATGAGCTGCTCAGTGAATCATTCCTGTCATTAGAAGGTAGATAAACTGCAGGGAGGGAACAAAGTCATCATTTCTACCTCTGTGAAAATGATGGGGGTTTTTTAATTATTAAAATGCAATTATTTCCATTATTGATGAGCGTGATACCCAGGACAGCATCAATACAAACTGTCCAGGACACACACTCACTTGGATCTCAGGCTGGTCTGGCTGCAATAGAGTATTGATGCCAGTGTTTGTTTCACATCTAATTCACATAATGGATGAGGACTTAAATACAATCCATGGCAAATTAGTACCTAGGAGATTGGGTTTATTTATTTATTTATTTAATGTGTTTATTTTTGTTACATGTGAGCCCTTCAATGATACCAAAGTAGGAGACTTTCTGTATTAAGGCAATTAAAGAGCACTAGAATTTGAAACATAAAAGCTGATTAATATTTGAGGTATGTTATTTAGGCTGTAAGAAACTAGCCACCAGTAAAGGTGCCAAGTTCCCTTCTAGCCCCTGCAAATTGTACATTGCTTTAATTTTTCCCTATAATATATGCATGTGTACATATTTACATGCACGCATTCATTCATTGTACGTATGTACATTTGAATTAAAAAAAGGCCATTACTTTCGTTTTCCAAATGTCACTTGTTTCTTGTTTCATATAGCCACTGAGAGACTGACATTCCTCATATTTTGGCTCTGGGAATGGTTATGTCACTCCATTCTTTTGGACCTGGACCATGAAGACAGGTGGCTCTTAAAATGATCAAGGCTGAAGAAGTTGGAGCCTTTCTGTGTGGTCATAGGTGGGGGCAGAAGGGATGATGGTGTCGTCTGCTTCCCCTCTCCACTCGGTCCTTCTCAGAGCTAGTTCCGTGCCGGCTGCTCCCTGCTTAAACATTAACTGTTTGAAATTAAATGCCCACAAATGTGATTTATTCCTCAGGCCCACAGCAGTTTGTGGATGTGCAAATGCCTCCTATGTTTGGATGTCCTTCCGAAACCACCCGTGCCCTGTTCAGCAGTGATCCAGGCGAAATGCGTGCAGGAAGCCTGACCTGAGACCTCATGGGCCTGTCCTAGGATGGGTGAGATCTGAGGGTACCACAGTTCCAGGCTCCCTTTCTTCATTTCCATGGGAATCCAACCTGGGCTTTTAGAGCAACAAAAGGACTGATCCAAACACCCCATTCCAAACTCACTGTGAGCCACAGATCCCCTCATTTTGTGACAAAACTTAGCCCTTCTGCTTATAATTTTTAAAAACAGCAACATCCTCCACAAAATGCTAGGTAGTGGTTCATATAGTACTTCAGTACACTCATACTCACTCTTACTAAAAGGCAACTAAAGATGCATCTTCCAATAAAGCAAAGTCCATTTTTCCTCTATCTATACACAAGTCTAATACAGGTCCTCCTTTTCCTGACTTTTGTTAAAGGCTGAAAGCACCATCTGTACAAAAGCAATGACAAAGGCTGTGTTTGACCAAAACCCTGAGCTAGGCAGGTTTTCTTATAGACAGGGGATTTGGTTAAATGCACAAAAGCAACTGTGTGAAACAACCAGTACAATACTGTATATCAAGAGTAATTAAAAACCGTCATTAAAAATGTGACAACCAAATCATTTTATATTAGACAGAGAAACCACTATCGACATTTCAAAATAATGAATAAACAGAATGTCAATTCACTAACATTTGCTATTTAGACTTTGATGCATACTCTTAGCTCTAAAATCTGCTCCTGGATACACACAGGAAACTCCTATTGAAGTCAGTTGGAGTTGTTTATGTGTAGTTGGCAGCAAATTTTGGCCCTCTGACATTTTTTTGTGTTCATTTAAGAGAGTACAGGCTAGCATAACCCTCAGTTTAACCCTCTGCACTGCTCTGACTGGATCCAAATGTCATGGCTATGGACCATTCTGTTAACACAGACCAGACTAATTCCTATGCAGCTTTGGCAAAACTGGCAATGCTGGATTTACTTGCATAGGATTTGACCACTAATATAGACAGATAAGTTAGGGGGGGCCGAATTTTTCCTCTGTTATTGAAAAATCTAATCTCTAGCACTGAGCAATAACTATATAATTGTTATGGCAGCCTTTAAAGTCCCCTCTCCAAGATGGATGGCATTGCAATGGACATAGCAGAGACATGCCACCTCACTTATGACACCCTGGCTGAGTTTGCTAACAAGCAATGGCAGTGCCTGCATATTAGAGGGACTCTTTGATCAAAATAATGCAGCATGTAGAAACAGAGTTGCTGTCCCACATTTACATGGGAGCAAGGAGGACAGCAGGTTGTGTTTAGTTCTATCTTTCCTCTGTGCTCATGTCACTTCAAATAGTGCTTTGCTTTTTCCACCTTCAGTCAGAAAGCACTTGAGTGTATTTAGTGCCACATGTTTTCCTTTACACCTCTCCCTGACGCATTTCCAGCAAACACTGGTGCGCTGTGCTTGGCACAGTGAGAGGCTCAGGAACTTGCCAGACAGTTTTGTGCACAATCAGCAATCATCACTTTTCCTTATGAAGCAATAGGGATTTTCCCAGCCAGAAAACCCACAGGCATTTTTTCTTTTCTGTACTTGGAAGCTTTAGTTTACCTAAGCCTCCCAAGTCTGATATTGGATGTTGATGAGCCATAACTGGTGTAAGCATATGTCCATGGCTCACGGTTTGCCTGAACATCACTGCAGTACGAAGCGACACGGTACTCGCAGCACTGCTGGATATAAGAGGTCTTAAGAGAAAGTGAGGGCTGCTTCGTGTTTCCTTCTGTAGCAGCTTTCTTCAGCTACAGTCCAAGATTTTACACATGAAAGCGAATAGTTCACCAAAATCAGTGTTGCAATTGTATTTGTAGGAGTTAATACCATTTTTTATAAATGCTTTTAACTTTAACCATATTTTTAGACACAAGAAGGAACTCTACTTCTCTCTCTGTGAGATCTTAAACATTAAGATTTTCTTTCAAATAATTCTCTGATGTAAAATCACATAATTTGCACGGCAATATTTCCATTGGTGTTAATTGCTATACACTTAAGGCAATTCCCAAAATACAATTTAAATGTTAATTTTGTTAATTTTTTATGTTATCATCTAATTTTTCATTCCTTTCATTCCACAAAAAAAAAAAAAGTAACAAGTACTAGCCAATAATAATTTTGCCATTAGATTTAACAGTTAAATTTACAGTTTTAAATGTTTTTTATGACATCCAACTGTACTAAGGTGACAAGTCTACTGGTAAAACGACAATTTAAGTACTGCATTTACAGTCAAAAACATTTTTTGTCACTCCTCAATTGACAAATTTCAACTGCTCTGTATTGTTAAAAACAATTTCTAAAATTACAGTGAGAACATAACAGTCTCTGTCACTGTGTAATTAAGTCCCTAGAACTGTTTCCTATATATAGAAATACTGTATTATAAAGTGTTAGTTACTGTTAAAAAAATACCAATTACATTTATAGTGAAAACCATTAAACTGATTTATAGCAAAACAGTTAATTCACTGTGTTTGTGCATAAAACTGCTAGTAATGTGACACGAAATGTAGTTTCCATTTTGAACTCTGCAAACTTGGGAAAATTATAAGAAGGAAGACACAATAAAGCTAATGGACATCTGAAAAGCTTATATTCAATAAATTGCCTTACACTTAAAAAATACTTCTCTTGGAGAGACAGTTCACTGTTTTCCATCACAGTGCAATTTTTTTGGTGTAATGAGAAATTTTGAAAAGAATTAAGAAGGGTCCAACTCTTCCTGCAAGGGTCCAGCTCAATTATGGGCTGAAATAAATCTTTATTTCCAACTTAGTTTCAAGTGTATTCTAGCGCTTTGTTAATCTTGGTCTCATAAGTGTGAAACGCAGGTGGTGTATATCAGTGTTAGATACATTTGCCATCAGCATATTTTAATTTTTGATATGTCTTCTTTCATAGCTAGTAATTAATGTCCATTTCTTGATTAGTGTTTATTCTGATGTTTAGATGTTAATATTAACGATATAGATAGATGTTATTTCAAAGTTTAGTTGAAATGTAAAAGAATTATTTTCCATTTTATCTACTGTCAATACACTATAATAATCCAGTAGTTATTTACCAGTTTGTCTATACTGCATGTGCAGAAACAAAGCAATCTAGCATGCAAATTTTGCTCACGGTACAATGAAACTCAGTATAGTCAAAATAATACCACAGCATAGCAAAGTGAATCCATAAATCCCTTCATTTTAAGCATTTTGTTTTCTTTTAGCAGCTTTTTGGAAATGTTTTACTTAGAGGGAGAGATTTGTAAACCTTGTAGGTGCAAACAAGCCCTCATTACATTAGAGGGGAAAGATGACTTTATTTCAGCCTTACCTAGAGTGATTTGAAATCCTTATGTTCCTGAAATGCACCATTTTGTAGCTGCTCTTCTAATAATGTTTAAAGCATCAGTGGACATGTTAGAAAAAAAGATAAGTGAATTAGTGTCTGACTATACATTTTTTATTAACAGACATTATTCCCATTGCTTACAGTGATGACGTCTTGCTTCCTTACAAGTAGGAAAAAGAATCTCCCCCTTTTCTAATAAGACTGTAGTAGGACTTCAGTATTTGCAGACACTACAGTTTGATATTCAGATGATAGAATAATGTGCAAGAAGTAAATACGTGGCTGCCTTTACACAAATATTGAGAAGCAATAATGAGGTATTACCACTGTACTCTCTTTCTAATTTAAAAGGGCACTTTAGTTTTTGAAGCATTTGCTCATTGTAAACTTGAACTTGCAGAAGACAATAAAGAAATATTCTGAATAAAGCTCTTCCCACCAGTTCAAATAATTCACCAGAATGAGAAAAACTCCTCAATTATTTACCTGGTTCCCTTTGAATTTCTGATCGGGCACTGTTTTTCCTTCATAACACTGAATGCCAAGTAAAAAAAACCAATTAAAGACCAGCCCGGAAGTTCAACTTTTACTTGTGAATCATTGGTATAAGCAGCATGAAGGAGGAATAAAAAGGAAAAAGTGGTGATTTTGTCCTACACTGGCAATGTACATCACAAACTGTTGAGTGCAGGACACAGACATGCTGAGAGTTATCATCTCTTTCTCAAACTGCAAAGGCATAGATCCCCACTGCTCTCGGATGCTGCTGTCCTACAGGCGATTTGTGTCCTACAGGCGAACGTGAGTGATTCATTTGGAATCCAGATATTTCTCAACAAAACCTTCAATACTCTGGGACAGAAAGGGTAATTACAAGGAGAGTGATAGGGGCTAACAAGGCCAATACTGCAGCTCATTTCCTTTGGCAATCTCCAGTTTTCAAAATGACTGTTCTAAGGAAAAACAGGTTGTGGTTGACTTTTTGTTATCAGCCATTTTCCTTTAAATATGACATAGGTTATATATACTGTGTTTTGTGTATCAGGATCATTAATTCAACCAAGCTGGTTGAAAGTGTCTGTACTAAGATGGAAATAAAAACATCACGCTCATAAGGAGATTAAAACACAAAGACAATACAAATTATTACTTTCAGTCAAAATTTTGAATTAATTTTACTAGCTCTGGAATGGTGCAACATTCTGATTTTTAATTAAAATGAAATCAAGTGATTTCACTTACTTTAAAACTGAAACTGGCAGTAATACAACAAAAGTGTCAAGAGTTTATGTGGGACTTGGCTTAAATCATGGCTGTTTTAAAGCAATGTTTGAGCTCAATTGTCTTGTGTAATTCAACTGTTGCAGGCATCAGATTGAAGCTCATGGAGCACCTTAAAACCACCTGTTTCTCCTATGTTTTCTTGGTAAAAACCATAATTTCACAAAATATTTTTATTTTTAGCAGAAGAGGAACCACGCTCCTGATATTTTATTTTATTGGAAATACATTTTTTGTGTAGTCTTGTCTTTAAGGTATGATATGGATTGGTCACTGGCTTAAAAGATGCATGCAGTTTCAACAATATGACTAAAAATCAGTGTCTCTAGCTATATAAAGTATGGAAAGGGTTACATTTCAGCAAGCTTTATCATATCAATTAATGAGCCTTTTCATGCCTTCTTAACTCTTATTTTACGACAAAGTTTTAAACTAGAAATCACTGTGACAATTTAATGACCTCGAGTTTAATGTTTAAACTGGGACGTTACTTAGGTCACAGCATGAATGAAAACAAAAATCTTTTTATAAACTTCCTCCCTTTTGGTGCATGCAGCCTTTCCCATTCTGTGCCTCCATGGGTGTCAGCTGGTCCTTGGCAGGAGAAGACATGTTCTTGCATTCTCGGACACTGTGGTTGTCACCTATAGTGAGCAGAACTGTTAATACAGCACAGCAGCATAGAGCTCTTCACTGATTGCCCAGATTTGTTGATATGCTGCCCCGATGGGCTTGTGATTTCACTCACCAGTTTTACCGTAAAAAAATGGAATTCTTTCAGGCACTATAAATGCCAGCTATAACAGAAGCACAAGACCTTCAAAGTGGATCAAAGTTAACTTTTCTGGCTCCTGGTCTCCCTCACAAAACTCCTGATTTGTGTATGTATGAATGAGCACAAAACTGGAAGACACAAGATTGAACAAAAAAATTAACCTTTTAGTTTCAGTGAGGGGAAAAAAAAAGGGTGGCTGAAAAGCTAAGGTCTATCCTATGAAGACCAACAATTCAGCATCCCAGAGTCCCACGAGTTCAGGGATTTTTACCTGCATGTACAGTTTTCTGTTGTATATGTTTTTTTAAATGGTAATTTAGATGAAATGGGGAGATTTTCCTCTCCCCAATACCTGAATTCTCCAAGAATGCTGTGGGTTCAGAGTGAGATTGTTCACTAGTCATTTTCTTTTTTTGAGTTATGATCAAGTTGGAGCATCAGTGACACGGTATCCTCTTCGGATACTGGAGCATCTATTGGCTTTGGCTCATGCTGCTGTGCCTTGGATGATATCTCCCGTGCTCTCTGAGCTGTAGCTGTCAGCTGCTGACCCTTGGCAGGGAATGCCTGGTAGTCCATGAGGTAGCCCTGAAGCCCTGCACATGTCCTCTCACTGAATCCGTGTGAAAGGAGGATGTAGTGAAAGGGGTCTGCACAGCATCACTTCTGAGAAATCACCTCCTCCCACGCTTTCCGAGCCTGAGTCAAATGAGGGGGATGCTCCAATCACACTGATTTCTACACCCATGGTGACTGGCTCCTTTTTGATCTTCGTGCCTTTTACTTGCAATCTAATGTCACATAATATTAACAGAGTTAATTAACTGAGGAGGTGAACTTACTCTCATTCCAGTCAAGAGGAATTTGGCTTTGAGTGAAAAGGGAAGGGATAAGATGAGGTAGGGTCAGAGGTCACTCAGTTTAAAGAAATTTATCTAGGTTCACTTTAAAACCCACATAAATCTTTCTCTCTTCACTTTGGGGATAGACAGCTAGAGGAAGTGAAAAACATGGCAAAAGATTTGTAGACAGCTTGTCATTTGGAGGCAAAGGTAAAAAGAGCGGAAGCTTCCCCATTGTGAGATTTTGCCTATTTCCATCACTTGCTGTTTTTCTATTCCCCTGCAAGGTGTAGAAGGGAAGAAAAAGCAGCCTTTTTATAAAGCAGCACATTATAATTAGTGCAAACTTGCAAAGTTGAGAGGTCCGACAGATAGTAAGGACCCTCTTGACAAGTGTATCATAATCACACAGTGATTAATCACTCATTCATCACGCAGCAAACAGCCAAGTGGCTGCAGTTCGTGTGCCAGGTGCCCATCACAAGGGCATGCCTGTGTTTCAGACAGGTTATCATGGCACACATATCCCTGCTGCTTTTGCCCAATGGATCTAGTATCTGTATCCACACTCCCATCATGTGGATGGAAGCTCAGCTGCTGTGCAATGGAGAAGCCCACCACCTTTTCCTGGTATAACAGATGCACGTTTGGCCAAAGGTGGGGAAGACCACACACCCTAATGGATACAGTATGGAATGCTCTTCTGAAAATGTTGTCTAGCACAGAACCCATTCCATCACAGTGCCTGGGAGGCTTTTGAAGAAACACAGGAGGAGTACACGGAGCATGCAGTGCTTCCAGCAATCTGCATCCACCCTGCAGACTTGGGCGTGAACACCCGTGGAATAGTTTGATCAGATATAATGTTAGGATGGAAAAAAACCCCAACTAAGAATTGATACCCTGTAACAGAAAGGATGAAAGACCAATGACAGCCTTATCTGTTTCAAACCAATCTTCTACAACAGCATAGGATTGTCTAGTTTATACTCAGACAGAAATGTCATAGGAAAGGGGGATCCCTTCATTCATTCTCTCATACTCCCTGCACCTTCCAAAGTATGCACACTTTATGGAGGGCAAAGCTTAAAATTTATATAATAATACATTGCTTATATTCACATAATAATATCTTATTCTCATAATAAGAATATCACTCTCCCATTCCTCAAAACAGCCATCATATTTTGCTCTCACAACTACCAGCTTTTCAATGATAGAAAGCCAAAACACTGCAGCAGCAAAGATAAAGCCCATGATGTGAATGCAGAGGCACTTCACCTGTTGAGCATTTATGGGTACATAGTATTTGGCATTTGAAGAATACTTTGCCGTACTATTCACAGAAAAAACCCAGAAACTTGAGATATGAAAGTTAAAAATTATGTGAAAATGACCTGATTTATCACTCCAGGCTGGTTTCTGAATGCTGTTCAATTTACATCTGTTTAGTGACATATTTAATAGCTATGACTAAAATAATAATATGGAAAAACTACAGAATATTAAAATAATTTTTTCTTGTAGATATCTATGGATATTCTCATTATGAAACATCAAGAGCATGCCATTTCCTATGAAAGTAATACTGTGGTGATAAGACTACTATAACTTTTTTGCTTTGATTTTGGCTTCAGAACTTGACTAAAGATGCAATCCCTTTTCTGAAACACACTCCTATTTGCACCAAGTGTATTTATGTCTGTGGGCATTTGGCAGTGCTAGTGGTCAAGGAGCTGTGGAAACTGCTGCTGTGAATTTTTGCTCAGAATTTCTTGTCACTTAAAAAAGTTTCAGCCTTGTCACATGTTTTCAAGGCCACTGCAGGACAGCATCAGTACATACTTCTGAAGTCTGCTAGGGGAAGATGCTGATTACTGTAAAAGGGAAATGTTTTTGTGATATGGGAGTGATGTGGAGGGGAGAGGGAGCTAAGGGTCATGGTTTAGCACTAAAATGACTGCCAGGCTTACAATGGCAAGCTCTGAGGAGCTCCTGGGTGTGATTACATAGGTATTTCTTTTTCTGACAGGATGACTATGATGTAATTACACTTTCTTTGACACTAGCACTTTATTGGAACTGGAATTTTTAGTCCTTCTGATTTAACTAGGAAATTTGCTCCTAACAATCACTTATTGTTTTTTAAAGAAAAGAATAAGTAATCTAAAGCTAAAATCTCTTTCACCCGGGAGAGTGAGTTGTTCATACACTGTTTCTCCATTTTCTTCTACTACATATTCTCTGTTTTGTTCACTAAAAAAACAGAGTGGTGGAGCCAAGGAAAGACAAAAGCTTAACCCAAAAAGAAAAAGGAAATGCTTATTCCTGTCTTCCCCCCCCCCCCCCACATTTAAAACATACAATCCTTTTGTACTGTGGAAAGAAAATACAATATTTTGTCAATTATTAGTAATGAAGGAAAATAACCAATTAGCTTTATATTTACTCTGGTAGATTCAGTTCTGAGCCAGAAGCAACACATTCCAAAATAATAACTGCTGCCCATTCATAGGTCAAGCAAGCACACAAAATGCTAAGAAAGATCAACACCTCTTAATTGTTCATTGAAATTTGTGCCTTCTGTCTCACAGACTGTCTTGGGTTACAATGCAAGGTGGACCATCTGCATGAGCTGTTAAAATGGGTGGAGCAGTGTTCTTTATCTTCTCTGAGTCTTATCTGACTCAGCCCTGATAACTCTCTGGAGGAAGGAGCAGCCACCCTGGGGCAGGCCATCTCCTCTAAGGGGCCATCAGTGTCTCCCAGAATCACTCCTAGAATTACATCATCCCACCGTGAGATGCCCCGCCCTGGGGGAGGAACTGAGCATGCCTACCCATTTATAATCTGAGGCTTGGAATGCCATAAGGGGACAAGACTGGATTCCCAGAGATCAGAAGCTCTTGATAACGACTGCTGGACCTCCAGAGAAGGACCAGAGCTTTTCTACAGTATCACCGCTTTGATAACACCACATCAATCACTCCGGCGGGACTGCAGTCACCATTTAATCAGACTGCTACCACCACTCTGACCAACAGGGTATCAGCTCATATTCTGACTTTGTCAGTTTAAGACAGTGTTTCCATACTATTGCCTTTATTGTAATTTTCCTATTAAATTGTAGTTCTGACTTGGAATGTCTCACAAGATATTCATGTGGAGTTAATTCCTCCTGCTGGTTTGCCTTCAAACCAATATGCAGACATATCCACTGGAGCTGAAATTAGGAAAACCAATCCTTCTGCAGACCTGACAGGAGGAAAGAATCAGCAGTGCAAAGGGAGCATCACAGCACTGACAGGAAATGCTCAAGGTCTGCAACTTCACTTTTTAGCTCTTTGAAAGATTTGTGTTATATGTTTTGAACTTTCCTACTTGCTCATGTACGGCCCATTGCCATCACAGAAATACAAGAAAAATTACTCTAAAACTGGCAAGAGGGTGCTTTGGAGATAACTGGGAGCTTTTTTTAAAAGTAGTCCTGTTTCTCCTTAGCTGAGACCCAGGTCCTAACCCATCCATACATGGTAAAAGCATATGGCAGAAATTTTGCAGGTGAAGTAGCCAGAACTGTAAATGTGGAACAGAGAAAGGAAAGACTGTCTCTCTCACCTTGCACGAACAACGGCACTTTTGTCATTTTCCCCGTGCCCTAAATAGATTGGATTCAGTAGCTTTGAATTCATGGCATTCCTTCTCGCACCAATCTCCAGCTCATAATAAGCTAGTAACTTAGCAGTCTTTTTTTTCCCTTTTCCTTTTCCTTTTTCTTTTTTTTTTCTTTTTTTTTTTTTTTTTTTTAAATTGGCTAGGAAGGCAGGCAAGCTTTACAACCAAAACAATCAATTTCAAGCTGCCGAACCCAATCAGGCCGATTTGAGAGTGACCCTTTAAATTGAGTGTGAAATTGGGAGATGGAGCTCCCCTTTCCTACTCCAGAGCTGGTGGAGAAACCATCACTTCCTTTTGTAAGTGGGTGCATTAATAGTTGTGCTGTTCTTGCAGACATTATGTGCTAACAAAACTATGTGTGCCTGGTTCTGTAGCAGGTTACAGGGGAAAAACAAAGAGAAGGCCATCTGGCTCCACCAGTTTGTGCGTATAATGTGCAGATACTAATGCTTAATGCACTTGTAAACCTAAGTTGTCTCTCTCTCTCAGGGTCTGATTTTAATTTGGGTAATATTCCCGTTAATAATAACATCTAATTACAACATCCATTAAAAGTTAGTAACATTAATTTAACAGGGAGAAAATCTAATAGAGTTCTTAGAGCGGTATTGGCATTTTTCCATTAAATTAATGTTACAAACTTTTAAAAGGATGTCTTAAATAGGCATCGTTAGTGGTGGGAATATTAAACAAATTAAACTCAGGCCTTTAATATGAGGTGGGAGCCTATTTATGAATCCAAGCAAAGGTGTCTGCTATGCCTTTCAACCCATTTAAAATGTTCAACAGGAAGCATAAGGCTGTGCAAAATTTGCAGTACCTAAGTTTCCTTCTAGTAAAGGCTCAAATGAATGACTTTTTTTTTTTACAGTATCTCTTTGGCTGGCCGTGTGGTCCACACATTCCTTGCTTGGCTGCTGCTGTTCTTTCTTTCCAACAATGATGTTCTGGCCTATTAATTTCCCTCCTTTCAGTTATTTTGGTTTGGTTTTTTGGTTTGTTTGTTTGTTCCTTTTTACAAAGAAGGTGATAATGAAACCAAAGGATGACCAGTTCTCCTGCTACTAGGCAGAGGCCTTGATAGTTTTGAAAGAGACTCACATATTTATTTATCTGAAGAGGGAGAAATTGTATCAGAGATGTATAGGTTTTGAAAGGCATGTTTTTGTCTAAATCCAGAGCTCAACTGCAGTAGGCAGCATCTACAGTTTGAACATGAGCCTGCTCAGATGGTTGAACTGATCTGTTAAGGGATTAATTTTTTAAAGATGATTCTTAGTTTACAGGCTGACTATAGACAGAACTTTTTATAAGGCAAACATTGGATTAGACAGATTATAGTCCCCCTGGGGTGAGGATTAAAAAAGGAAGAGCTACATGTGAGAAAAGTTAGTCAGATGCTTAATGTGATACTGGAAGAGGATCAGCAAGGGACTGGCCTCATTTTGTGCCCCGTATACAATCCAAGCCTCCAGCACAGTCTATTGTTAAATGCTTCAATAATACAACAAAATTTAATAAAGCAGCAGTGACAGCAAAACCAGCAGAGCAGTGCAGTGCGGTCAGACTCAGCAGGCTTTAATAATGCATAGCTTCAAATTTTAAGCCAGCACTTTGCTGCTTCAAGGCTTTCCAAGTAGACATCAGCAAATACACCTTATTCAGAGTACCTGGAATACATACCAGGATGGGATCTAGATAGGAACAGTTTGTGTTTAACATCTCTGGACTTGTGCAGCCCTTCTGACTCCATACTGTTAGAAACTTACTAAAGCCCTTTTTTAGAAGGATCTGATCTAATGTAAATACTGAAATAGGCATGCATGTCATGCTTACAAATCCCCACAATCCATTGTATCATTCATTAAGCAAAATGCTAAATTTGTGAATTTTTTTTTTTTACCTTGCTATATGAACACCCTTCTCTTACTTGTGTGTTTGCCTGCCACACCAGATTTCAGCCTGTGATGCCCAGCTGCTGGGCAAACCCCATGGACTCATTCTGTCTCCTATGGGTTCTGGGCACCAGAACCATTTTCCCACAGTAAAAATGTGCACTAATGAAGTAGGGAAAGAACCATAGGTTAGCAAATAGCTTGTAATCTTGTTGCAAAATGTGTGCTGGCTGGCCCCATGATAAAAACCTATCCTAGCTAGCTGTTAGCCCTCCCTAACCTGGTGTGGGCAGTATGGTAGGATCCTTTCCCAGAGTGGAAATGTGCAGACACCAGAGAGAAGATGTGAACCTCCTTGCACCAGTATAATCAGTTTTCCGGGCTCATTATCACTTACCTAATCTGAATTTTGGTCTTTTTCAGGCAGTCCCAGAGTGATCTCCTGCCTACACAGAGGGCTGGCACACACAGCTTCCCAGCTCACAAGTAGCTCTTGCCCGGAAACTCAATCCTTATGAAGCAGAGGCAGCTTTTCATTGTTCACTCTGAGTGCATTTTGCTTGTGAATTTCACCCATCAAACATAAAAAAATCCTTAAGACAATAACAGGCTTCAAACCCTGTTGACTTCAGTGTTTATTGCAATAAATAATGGTGATGGGAGAGTTGACTGTGATTTGAATGGCTGTTTCTGTGAGTCAAGTTGTTCATGTCTCAGACAGCAACAGCATTTTGACTCATAAATAAGAATAGTAAAAAAAGAATAAGAAAAAATATTATTGTTGTTTTATTACTGATTATTAACCATTATTCTTATCCTATTACTTAAGGAGTATCAAAATGCAATTTTTATGTTGAAATATGGCAGCCAGGAAAAAGTTGGAAAAAAAAATAGAGATAAAACTGTGTTTTGATTCTGGTTGGTAAATTGAATAGCAAGTTGTAACAAACAAGCTTGGTGGTTGTTTGGTTTGGTTTGGTTTCTTTGCTTTTTTTTTTTTTTTTTTTTTGTCCTTTGGTATCTATTTAGCTAGACTTTTGAGCTCAGATGAGAAAAGAGGTTTTACATTACCCAAATGCTAAAATACTCCAGCATCCAAGTAGTTTAGTGATACTGTTTGAAAGGGGAAAAAAGTCTAGTATGCCATTAAGCAGATTGGTTTTCCTCTTTTGTTCCACAATAAGCTTTTAGTTGAGAAAATATACAGCTATTTGTATCATCCTACAGCCAGTACTGTAGCTGCAATAATATAGTGTAAATTTATGACCAATATAGACTTCCAAGCAGACTGTAGAGATGTATATTGCCTAAAGCAATTAGATTATTATTGTAGTGATATTAGAAAAAATTCAATTAAAATGTTAAGGTTGTTTTTTTTAAACAAGAATATTTTGCTTTCTCCTAATATTCCCCAATATATTTTACTTAGAATATATTAGTTAAAATAAATCATCAGATGATTTTATGCTAGCAATTTTAAATATTCAAGACTAAAAAAGAAAAGCATGTTGAGCCATTGTAAGGGCTGTTGTTTACTTTTATACTTCCCCCTGCTACATCCAGACATTAACTAAAAATGATTCAGCAAAGGACAGGTCTATGTGCATGTTTACATACCTTCACATATGGCTTCAACATGCCCATGAAACATAAAGAATAATGGATAAAATCCTTGAGACCAATCAGTAAACAACCAACTATACTGTCCTCCCTAACACAGGTTTTTCACTACTAAGTAGAGGCATTCTTACGGCACCTCCACAACAGGGATTGGTTCAATCAATAGGGATAAGCTACTGTTAATTAGTCTGATCTACTTTAATAACTTTATTCAGAAGGAAGGATGGGGGGAGGCTAGGGGAAACTTCCCTGCTGTCAGTATTATACCCCATAGAGGGGCCTTATATCAGCAATTCAGTGGGAGGAAGTCATGTGGAAGCATTTCTGTATTGTTCCCATGAGCATTCATCTCGTAATTTGCATTAAACTAGTAGGCAGTCGACACTGGTTTGGGTCCATACCTGTAAATCTTCTATTATGAGATGAAAGTATTAAAGTGTGGCTCTCAGACAAACTTGCTTCCTCCTCAGGTTGAACAAGAGAGATCTCTAATGCAAATAAGATTAGCTGTAGTGTTGGGGGGATGCAGAATGCTCTTGGTGTGTTTTTGTTTTCAATCTGGAAACTTGTTTTGTAGAGAATTATCCATCCACCTTTGGTGTTTACCTAAAGACTTCAGTCACCCCACTCCCTTTGCCAAAAGAAGCCCCAAACCCACGGAAACTCCCTCCACTGCACACACAGATGCACACACACACGCTTATCCCTACACATACCCCCTAACCTGCAGCAAAGCAGCATTCCCACAAACATTTCCATCGAAGGAAGGGGCAAATTCTCCATTTGTGTAGCTCTGTGCCCTAGTGATTTCTAGAGGATTTATTCTTATTTACTTAATGTGCAGTGCTGGCCCAAATGTTCCCGTTAGGGAAGTGTTTATTTTTCACAGCCAGATTTATACCTGTATATTCTTCAGAAATTAATCAGTCAGACCAAATAAATTATCTTGTTCTCTCTGTTTCTTGTGGTGCTATCTCCATATGTGTTTGTGCATTTTCTATCTCTTCACCTATCTATAATTACACAACTAGAGCTTGGCTTGGAGGGCAATAGCAGTAAACTATTGTTCAAAGGAGATTGCAAATTGCTTGGAGCAGGGAACTGTCTTCTTAATTAGTCTGGAAAACATCACGCACACTTATGGCACTATAGGAATAATAAATAATAATAAAAATAGTTCCTGAAAGTGGGTTCATATTGCCCAAAGGCAAAGGCTGGGCAGCTGTTGGAAGGATGATGGTTCCCAGCAATAAATATGACTGGATTAAGCACCAGCTCCAGGAAGGATCTTGTCAAGGTGCAGATTCCTTCCCAACCTGAAAACTGACAGTGCATCTACTTCAGGTATATTCACTGGAGATATTTTCTCTGATAGGATATAAAGTTCACTCTGCTTTTAAATGACAAGGTAAAAAGAGCGAAGTAATAAGGTAACTTCCCAGGCTGAGCTGAGCAGCCTGCTGCAGAAGTGTCCTTGCTCTGACCTTTATAGGCTTTTTTTTTTAAGGTAGAAAGTGTGCAAAGACAATCCAGCAAGACTGTTGTTCAAGCCCAGCAATATAGTGACAGTCTTTGGAAACAGCTGTGCAAGGAGACTGACAGATTCATCAGGTACGGCGTGGCCCTCCTGCAGGTCTGCCTCCCTGAAATGGTTTAAGCTTTTTTACAGTTGCTTAACCTAGGAGAGAAAGGGAGGGGTCAGAGAGAGGCTGGGAATTTTGCAATCAGGGGCTGCAACACTCTGCTCCGCTCTCCCGTGAGAATACTCCTGGAGTCCGATCTGTTTAGTAATGCAAGAGATGGCCTGCCTATTAAGGGCAAACAAAGGCTGTAGAAAAAAAACATAACCTGCCTGAATACAGCGTATTTGGTGGAATCTGCACTTTCCTGTAAATGAATTAAATTGCTAGATAATGAAGTGATGTATCTCAGCAAAACCCTTTCAATGGAAACCAGCAACAAACATAAACTTAAGAGTCAAATTCTGCAGACCATATTTAGTGATTACTTAGGCAAAGCTCCCAGCAACTTAAATGGAAGTTTTGCCTGAGGAAAAACTGTTAGATTTGGTGGCCCATGAGATAGTAAAGCCCACATTCAGATGTTTACAGTTTCCTTGTTTTTTGTTTCTATCTGGAAGTATTCCATAAGTGCTTTTGAAAAAAAAAAGTTTTATTTTTCAATGGAGGAAAATTCATGTAGGATACCTTAGACCATTGCATCCCTCCCTGACAACCTGTGTAATATAGGTGAAGCTTAGATCCATGGGTTGAGATAACAAATCTGCCTTTACCTTTCGCAAATGTCTGAATTATATCCCTGTATCTGAAGTAGATTTGAGAAATGGCTGCATATCTGCCTGAATCCACAACTGATTTCCCCAGTGTCCTGCTGCAATTCCCCATGACCCAGGGAAGCTGACAAGACCAACTTCTTGTTTGACCTTTGCAAGGTACCATGACCAATATCAGTAGCCAAATACTGGCAGGTACACTTCTGCTGCCAGGAGGAGACAGACCTGGGACCTTATTAGTCTTTAATCAACTCAGGACATAACACATCCTTTCTTTTTTTTTTTTCCCCCCTTGGATTTTACTCTTTTACTGTTGCTTTTCCCCCATGTACCCTTTTTTTTTTCCCCCCAATGTTATGGAAAATACAGTACTTTTATGGCAGCCAAAGCTTACCTTTTGGGTAAAAATGCAAGTTCCTTTTGTCTAGATCCACAGGAATTAAGATTTATATCATGGTATTTTTCCTAGTATTACTGACCTGCCATAAGGCCTTCCAAGGACATGTGCTCAAATTTACCAGTGTTCTTTTTTCCTCCATCTATATCTTAATTTCTACAGGGTTGCCACAGAAGCCTGTACGAGTCAAAAGGGTTGAAAACCGAGGGGCGTGCAAGAAAAATTCAGAACTAATATAAGGAAAATATATTCTTTCAAAAATACGCAGTTGTTCTCCTGGAAAGTGTTGGCCTAGATTGTATTCAAAAAGGGAAAAAGAGAAATTATTAAAACAGTCAGGATCTAGAGGATGCAAAGTACACTCAAAGAAACAAGAGGCAATTTCTGTTCACAAGGAATCTCACAAGCAGTATGATCATCCTTACTGCAAAGAGTTAGTAACTGTTTTACAAGAAGGGGAAGTGACTGAAGATGGAGATCTGGGAGACAGGAATTTCTTAAACTATGGCTTTCTCACTGGGGCAAAAAATCTTCCATGTTAGATAGCATTGTGAAAAGCACTTTACCTTCACGTAAGTAGTTTGTACGTATTTGAAGGCAAAACTGCAAAGCTGAAGAATCTCATCACTTCTATGCAATATTCTAGAAATGCAAAATGAGCAAGAAATAGAATGCAAAAATTCCAGAGCCTCTGTGAGACACATAATTTTTTCAAGATGCTATAGACTGCTAGAGACTGAATTCTAATACTAAAATCTGGATGAACAGCAGATGTACTAAACCAGTAATTAATAGAGTTATCATGCTTATTATTTTGACTGCAGCCTTTTCTGTACAGAAAACACTAATTGTTTATCTGTGCTTATATTAAGGCAGCAAAAGTCCTGTCAATCTTACTGCTATTATTAAGGGATAATTTCTGACAGCAGTTTCTGTAGGGTATTTTGGAAGGCAGATGCTGCCTTGAAAATAAACTGAATACTAATACTACCTCTAATACTAATAATAACAGCAATAATAAAAACCAAGAATAACAATGATGAATATGATGATGATCATCATCATCTATGCAATATACTGATTAAAGTCATAATAGCAATAAATATAACATACTATTGGTAAAAAGAAGCCAGCAGCCTGATTGAAGACTAAGAGGTATGTATGGACTTGTACTTTTTTAATACTCAGAAATGCATTTATAAAGTAAGCACTCTAATTGAGTGAAGGAAGGAAAGATACAGGACACCACCAAGCAAGACCTGCAAAAGTTCAGCAAGTTAACTCAAGATAAACTTAGAAGTTTTGTGGCTGCATTGTAAAAGTCAGTATATTCACAGCTCATTTTCTGAAAAATAACTCCTTCTTTGTCTGGAAAGTAAGGAAGAAAGCAGAGCATCAAAACATTTCCCAATTAATACTGAAAATCAGTGCTATGAGCACGATAAAGAGTTAAAATACTAGTTTCTTGTTACCAATATCTCATTCTTAGTGGTGTTTAATTTTTGTTTCCTGAATAGCCAGATTATTGCCACCCATTTGTTGAAAAGTCAAGATCATATGTTCTCAACTCTTTTTAATCATACTGAAGACAATGCCACCCTTCCCTGCCACCTTGCTTCAAATATTACGTTTTACATGATATAAACTAATCACTCCATATTTTAATGCTTTTTCTTTCAAAAGAAAGGGAATACAGGTCACATAGTTAGACAAACATTTCTTGTCTTTTATATTGGAAATTAGGTATATATATTATATATTTGCATTATTTAGCCCTTCAAGCAAAATTCCTTGAAATTACCATTTGTTTAATCCAGATATAGGCTTTGCAGGCAATTTCAGTTAACTGAAACTGATTTTTGCAAAAAACCCCAGCAAATGTGGCTGATTTTGCAACAATCATTAGTACTGTCCTTCTACATAAATGCATAGAACTAAGTGCTCCACTGAGTGGTCTCAGAAAGGTCATTGAGGGCAAAGGATGATATAAACAGTCACCTAAAAGCATGGCAAATCAATCATAATTAACACTTGGAGGTACTTCCTGCTCGCAAAGACCCTGGAGGGAAAGATCACAGGGAGGGATCACAAGACAATGTGCAGATATAGGAGCAAACAGCTTTCCTCATTCCAGGCTTCCCTTTTGGTTGATGAGTTTGTGTCCTCTCTACAGTGAGAGGGATGTGGGAAATCCCACCTTGCATATACAAAAGTGTTCAGGTCTGAGATAGAGCTGAGAAGGTGCAATGGATAGGCAGACCTTCAGAGAAAGAGTTTTCAAGCTCTTTGCACATAAACGACTATAAATATCAATTGAGCAGCTATGTGTGAAGGCCCTGGCCACCTCTCCTGATACTGCACAGGCAGATTATTATCATTATAATTTGTAAAAACCACCCTATAGCTAGTTGGAACATCCAAGGAAAAAGCTGTGTTTTAGAGACAATTTCTAAAGTGTTTAGGCACAGAAGGTGAAAGGTGTAGGTGTTTATGGACCATAACATCTACAGTTTTGAAACACCTGCAGAGGGCACCTAAGCCAGTCTTTATTTCACGTATTAGTTTCTTTACAGAAAGAACTGCAGGTTAAGGAACTGAATTTCCCTCTCTAGTACACTGTGCAGTGAGAGTTATTTAATTAGAGAACAAAAGCTTGACACCCCTTCTCTTTTTTCTCTTTTCTAGTCCAGCAAGGATGTCTTATGGACCAAGCCCTGTGGTACAATGCCCATCTTGTGCATCCCCCTCAGTCTCACGAAACAGAGAAAGATGCACTTATCTAAAGCAGTCAACAGCTGTGTATGCCCAGAAACAGACCCTTCAGTGCATTGCATGCATTTTTGGCATCCCCAAGGTCATATGGTAGTCAGACTGGCTGTAAGGGAAGACTTAATTTGAATTAAATATTTGCTTACACCAAGAATGAAACACAAACACCTGAAATCCAAACTTTTGAGTATGTGATGGTCCTTCATTGCAGATCATCAGTGAAGATTTATTGCAGGACCAAAACCACAGACTTGATTTGTTAGATAAAATCAACAGTTTCTGTGTAGATTAGACAAGAGAGAAAAGCCTAGCCAATGTTACAGAGATACTTTTGAAGTTGTCGTCACTATAGGTCAACTATTTAAAACGTCTTTTATAGAACAAATTAATTTGTGTCTGATATTAAACATTCTAATGCAGAACGTGTGATTTGTGGTGTGCCATTATTACTAGAGGCAGAAGTGCAGGGGCCTATTGCAGTAGGCACACCAGGCTTAGTGACTTAGTGACTATTAGTTTGTGTCTGTGTCATCCAGCAGTCCTGAGTGCTGAAATGATAGTGACCAGTTTGGTAATACAGCACCTGAGGTAGTGTACACCACTGGTATACCCCTTAACCTTCACCCTCCTCCACTCAATCTACCACAATCTGTATTGAAGTTGTTGACAGAATCTGCATCCCTGCCTCTGCATCAGGACTTTCACATTTATTAGTGAAAAAGTAGTGAGGCAAATAGCAGGAGTATCTCTGTTGCAGAAGGAAAAAATAGCTGTGCCAGTGAGTAGCTGGAGTTGCCTCTTCACTAGACAGAGACCACTGTGATGGCAGGCATTACTTCAGAACTGTGGATTTCCATGAACTATTTCAGTGTTCTCAGTATGATCATGGACTGAAACAAAGATTTTGCTTCAGCAAAGTTTTCACTAATGTGATTATTTTTCAATAGCTACAGCAATAATGCATCATAGCAAACAAACAAACAAACACAAAGAGTGGTTGGCACAATAGAATTAACATTCCTCACATAGCAGTTACCATACTATATACTCCTGATTCTGGTGGCACTTTTTTCTACAAGCTCTGCTTTGAACTCAATGATGGCACTGAGTGTATCTCACAAATGAAGCCTAGCTCCACTTAGATTCTGAGCAAGAATGCATTTACTATGTAACAAACCCAATGCATGCATAACCAATTTAAATGCAATTTAAATACTATTATGGGGGTGAAGCACAATTAATTTTAAAATCATATTTAAGTGTTTTTTAGTTTGTGATCTCCTGCCTCATTTAACGTGAAGAGAGCACCACTAAATCATTTACTTTGCACTTAGGGGAAGCTTACTTTCTTCTCAAGTGTTTAGCATTTTTATTCCTTTTTGTTTTCTGTTTTAAACCAGATCTTCTGCTTTTGCTGTGATTACGTTGTAAACTGTTTAAAAGCCTCTGTTCACAAAAGAACATGCAGGAAAGCTGAAGCTTTCACTCACTTTGGTTTAGCAGGTTTGTCAAATTTTTCTAGTTTGAAACATGATGAAACAAATAAGTGACAGACATTCAGTGTTCTACTCTTAGAAGGCCTATAAACATTTTGATTTGTACACATAACAGCAGATCTCAGGCAACTGGAATAAATCCAGCCAGTGAGTTTACAGGAGATTTTCCAGTCATGAATGGTAGCAGATCATGGTGCATGGTGGTCTCAGGTATGTGATGGTGTATCATTACAACACAGACACATAAATGGAATTAGTGGCTGTATGAGCCATACTAACTCATACTAACTTATACTAACAAGTATGAGTTGAAAGGTTACAATTACACAGAAGAAGCCTTAACATTCATTTACACAAATGTGTAGCATAGCACCACCCAGTACTTAAGACTTGATAAAAAGCACATAAGCACATAAGAATGTATATAACTTGCCATCTAAGCTAGTGTTTAATTATGAAGAAAATCAACATTAAGATTTTCTTAGAACAAGATAAGCTCTTTTTTGATTTGGGTCCTCAGGTCTTCACCTGAGGTTAAAAAGCATGGGACAGATTAAAAGATACTGTACATGACCAGCAGTTGCTAGGTTTTTTTGCATTTTAATTCGCAGCTCTCTCAAAAATTTATCGGACAGGATGGTTTTTTGTGAAAACATCTTAATGCACCATCAGACAAAGAAACTAATGAAGAACTTTCTGATACTTGAAGGACATGCTGGGACAAGGGGCCCATAGGGCACAGACTGACAATTTAGGTGCATATGGATGATTCAATATAGTCTTAGAGAGGGATGCTTGTGTCAACTCTGAACAAAGAACTTCTCAGGTGGATAAACTAATCCAGAAAAAAATGCCATTCAAATATAATTATATCCAAACTGGATCTGATATCTCACGTTGCAATGCACAATGCAGCAGATACCATTCAATACATGCTTCTAGAGTGGTTAGCACAAAAAAAGCCAAGCAAGCTTCAGTTGCAGAGACCTTTCAAATGGCAACAGGATCTCAGAATTAGTAGTACTGCAGTTTTCTTGCATGATACATACTCAGAGTAGTGCCTCAAAAACCAGTGCTACTACTTGAGCCCAGATCATTCATTTGAAGTAACTTGGGTTATCTAAAGTGGTAAATGTATATTTTTCCCAGCACAATTCAACACTATTCTGCCTAAAAGGACATGGATCCCATGGGCAGACTCAGCTTGTGTCTATCCCTCTGTATTCCTGAGCCATGTGAGGAATGAAAGAGAGTGGTAAGAAGGGTCCTAGCACTATGGGCCCTACCTGACAGGAGTACTGGCCTATACTCATATGTTGTATCTCTAAAGGTGTCAACATGTGTTTCTTAATAAATATGCCATTGTATGTAAAATAAAATTTAACACCCCCCCCAAATTCAACGGAAAACCTGCTCCAACCAAACAGACAAATACTCCCACTCATTCTTTTCAGAGGGTTTCTGCATAACAACACAGAAAACAAGATTTATTGTCTGAAAAAGTTTGGAGACAGATTTGTTCCTTTTGTCTGTAGCACACGGCTTACTGGGAATATTAAGGGCAATTCAAAGCTATTGTCTTGAACTGGTGTTAAAAAACCAGACATTCAAGATCCTCATGCATAGGCCCAGATGTCTGAAGATAAGAGCAATCCGCTTTCTGCTTGCATATATTGCTTTGCATGATATATATACACAGCACTGAAGAAACCTCTTTGAAGATGAAGTCATCAACCTTTCTTGACCCTGCTCCAGTTCAGTCTTTCTACTGGCTTCAGGAAAACCAGCATTCCCTTCATGGTATTACTCAAGTTTATTCACTATGGCTCAGTGAATTGTCTTATTCATCCTTTCTCTAAATAGTTACACACAATTTAGAAGTGATGTGGAGGATTTTAACTGTACTTAACACTGCCTCAGCCTATGTCCTCACCATTTCATTCACTAAGTAGGTTTAGGCTCAGTACTTTGGTTAAACAGCCAAGGAAAGCCTTGCTGCTGCACGAAGCAGAGATGATGATCCATGAGGTGGCCCTATTTCCTCCCAGCAGGTCTGAGTGACAGACCTGCAGAAGTTTTCTCTTTTACAGATTAAATCCAAGTTTAAAGAGGATTCATTCATTCCCAAGGCCCTTGAAGCATGCCTCAGAGTGTTAATCTCCAAACTCCAGCCTGGGTGATTACCCTGTGCCTGTTGAAATACTCTCTGTAGTCTCAGTTGGATATGCCACTCTTCCAGCCCCTAAAAACTGCTGAGCAGTGCTGCTAATGCATTTCAATGGGAGTGGTACATTTCATTGGTGTTGAAAATATCTTTGTATTTCCTCACAGAAAGAGGAGAAATTTCAGAATGCGATTTTAAGCAGGATATGTAGCATCTTTACCATGGGCCTCCATGTTTATTAAGGCTGAAGTTTCTTGTTTGATTGCAAGCATGCATAACACTTATTTAAGAAGTCTGCAGTCACCAGCAATACCAGATCCTTATTTCTGCCCACGGGCTCCAGTGGCCACAGTGCTCTGTCACATGGCGAAGTAGTTCAAGGAATATGTCTACCCAAAAAAGAGATTATTTCCTCTTCTGTAGATTATTAGTTGAGCAAGGACTGACCCAACAGTTGTGCTGACACAACATACAGGCAATTATGAGGTTCATTTAAGCATTCTCATTCAAGACAGAATGCTTAAATCATCCTTACTACAAGAGAAATGCCATGTGAGTTAGCCCTAAGCATGCTAGTGCAGGAAAGAGGAAAGGCTGGTCCTCCAATGAGAACATCTGTGAGAAGTCTTGCAAAAAGAATGGATTTTGATCACCTAATTGAGCAATTTAAAAAAATATTGACCATTTGAATGCCTCTAGCTATAGCCTCCTGCATGTATGTTTTAAGGACAAAATACACTGACTGAAACAGGTCAAGTTAGAATCTATCCTGGGAGCAGTGACAATGTGAATCTGATTTCTCGCCTCACAAGGGTAAGGGGTCTGGTCACACATCTCCTTCTAGACACAATAACTAACTCAGCCGAATTTATAATTAAACTGATGATGGCACAGACGCTTGCAATAGTCAACACTTGTTGCCATTACAGGCGTGTACTGAAATTGGACCATGGAAATGAGAAAAGCCATGTGAACATCCTGGTGGTCCATACTGAGTCAGGGGTTTGCTTAAAAATCATCTTATGACTTGGGCCTTTAGGCCATGACTGCCTAAAGGACAAATGTTTTTTTAAACTTCAGAGTTCCACAGATACAAGGTCTAATTCAAACATAACCTGCTATATTTGACTTCATGACAAGCATAAAAACTTGCCATTCATCTCAGTAACTACATGCAGAATTTTATAGCAGCCGAAGTTACCTGCTTTGCAGCATTGCAGGTTTTGGGACACTTATATTTGAATTTATTACATATTCCATGCAGTAATACTTTGACTTGGAGGATTGTGTTAAGTTTTTATATGTCAAAGTATACTGGCCCCTTTTTGAAATAGATTTAAATGTTAAATATTCTCAAGAATTCATTCTGTACTCATTCCTTTTTTGTTCAAGACAGATTATCCAAATTGATCATACCCCAAACAAAGTCATTAAAAGAGTTTCACATTTATGACGCATTTTGTCAAGCAGGTTCAGGATTCAATGTAAGTTGAAGCATCATAAATTAAGAAGATGAGGAAACAAACTCCTAAAGGCCAAAGAAAGCATAAATTAAAAACATAGTCTGCAGGGAGCTATGCACAAAAACTATTGCTGTCCAACAGTGTATATGGATGTAAGTGTAACTGTAAACTAGAAGTATGTGCAGTACTGCAGAAAGGAGAATTGCCAAAACAGAAAGAAGCTAGGAGTAAAATAGAATAGAAAAGGGAAAATAGATATGTTACGACAGTATTACTGGAAATTGATTATCCTACACTGGGCTTTTCAAGCTGCACAGTACTGTAATCTTGCAGGAAATCTGCTTCATTTAAAACTATCCCATAAAATAAAGGGTGAAAAAGTAACATTTAAAAATATAATAGAAATGAGGAGAGTGCCAGTAAAGACTGAGGGAAAGTGAAACAGTAGTAACACCAGAGCATTTTGATGTTATATAGGATACAACAGTGGAATGGACTGTTATAGAAAGTGATAAGAAGTTTTTGCAATCTGAGTGCAGAAAAGGCAGAACCCTGGATTGTAAATGTGTATGCTTTTTTTTTTTTATTACAGGGGAAAAGTAGTGATATCATAATATTCTATAAAATCAGCAAATATTTTTTGTTTTCCTTTTTCTAAGTGTATTTAAAAGTACTAACTAGAAGCAAATGTTTTAAAATTTGAGGTTCTGCACAAATTTTACCTAAAAGCTTTATAAGAATTGGCTAAGGAATCACAAGAATTAGCAATACAGACTTAGTAAATTTTTGCACACTGGGGAGCAAGATAATCCTATCGGGTTTTTAAATAAAAAGTAAACCTGGAAGAAGAAAAAACTAAAATACTGGAAACAATCTGGAGATCATATTGGACAATTGTTGGCCATAACAGAGATATTGTCTGTTCAGCTGCATGAGTCCCATGGTAAATGCAAATCCTCAATGTAAAACACAGAGTAAAAGAGTGGTGAAAAAGATAGGCTTTAATCACAAGTGGGCAAAGGATATTACTTATATTTTGGCAGGCCATTACCAGCATATTCTGCTAAATCCACTTCAAAAGCAGGCTGATCAATTTGAAAGAGTTCAGAAAAGTGTCATAAAATGACTTAAGGCCTGGAAAACAAATTCAGGCTATCCCACACTGATTTTAAACAAGAAGGATGGTTAATTAATAAAATATCCATAATCTCTGTGATGCAAGTGGGCTTTTGAATCTCCCATCAACTCAAATTGCAAGCAGTTCCCTAAATTAGTATCAGGTTAATTGTTGGCACAGAAGTTACTTCTGTGATGTGCTGAATACAGATGGATCACCCTTCCCAGCCAGCTGGCGTACCCAGACAGGGAGATACAGCGCTGAAGTCAAAACTGACAGGGATGAAATTCAGCCGCACCGTTACTTTTATTTCCACAAGTAACCAATGACATTAGCTTTCTTACAGCATAAGGCTTTCTTCCAAGAACAATTCTGGCTTGATGAGGGGCTGGTTTGGTTTTATTTTGTGGTGGTGGAGTGAGGGAGGGGAATGAGGGGCAGGAGGGGTGTTATGCATGCAACATTTGCGCTTCTTACCTCACTCAATTCTGCCTATGTTTGTGAGTTAAACATCTACCTACTCACAGTTCTTACAGAGTGAACTGGTTTTGCATTCATGCACATCATATTAAAATGCATATGAAACTGTAGATTAGATGCCTCATGTAACAATCGGTTTTACTCTCACTCACAAGATACGATCACTCTGAAGAAAAGCCTCCACAGAATTAAAGTGAGATGTATGCTGCTACTGAAAGGTATTTTTGTATAAACATAGGTTTTCACTCACTGGGATTTGACATCATCTTCAGATACTAAATTTTGAAAAATAAATCTCAATAAATTTAGGGATCTTCTTGAATACATGCAATTTGTGAGAATCCAAGCTAAGTGTATTTATGTGGATAATCATTCAGCAAATTCAGGTTTATATGAATTACACTACCAATATTTTGAAATTTGCAGGTGAGGTATTCATATCACAAGGAATGTGATACTCATATATGAAACTTTTTTTTTCTTTCTATTGTTCTCTATATCACAACACTTGTTTGAGAAAGATTTGTTTTGGAGAAAAGTGCCAATTACATAACAACCGCTTTAAAATGTCCCAATTTCATCCCATAATTTTTTTTCTAGGCATGCGGGGAACCGATATGCTTCTTTTATTAAATCTGCTGTGTGTGAAGTTGCAGAAAATGAAACTTTTGCCCTGTTTTGAGCAATTATTGGGCACCTTGGAGTCCTGTTGAGTCAGGTTACAGTGTGGAATAACCATTTCTCAGGAACCCCCCATTCCTCCCTCAAAAGGGGCCACTCATGGAAAATCCCTTCACACTCTGCTACAAAAGCTTTTCTGCTATTCTTCTTCACAATAATATATATTTTACCCTTCTGAGATGAAAAGACGAAGGGGCTCAAGCTAAGAAAAGTTGACCAGGAGGCTGGTGACAGCAGTCACTTGAGATCCTTTCAGAGATGCTCTCAAGCATAAATATTTAATCTCCTTCGTTCCCCCTAGTGTGAATAATTTTTTTCCCCTTCAAGTATCAAAACAAAGTTATTGAAATGCATATAACCCTGATATTTGATCCATGGCCTCTAAGGGTCAAATACATACTGACCAAGCTCTTAAAGCCTGCAGGACTTTCAGGTGGTCACTTTGCACACACCAGCTCATCAATCAAGCAATAATCAGCAGGACAAATGGGGGAAGATGCTGGTACAGACTGCTTAAAAGGCCTGGGCAGCTGGTCCACTTCAGAAGTCCCCTTTATATAGTTTCAGCCTTTAGCCCTCCATGTTTGAAGGGAATTAAATACACTTGTTAGTTTCAATAGTTTATCCTCACATCTGTTTGCATTAGCAAACAAAACTGTTGTTGCTTCAGCATCCATTTTCAAACATTAGGATCACTTCTTCCAAATTAAGAAGTGGCTTGAAAACACTTCAGCAATTTCAGTTTTCATTTAAAGCCTGTAACACATCCAAACCCCTGCCCCATCTTTTCTTTGTAATAATTGGTTTGGTAGAAACTGAATGTAGAAAAAGAAATATTTGTCCTAAACAATGTGCCATCACATAAACAGATTATAATAAAGCTCATTGAGTTCAGTCCCCCAAACAGAAACCATTGGGGTATACATATCTTGAACTTGGATGGTATTTATTTTTGTGGGCTGTTGGTTGGTCATGTTGATGACAAATTAGTAGAAATTCTGAAATGTTGATCACATCTGTTTATCAGGTAATATGCAATTATTATTCTTAGCTTTACAATGGAGGAGGATGAATTGGTTGGCAGCACAAAGTATGAAATCATTCTGTCTCTCACTCAGGAGCAAGGAAAACTGACAACCTCCTCCACTCCCAGTATGTCATAATTAGAAATTAGAGCTGCATCAAACTGTTTGCTACAGCTGTAAACTCTGGCAAAAGAAAAAAACCCTCTGAAACTATCTGTCATTTACTTAATAGGCTTCCTATTTAGTGTGAGCATGCTGAAACTGGAGATGGGGCTTTGGAGCAGTCAGTGAGCATATTTCCAGGACTTCCTGGAGGTTAAAGAACTGCTTTAAATCTGCTCTTTTTTTCCTTCTCTTTTATATTTTGGAGTGAAAATCAAAAAAAGAGTTTGAATTCACTGAATTTAGAAATGAAAATGTGGTGGATTCTCCCAACACTGAACATATACAATGACTGTGGAACTGAAAACCATAATCTAGGAAAAAGTAAAACATAAATAGAATGGGAAGATTCAAACACATAATTTAAGAGGAATTTTGGGAAAAAAAATCCTTCTGAAATGAAGTAATGATATTAATATACCATAATTATATTCTGTATATTACATCTTTGGGCTTTCTTAAGGAAAGCAGAAGGAAATAAATTATCCAAGTGTTCACCTTCAAAAGGTCATTATCAGAAAAAAACCAGAGTTAAACGGATACCCCAGTAAATAAAAATTAGCAATAGTAATGTGAAAATGGAAAACCACATGGCCACAAAGCCACAGAGCTACCACCCCAGCTTCCTCAATTGCCATGGGGATCAACACAGAAAGAAATTTGCCTGTTAATTTTGGAGTTTTTTAAAGGTCTTTGAGTTTGGGCCTAGATTTTTTTTTGTTGTCTATGTACAGACACAGCTTGTACAGTCCACAGGCAGAACACTGAATTTACTAGTAAAGTGTATCAACCCATGTCTGTATTTTCACTGAAGTTATCTGGAACCTGGCACCAACAAGTAAAAGTAACATTTTTTGGCTGGGCTCTATTTTACCTTGTGGAAAAGGATGGCTGAGCCTTTGTTGAGCCAGACTGGACCTATTAACAAGCGGTGCCTTACAAGCTGAATAAGCTAACAGAGAAATATTCCATCATAACTGCTAGAGGTAACAGGTGACCTTCCAGGCACAGGATGAGGTGGCAGGCATATGAAATTAGTGTCACTGTCAAGCTGTTTGTAATCCAAGCCCTCTGCCCGGGGGGGCCAGCTTTGCAAATGGGCACATAACCAAATAGAAAGAGGCAAAGGCAGGGGGTAGGAAAAAGGATAAACAGCCCTCTTTTCCTGTCACTTCTGCCATGGGTCCTCAGCAGCTCCTCTGCTGCTGACTGACTGGAGAATTAGAAATCCAACATCTGTGCAATGTGAGTTAGAGCTGTACCTATGCCACTGCTGTGCAAGGCACTGAGCATGCCAAGAGCCCAGCTGCTCTCCTTCAGGTGAGCCAGGAGAAGCCATGAAAAAGGGATGATGCAAAGCACGATAAGACAGGGCATGTACAAGAACTGGATTGTCTTGCTAGGCATTCGCTGTGCTGTGTGACATGCCATTATGTTGTCTGGTCTCTGTTGCTGGGAGAAATCTTTCAGGAAACAAGGACTGTTCACCAGGCTGATTTTTTCACTAGAGGTTTCATCACTTTTCTGAATGCTGAAAAGTACCTGAATACTTACCATTGTGCAAGTCATGCAATCCAAATCGCACAACCTCTAGTGACAACAAAGCAAATTGTGAGAGGGCAGGTTCACTTATGATACTTTTGCTGCCAAATGCTATTTGTGAAAGGACAAAATACAGTTGGGTCCTGAGCAAAGTTTAAAAAAAAAAAGTCAGTAGAAAGTACTTTTCCTGATGTTTAAAGAAGCATCAAGTGTTTTAATATCAGATTCTGTAAATCATCCTTACTTCAGGATTTGTATGTATGTTATTTTAGCTAAGGAAATGAAACATGATTCTTATCTGTAAATATACATAGCAATACTGTTGTGCCAATTTAAAGCAAGGAAAGCACCAAATTAAGTCTAAGAGCTGGTTAAATCCTTATTTTTCATGCTACAAGCCATGCATTTACAGTCCTTCCTCCACCCTGTACTATTAGCTCACACTTTCATACAATTTAGCAATATTTTTCTCGTGCTCAGCTTCAAATCCCTGACATGTTTTAAGTTGTCTCTAGAATTTTTAGTCTTGAGATATTTAGCAAAGCAAGGGGAAGTTTGTGGACTATTTACAAGATTCAGACACTAAACTTGTTGCTGGTGTTCAGGGTTTTTTTCCAAATGACTTTTCAGAAATGTGTGTGTTTTTACCTTTGTACAATTTACTACTCCTATTGCCATTGTCTTATTGGATGGAGACGCTTGCTCTGGTGTCAAAAATAACCATTGGGGCTACACTTCCTATCGGGCTTTGTTTGCTCTTTGTTCACTCTGCCCCCCACCTCCCAGACTCCAGTAAAATACAGTTCAGTGTTTGGGATTTCCCATTCATCCCGATTAAAACAAAGCCAGCAAAGTTTCCCCCACCAAACTGTGTGCCTGTTTTGAAGAGGCGGCAGCCACCAGCTTTGGTTTTGTCAGGGATGAAAAGAGGGCATCGCAGCTGTAAGGCAGCGCAGACGTGTGAAATGGGTTTCACACGCTGCTCAGCTACCAGTGGGGTGGCCATGTATGATTCAGTCTGCGCTGAGTCAAGAAAAGGAAAAGCCTTCAAAGCCACGCCAGCCATCACCTCTTACAAACCCTAAGCACCCCTTTTGACTGCCGTTGCTTTGCTGAAAATAACACATTTAGTCATTTGTCATAATTATAAGAGTCCCAGTGACAAGGAATGCGGGCCCACATCTCAGCCCTGCCAGGATGGGGATAATGCCGACAGCGGGGGACGGCTGCTGCCCGCAGACCGCGGCAGCCCTGCCAGCAACACTCCCGCCCAGAGGTCACGCCTGGCCTCGGCCAGCAGCTCAGCCCATATGATTGATAGGCTCACAGCAAAACTAATAATTTCACAGATCTTCGTTTCCATTCATCTTCCTAACATGAAATTTATCTCAGTGTGAAGGATCCCGGTCATGCAGCAGTAAATTGGTGAGCCAGAAACCTATTACAGCCCGAGAGGTGCCACTCAAACCTTCCTGGCCCCATCCCTGCCCCCCCCCAGCCCTCTTTAACTTGCTTTCTGGAAGTATTTCCCAAAGACAAATGAAGAACATATTCTTTTGTGTCTATGTATTATACTTGTAAGCATTAGCTGCAAAAGTCAACCAAACTTATCCTATTTGGCCTCTCAACCACTCTCAGTGTTATCACATTTCTGAGACTCATAAATCTCTAATATCAATATAAATATTCATTTAACCACCTTTTTAATAAGAAGGACATAAATACTCTTCTTTCTTTCTCCTGTCAGTAACCTAGGCTCCTTGAGTTTTTTGCAACAAAGATTGCTTTCTCACTCAAGAAAGGCCTTCTGCACTCCCAATCAAATTCAGAGCACTTCAGCAGTGTGAGTGAAGATTCCTGCACATGCCAGAAAACCTCAGCAGGAAAACATACACCATAAATATGGGGATATGCAAGTCAAGGCAGTAGAAGGTGAAACTTTTTGCCAAGGGACTGAGCGTGTTAAGAGTATCTGTAACTTGAAGTTATCCCTAGATGATTGTGGAAGTAGTGAAAGAATGGAAAGGAAATAGCTTGAATTTCTACATTTCCCCCACTCCAGCCAGCAAACAAATGCTCAACAACAAGGGCTTTGTTTGCAAATGAAGTATCAGTGAACACTTGGGGGAGGTGACACAGGGGAAAAAATCATGGATGGACACACACACACACAAACAGTAAATTCTAAACAAGGACTTCAGGACATGGTCACCACATGCTGAAATGCTTCAAGAGCATTGCTTTAAGCTGATGCCCCTTGGTCTCTTAAGCCAACACAACTGGCTGCCAGGGTCCCCCAATTCTCTAGAGCCTACTGACCAAGATGTAGGACGTGTATATACAAACTAAGGAACAAAAGAGTTCTAGCAAACCTTTTCCTTGTGCTTTTGGGATACAGCTTAAATGTACCTTAGCTTGCCTGATGAGGAGCCAAAAGTGCTTTGGACAGCTGCATGCCTCTGACAGCCTAACACTGATCAAACCATATTTGAATTTTTATTTACTTGAACCATTCACTTTTGAATCTTTCTTATTTACCAAGTAAGGAGTAGGCTCTGCTGTTTGCTTTCTTGCTGTGGAAAACACTTGCAACTGTATTTACAGATCTTCAGTTAGTGAAATTTGGTCATTAATAATCTAGCACTGAGTAGCATCTTCTTTTGCGAATAGTCAGCAAAATTAACCTACTCGTGAAAGAAAGTCTTGATTTGCACAAATAAACATTGCAGACTTAAAAACTGTGCTATCAAAACTTTGGTGGCTACATCCTTATGGCTTAACTTCCTATTTTTTTTCAGCCTATTTCTTTGTTCAAACTGTTGTTGCACTCACATGTAGCATCCATAACATGTCTGAGGTCTGGATTTTGCCAAATGCGAAAAAAAAGGATATCGCAAAAGATGTTAGCAGACGAGCAGCATTATATGAGAAGACTGTGCAAAGACCAAAGAACAAGCTCCGTCTTTTTTCACTGTAGCAGAAATGCCGTCTGCTCAGACTATCAAAAAAATCCAGCTTTATCCTCCCAAGTTTTTTCTGTTTTGCTGATTGCACTACTTTCCTGTAGCTCATCCACAATGAATAAACTTTCTTTTAATTTAGAAAGCGGTCTCATGCTCTATTTTTACTGCAAGGAAAACAACTGATTTCCCCTCCCCCTAGCAAAAGCCAGTGCAGACCCCAGTCCCTGGCAGCTGCTGCTGACTTTAAGCACCATATATAAGGTATTAAACCACCCACTTTATGTTCTAATAACATTAACAGTCTCACATGAACCAGGACATTCAGGTTAAAGCTGAAATTCTCTCCTTAAGTCACCACATTGTGTCTAGGTACAGTATTGCAGCACTTAATCAGAGGGCCTCAGAGCAGTGGGGGGTTCATACCATATGTGCTATAATACCTAAGCACAGCGGGGTGAGTTAAGGACAGAGTTTTAGACTTAACTCTGAATTTCTTAGGTTCTGTCAAGACCATGCTTAATGTTTTTGAAAAAAATTGCATTATGTGAGTCTGGAGAGTTACTTTCTTCTTAAAAAAAAAAAAAAGGAAAGAAAGATGTTGTGGGGGTGGGAGACAAGTGAGGATGATTTCTCTGGAAAAGATAAAAGTAGGTATACAATGCCAACTATCTAAAGTGTAAGCATGGACATGTACATATTCTACAAATATTTATACAATTTTCAAACACATTAACTTAATCCAGATGACTGTAATCAAGCTATATGAAAAAATACTCTTTCAACACAAAATTTATAGTTTTTAAGCCATTTACTCAAATTATATCATGTTTTATTTTCTTAGCATCTTCTTCAAGGCCCCAGCCTAGAGTATGGGGAGCATTGCAAAATACACTCTCTAATGAGATGCTTACATTTAAAAGATTAATAATATTTCTTCTAGATTTGTGCTTCTTCTTGTCAACCTTGTTACAAATATGTATTTCCTATGTATTTATCAAGTTTTGTATTCAAAACTGATGCTCATAGAAACCCCATAAAGCAATCTGTATGAAGGTGAGGAGATTAACTTGACAATGTAACACTGAGTTTTCCTAGGGCAGCTTTATTTACTAGTGGTATCACAGGAAGACCAAAAAACAAACCCTTTATTTCTTACTAATGCAACAGAAAATAAAAGGTATTTAAGCACAAAACATCTACACATTCTCAAATCTAAAAAAGAGGAATAACAGAAGTTGTACCAAAACTGTACAGCCAGTATTAGTTTCTGGAAACAATACTTCTACAAGGTACATCTCATTGGTGGTTATGGTGAAGTTTTTTTGCTTTTAAACAACATTCAGTATCACTTAGACATCTACTATTCCTACAAAAAAGTGGCAAAGTAAATTTCCTCAGTACTACTTCCGCTGGCCCTTGAGTCAAAATCCCTTTTCAGGAGTAGGGGGTAGGTACTTTGCTAGCATTATTTATTATGCTGCATCCTCTTCAAGGGAAATCAACTGAACAGAATATGGGCACCATCCAAGGATTGTTGCCCTTCTGTCATTAACACAGGGTTGGTGTAAGATGTCTTATTGTACCTTGGTGAACAACCATCAACTTACCTGATGATTTTTAATGTGGGAAACCAGCAAGATCTAGAGGGAATGTCTGAAAAAGACATGTGAAACACACCCTCAAAAGCAATCCCCAGTGAAAATACAAGCTCGCCTGTTCGGAGAAAAGCTCATTAAAAACCAGCAGATCTCAGTGGTTTTGTTGCAAACCAATCAACCTGAACCTGCAAAGGAGTCTGACCTCACCCAGATTCATGGGTCTTCTATTTTTGACTTTACCTGCTAGTGATAAGAATTGATTTAAATGATTCTAAAATTAGTGCTGTACATCAAAGGATGGTTATAGCACATCTTGGCAATGTTGCAGTTTTACACGTTTTGCTGTTCTCTGTGTGTGTGTGTGTGTGTGTGTTCTCTAATTGGAAAAGTGTAACCCTTAAATCCAGGAATCGGTGACTGAGTTAACTTTCCTCCTGGAGGAGTGGCTGGAAATCGACTTCCTCATGAGTAAGGTTGTTACATTGGGATGCAGGTGGAAACCAGAGTGTAGTTCTCATAAAGTTAACAAGATCACTTTGCTGGGCTCAGGCCTCATGTAATTTAAGTCATCTATTGCCAGTGAAGGTAGATAACATTCTTTGCCATTACATATCAGCCCTCCAAAATCAGAGCAGTGATCTTTTGCAGTTTTAGCCCACCAAAAACGAATGGATTAAAAATGTCCCAAATAATTAGAAACAGAAGGGGTAAAAAAAAAAAACACCTAAATGCTTATATATTAGTGTAAGAAAGCATTTTGTACTGGAAGATCTAAGCACACTCATATAGATAGCATCAACACAGGCAGACAGCACCAAAACCATAGACATCACACTAAGTTACTAATCCAGAAAGAAGCCACCCCTATGTCTTGTTTTTATCTTTAACACCTTTTAGCGTCTTTGCCTCACATGTCTACCCTCCCTGCTTTTAGGCTGGAAGAAACTGTGAAGTGGTAAAAGGACTTTGTGCTCATAAAGGTTTGATGACTCGACCATCTGGCTGGGAATGCTCATAAAGGAAGCCCTGCAGAGGTTAAGGAGGTCACAGACTACACAAGGAGGGGCTGAGGTGGGTCCCGGCACTTCTCTGGCACCCGGGTTCTGTCCAACTTGTAGTAAGGTTCTCTCATCAACCTCCAAAGGAAAGTGTCTCTGTGGACTGGTGACAAACATCACTTCTTTCTTCTACTCACTTTCATAATTCTGTGGAAACATAAAGGAAATCTCTTTGCCCATATCCCGTTGTAATCGCTTCCATCCTCTACCAGTGCTCAGCTCATTAACAAGTGACCTGAAGGCAGGGGAAAAAAACCACAACTTTTGTATAATGGAGCCTTGCTGTGTAGAGACTATAAAAGTAAACAGGCCTGGTACACTAAAAAAAGAAAAGAAAAAACACAGAAAAAATACAAAACTCTTCTCTGAAACAATTAAATGTCTGGTTTTAAAATCTAGCTACATGACAGGTATCTCAGTAATATGTGCTCGTATTTTCCATGCTATATGCCCAAAAAGCATATATTTAAAACCTGTACACACAAAGTTGTAGGCTTCTGCTGTACTGATTGCCCTGGCAGCAGATAAGTGCCCAGCATCAGGTTTATGAATTGCAGGCTTCATTAGTCTTAAAATGGTAACAAAGGAAGATGCGTCCTAAAAAGTGTCATCCTTCATCTGAGAGGGTAGTGCCTGACACATTAGGAATCTATATGCTCAATTAACCACTGGCAGGCTCATTTTTTCTGTGCCTCTCACTCAGCCTCTCCCCCCACCCTTTTTCCTCACCACTCCACCCTTCCTTCTAACTGAATCCTTCAGCCCTTTCGTAGATAGCCCTGACTATATGCAAACACTCAATTACAGAGTGGCTTGAGGGATTACTTTTGGCTGCTACTTGTTCTCTCTCCCTCCCAATTTCCTGTGAAAAGCGAAATAATCTAATTGCTGTCTTCTGCTTTTGATTACCAAAAGTGAATACACTCAGATCCTTTGTTTTTAAAAGCTAGTTCACAAATTCAAAATCTGTGTTGGAAATTAACATAGGTTGATGATTAAACTGTAATAGCTCTTGAGATCCAGAACACTTTCTGAGGAAGCAAAGTCACATATACTTTTTTCCATAAAAATAATTCTTTTATCAGTCTGAAATCAGTTTGTGAATCCAACATTTGGACCTGTCCCCTCCCTTCCCCATTATTTAAATGTATCCTTTATTATCCAGGCAGCCTTACAGAAACACTTTTGGCAGTCACAACTTTGGGTGGGAGGAATAAGCAGGTGAAAAAAAGCCCCAAACAAAATAAGAGAGGGAAAGTTAACAGGTAGGAAACACAGCCAATCAGAAAAGAAAGCCAGTGTCCTAAATGTTTAATCCTCCATAACTATTAGCATACACATGATTAACTGTATAGTAGACCTGATTAAGTGTGTCTGTACATTATGCTAATCCCTGCATGCTGATTGGCTGACCTGATTAATGGCTCGCCAGACTCTGTGCAGGGATGGAAGGGTGATGTGCTGTTTCACCACCTCTCTGCAAAGAAAGCCGGGCAAAATAAGGGAGCAGTGTACAGCCAGTCACCCAATGCGTAGCTAAGAAAGGGAACAAGAGGCAGAGGTCATACTCCTTGTGTCTGAATGCTAAGTTAGAAACATAGAGTTTGAGAGAATGAAATTACTTTTACATTTTTGTTTCCTAATATTTAAGTCATTAATGTTATTTTTGGGTGGAGTTCAGATATTTGTTTATTCTAGAGTTCACCCGTGCTCCTCTCTGTATATCTCTCAGCACCTGGACACATGGGACACCTGCCACGGGAAAATAAAAGCACTCTGCAGTAACCGCCTTTAAAAGGCTTTCCAAAAAACTACATGATGACCAGTCTTGCATTTCTACATCTTCTAAAGACACAGAATATGCAATTTTTAGCCACACCTTTAAAGCTACTCATTTCAGCTGTTAAGGATTGATTCAAAGCATTTCTGAAGCTTTCAGAGGCTATGAAGTCTCCTGGAGAGACTTCAGTGATGGTTTTGGAATTGTGTGGTTAAGTGCTCTAAAGATAAACACTTGAAAATGCATTGATGCCTCTGCCCTGTCTGTCTGTAAAAACAGATGATATATATTTAGCTGTGCTCTCCTGCCTATTATTGAGTTATTGACACTGAAAGTCAGCAGTCTTATTAAGCTGAAAGGACTTGCTAAATGGCCTCAATAGAAGCTTAATGCTTAGACAAAGAAGTTAAAACAGACCCTTGTCTCTTCCTCCCTCAGACATACACTGGCATGTATGGCACTTGGTAGGCATCCAGCATCTAAAAAAGTAAAAATGCACGTGCACATCAATGTAAAAAATATGAAGTGTCTAGAAAGTCTGTACAATATCGATACACACCATCTGTTCTAGGTCAGGTATGTAAACTTTTTTGGTTGTGTACATTTATCCAGAGCAACTTAAGGGGATTAAACCTCTGGCCTTTAAAGTGTTGAATAGCTTTTCTTGAGTTACTTGAATGAGGTATTCACGTGAGGTCAATCTAGTTATAATGGGTCAAATTTAACAGCTGCTGTTGGCACAAGTTTGGTCTGTGGCAATAAGTCTAGAATCTGCTCCCACAAAATGAGGTTCTCACAGGTGCCCAAGGAGTCAGAGCATGGCAGTGCCAAAAGTAGGGCGCTCAGACTGGGGTGTCACACCAGTTAGACTGGTAGAGAGTTGTGAGCCAGCATGCAGAGACTAAAGAATACAGAAGAGTTGGGCTATTGGTGCTGTGCTTATTCTTCCTCGGATGAATTTCTTCATGGCCCATAACTCAAGACCTGTGGAAACCTGTGTTCATTGAAAACTGGCAGTACACTGGTGTGGGAGACTGACTCAGCCCTTCTGTTTTATCTCATGATGCAAGTCATGGCATCATGTGTATAAGCAGCTGTTTCACACAAAGACAACCAAGAGGGAATCCAAAGCACCAATTACATGTGTGACGATACTGGTGAGGTAATTTTAGTTCACTGAATTTTATTGAGTAGCTGAATCTGTTATTCTTGATTACTTATTTAGTTCTGGAAAATAATTATTTGGAATAATTCAAGTGATATTTATTTTCCCTATTATCAATGGGTTTCTGGATGCTTAGGTTACCTATGTAATACATGAGAATAAATGTATCGTATGAGTATGTATCTCAGTAAATGTCTCAGACAAATTGTTTAAAAATCCATACATTGGGGACAGAGCTGCCTGGAGTCAGCCTAAATGGAATGCTGCAGAAGAATGTGTGTCTTAAACAGTCCATCCTAACAAACAGAGACCTAAGTTGAAGTTGTGTGGAAGTCCTTTTCGCTCTCCTGTGGTCTCCAGCCCAGAACCCTTAATTAAAGGTAGTTGTCTACATCTGTTGCTTGCACAGAGCAGGCTCATTCTTTTAAAGTGTGGTAGTGATGGATAAACATGTAACTGATCCTTTAAAAACTTCAAATTAAATACAATATTCTTTACATTGTTCTATTTAAAACCATAACTGTTTACTAAGTGTTGGGTGAGCAGCACACAGGGGAATATTTTAGTATTTCCTTACTTATGCATTTCTCCTTCTATGCTTTCATTAAAGTGTCATCTCTGTTAAATACTCTGACATATGACCTATCTCATGTGGTTGTTGTCAGACCCTCTTACCTGGAATTGGCCTACCTATTCCAGGTAAGATGAGTCCCATCAAAGCCTGAGAATCTTAAAGTTCACATATTTCAACTTTATCCTTCCTGTGAGAGGAAGGTCACAGTCAAGTGTTTTCTTCTAGGAAAGGACTGCACATCTGGGACCACTTTTGTGCACTATGAAGTGACTGGATGATCTTAAGGTGTGAGCCAGGTACCAAGATGCTCAGGTTGTCATCACCTGGACCCACACTTGAGCTCTTCTTCACTTCTGAGGGAGAAATTTATTTTAAAACACTTACCCTTTGGTGAGGCAAGGAAAAGAAACCAAAGGGTAAAAACTCTGAAGTCAAGGAATTCCTTACAAGAAATGCCTTCGGGCCAGTGTCCTGGTATTTAACCCTGGGATTAGTTTGTTTGGATATTTCAGGTGACTGAGTTGTGGAAACACAACAAAAAAGAATGAGGTGGGCTTTTAAACAACTAAAATCCCTGCAGGTTCAAGATTTGGAAAATATGAGGGAAAAGCATTACAGCAAACAGAGGAGATTAATCAATCTTACATTAATATATTTTTAAATAAAGTATTGTGATCACTTGAGAGCATATTATTTCAAAAAGAAACCAGATTTTGCTGAAGAACATAATATATATTGCAGGAGTGCAGGAGGGGTGGATCAGGAATCCTTAAAATTGCAGTTATTTTCTCCTAATAATGTGACTCATCCAGTCTATGAGCAGATCTTAAAATTTTGATCATGAAGAAGAATTTGTGTGAAAAAAAAGGACAGTTGCACTGGCAACAAAACTATCCGGGATAGTTTTGCTGTAAACAGTACAGTGACTCTGGAAATGCCAGACTCTGGAAATGTTCAGAGCTGAGAACTGAACTCCCTGATAAAGGGCTGTAAGAGGTGCCTGAACAGAAACTTTTGTGATAACCTCCAAGACTGAAATGTGTCATCACCTATAATCAGGGACTTTTTGATCTGGAAAGGGCAAGGATAGGTATGCTCTTCACTTTGCAACTCACACACCTAAATGGCTGACACAAAATCCCTCATTTCACCCTGCCAGCATTCTTACCCTTCCTCTCCCATGTGTGCTATAGCAGCAGAACAGCTGTTCATCTCCTTTCATCTGGGATTCTGCTTTTGTTTAGCCTTGACGACCACAAATCACATCATTACAATGGCCATTCTCATTGTACCGAAGGCTGACCAAAAAACAGATCCACTTCAAGACTCCCTTTCAGAAGCCCCAGGGAAGGAGGTGGAGATGGGCATTTCTCTGGTTCCTAGCCCAGATTCTTTTCTAGCTTGTAATCCATTTTTTGCTCATACCTGACAAGGTACTGTATTGAGACTGAAGCCCATGTGCTTGCTGTCAGTCGTGGCTAATGTGCAATGCAGAGTAAAGGGCAAAGGCAAGTGGTGCTGGAGGTGGAAAAGCAGAGGCTGCAGCCACTGAAATTCTTTCTGTCCTAATTGGCAGGAAAAGGGCACTGATAGGCATGGATTGTCAAGATGGCTCCTCTGACCCTTCTGCTTAATCCAAATGAGTAATTAATGAGTGTGTTATGATTAGCACTGCAGTAAACTCTTCACTAGACAAATACTTTAAAGCTCTCAGGCTTTAGCTCACCAGCTGATTGCCATTTGGCTAGCAGATTTGTTTCCCTCTGAGAGGCTGAACACAACCATTAGTCGTGCAAGGGGAGTTTATGGCTGAAAAATAAAGATTAGGAATTCTACCAAAATGACACCACCATGAAAGTGGGAATGCATGTTCTCTCAGCAGAGCTGACATAACAAGTTATAACACATAGGGCTGTTGTGTACCAGGAGCAGTTAGCAGCTGATGAAGTGAAGGAGGAATTGTGTACTGAGCATCAAGAAATGTAAAACACGTACTTTAAGCCTTCTCTTCCTCTGAAAGAAGCAGCAAAACAGGAGACAGGAACCGCTAGCTTCCCTTTTTTCAGTGGAAAGTATCAAATGGATTTGTAATGGAAAAATGTTTGTCTCCAACATCTTATACTGCCAGTTCTGTGAAAAATACTAGCAGCTTGAAGATTTGTTTTGAAATCAGCAATACCTTATTTAATTAGGTAATCCCTGTTAACTTGTGGCTGCTGAGATTTTACAAGAGAGGCTTGTGCATTAGTGGTGGTGGGTTCAGGGAGCAGGGTATTCTCCTCTGCTTTCTCAGTTTAATGTCACCCGAGGCCAATGGGGCAGACAAGTTACAGGACAGTTTGTGCAGGAAGAGCAGATGCTCCTTCTTCAGACCTAGATACCTTTGAGGTAAACAGTACTAGCTCATGCTAGTGCTAGGGCCAGCTACCTCATGACAGAGGTGAAGAAGAGAAGATGTATAAATCCAAGCAGCCTACCAGCATCCCCACCAAATTTAAGCAGAAATCTGCCAGTGAGAAGATCAGGAGAAGGAACTGTACACTGCCCATTTTACAGACTGTCAGATGTATGAAAGGGACATCAAGGACAAATTTCTCCACACTTGCCAGTCAGTCACTTCTGGCCAACTCTGGATTTATACAAGTTGCAAATGGAAAAATAAAATAAAATAAAATAAAATAAAACTAAACTAAAATAAAATAAAATAAAATAAAATAAAATAAAATAAAATAAAATAAAATAAAATAAAATAACCCACTTGCAAAGCACATTTCAGGCTTCTCCAGGCAAGCCTAGCTCTATTTCTCATGCTAATTACAGAGATTATAAAGAAGGGAGACATATGACTGCCACCTATCCCTGCCACTGTCCTTAAAACAAATGTAAAGGACAATTAACAACAGATTAGCTCCATGTCCTAGTTTGCCATGTGAGGATGATCGCTGACCTTCTCATTTCATCCTCATTAGTGTCTCAGGCCAACAGACCCATTGCTCCTTAATCATTGCCCATCATCCTTTGCTTCAACACATGGAAACAAATGATGTGCTGCCAAGAAGGTCAGAGGCCAAATATGAGTTTTGTTGTTGCTGGAGTGCAAACTGGAGGCAACGGGGTCAACTTTGGGGCAAATCTTTGCGGCAGTCTGTTTGAGCAGAGAAACTGTTTTGAATGCGTGAAGCATGACACCCACTGTGTTTTTGTTTTCTTCTTGCGGCTGGAATTTACTCAAAGATTTTTTTAAAAATTTTCTATTTTTTAGTGGCATGTGAAAAACACACAGGAGGAAAGGACTGGTGATTCTATTTCTTTCTGAAAACAAAAGGTTAAATTGCAAAGGGATAGGAAAAGTGCGTCCAGGGTGTCACATGGATATTTTTTGCCTTTCAATACTGTGTGTTGTTCATAAAGTTATGAATGCTGGAGGCTTTTCAGGCTGCATCTCTTCATGCTGCTGCTACTCCAGTGCTACTTTCCAATTTGCCATGGATAGCCTCTGAAGACTGACAGGGCTGAAGGCACCCAGTGCCAGTGTAAATGAGCCCCATTCATTTCTTGCCATGGGCATATGGCATGTCATTGTCCTCGGCCACCGAGGCAGAAGTGATGCAATTTGTTGGCATGTCCTGTCACAGCACAAACTATCTATCCCACTGAGCCCCTAGAAAACAACAGAAGCCAGAAAAGGGCAGCCAAAAACTTCACAGCTTTATCACAAGAACACACATGCACACACCACACTGGTAAAAAAAAAAAAAAAAAAAAAAGAAAAAGAAGGAATCCCTGTCCTTTTTTGGTCCCCTGTGGGATTTATTTTTTTTTCATTTCTTCAGGATCTCAAAAGTTGTCTAAACTGGTACAAAGCCTGATCTTTTCTATATTGCCATATTTGAGAGAATTAGGCTTTTCATTTCTTCTAATTTTAAAATCTAACTTTAACAAAAGACCACTGAACTTGAGAAGTTTAGCATGTGTTTATTTAGTGCTCTAAGTGGGAAGTTACAAGTTAAAAAGGTAGTCAAATACGATATCTTCAAATTGGAGAGCTGGTACTATATACTCCTGAAAAACTATTAAAAAAAAAAAAAATCACATTCCCTGGCTGAGAAGAAACAAACTTTTCTGTTTCATCCTTGAATTAACTTAAAACTTGGAGTGGCTCAGAATTCATAGCAGAACTTCAGGATTACTTAATGTTCCAGTTAAGTGAAACTGAAGAGAAAGGGGGAAAAATCCAGTCACAATACAAAGCAACAATAAAGAAAAGGCTGAGCACAGAGAAATTCAAATGTGGGAAGGAGAGAGGGGGAGAGAGGTAAGAAAAAGCAGAGGGGTGGAGGGATGACCAGAGAGCTTCTCAGTATGAACAAAACAGTTTAACTTCCTCTAACTTCCTCTGTCCCCATTTGCACCTGGCACACACAGTTGTCAAATGCTGCACTGAAAGCAAGGACACTGAAAAAAATAATTGAACAAAGCCAGAAACTCTGCAATGTTGAGAAGACTGAGATCAAAACACAACAAACATTGGATCCATCTTCCTGCCCAAAAGCCAACTACCTGTGCCTGTCCATTTTCTGGAGTGAGTTCCAAGCTTGGTGTCTAATTCAGCATTTCCCACAGTGAGAAAATATGCATTTCATTTAAGTCTGCCTTGAAGAAAATGTTGTTTTAAATTAAGGAGAAAAAAAAAAAAAGGTTTCAACATTGAACAAGCTGTGTGAAACTCCAGATTAGTCTAATAAAAGTTTTCTAAAGCCCAAATCCTACCATATTTCTGAATGTTGCTGTATGTATTTTGCATCTGTAAGGTTTACAGCCTATTTTTGCCCTTCAGTAATAAGCTGTGCTGCAAATAAGTTGTGTGCAATAAGTAGTGCTGCAAATCAGATAATTAGAGGTGACTGTGATCAGATTTCCACTGTAAATTAAGTATGTGACAGAATGAGAGTGCAAGTTTTACAAGGGCAAATTTGTACCCATAAAATGAAGTCAGATGTGCTACAGTTTAGTGAGAGTTGGGTCCAAGGTTGAAAAGTTCAGACCCAGAACCAAACTTCCACCAAGTCTGCAGTATTGCAATACTAAATTCTATCATTTTGATTTGAGCCCATTTCTAATTATATTTCTGGGTTTCTATAAACCAAATCATATGCAACATTTAAGCTGGGATGTTCAGGCTGGTTAGATTTAGAAAACAAACTCATGCTAGACGTCAGAACTAATTTTTGTAGAGACAAAAGTATCATGCTCCATATGGTTCACATTTCTGAGCATAGAGTTTTTGCACTAGCTAGGCCAAACATAAGCCTGTGTGACATACATAATTGCATGGGCTGTAATTATTTCTATTTAAGTGAATATCTATGATACAGTGATTTCTCAGGTTTGTTTGGCAGTGCAAAGACAGTTGTGGAACATGTTACCAACTCCCGTCGGAAACAAAAGAACAAATATTTCTTCCCAACACTTGCCCTTTGAGATTTCAGTCTGAGCCAGTACCACCATCACACAAATGACAAATTTGACAGTTTATATGTCTGCTCCAGCAACATCACATTGGTTGGCATTCTCACCCTGAGTTTCCTTCTGAAAACACACATTCCTGGTGGGCTGAAAGCCCTTACATCCAAAGGTGATGCTTTTCATCAACGGACGCTTAAAATTGAAGAGGACTTTTGTTTTAAAAAACCCCAACTTCTTGCATCAGAAAAAAAGAAGCATCTTAATCTTCCAGTAGATACAAACACAAGCGGAAGACTTCAGGTATAAAAGAGGCAGTTGGACGTTGAGTGGGTTCTCAGTCAACAAAAGTCCACAAATCTTTCAGGACAGTAAATATAAAGGTATGAAAGCTATCCCCAATGTGAACTAATTACCAATACAGCTAAATCCAACTGACTTGCACTGGTACTGCTATGACAATTTCTGAAATGGAGCTTTGGAGAATAAAATAAGTAAAGACTTTTGCAAATCTGAGTTTTAATTTTCAAATGTTCAGACAAAGAAGCATGTTTACCTGTCTGACAGGGAATTGGAGTGGGCAAAACTACAAGAGACACCACCCATCAACTGTGAATGAGTAAGCTTTCTTTTAAAGCAAACAGTTAGTTCTAGTAAAAATAAATTTGTAGAAAGCTTCCTACCTCTTTATAGGACAGAGAAAAAGATGACCTTACTGACCACATGACAAGTCAACAAAGACCATTCAAAAAAAGATGGATTCTGTCACTGCAGTGACAGATGTGTTTAACTCAAAGACATGAATAAAAAACCTGGCAGGAGTGGAGTGGCCCAATCCATTTGGTCAACACATTGGCCACGATTACAAAATGTTTTGAGCAAAATCTTCAACATCACATGTGCAGAGTCAAGAGCAAGGATAAAAACCATCTCCTCTAAAGTTACACTTAGAATATTTTTAAACTAATTTATTCTAGTAATAATGAACTTGCATTTTAATATGGTACTGAGAGGTTAGTGCACTGTATTGTGATGTGTGGCGTCTCTTCTAGAGCTAAAATGACATTACAAGATAAAAAGGGGATTTGGATTATAGGTGGAAAAGTATGAATGAAATTTCAAGAACAGGTTTTATCAGAAGGCAAAAAATCTCTGCAATTCCATGACCATCAGTAAAGGAAAAACCCATTTTATTTTAATAGCTGGCTGAATGCACCCCTTTCAACACAGCACTAAGAGGAAAAACATGAAAACTCCAATGTAAAATATTAGTAGAAAATGGACTTTAGTATAGAAAAAAAGGATGCTGGGAACTAAGGCTTGTATGAAATGATGAACAAAGGAAAACTGATGAGAAGGAATCCTTAAAAGTCCACCAGAAAGAAGTACTAGCAGAGAAGGGGTGTTATCATTAGTTTCTACTTACACAATTTTGAATTTGAATAATGAATATTGATGCTGTTTGTATAAATATCAAGATAATGTTATAATCAATCATCATTGTTGTAATCAATAATGAATTAGGAAGTCCTACATCAGTAATTCAGAAGGATGCAAAATAAAGAAGTTTCTAAGTTCATGGACTTGATCATATGGAAGAATTCAAAGAGACCTGATACAGAGCACTGAAAGATTTTGGGAAACTGGAAGACACCTAGTGTTGTGTCACTATTGGAAAAAGTATAGCTAGCAAAATGTACTGGACCCACAAACTTAACTAAAGGAAGAAATTATATTTAGCTTCATGTTAGTTTTGGTAGGGAATCTAACATTCGACTCTGAAAAACTCTAATGTAGCAATGGAGTTTTGGCCAAACATGTTAATCAAAGTACATCAGAGCATGAGTGACGAAACAGCCAAGTGCCCAGTCCTTGCAGTGCTTTGAAGAGTGGTGTACTTATGGAAATATTTCCGTGGTTAAAATCTGGAGATAGCAAAAAGTCTGTTAAAACTGGAAGTGAAGAGGAGGCTGGCTGGCCTGTTGAATGAGTGCCCTGAATCCATTGGAATTCTGGGTCCAGTGCGCAGTACAGAGAATTCAAAGTGAGGTATGTAGCAAAACAGAAATGTGGGACACTGTTTTTCTTCAGGAGTTATTCTAAAAGGGGTACAGATGGCATGGTAAGCACACAACTCAATGGGCTTCCATTTTGATTTAATGGAAAAAAGTTAATCTAATTGTTGGGTGAATAAATAGAAGAGACATGAGGGCAACTGGGACCAGGTCTCTAGAGGACAAGACAGAGATATTGCACACAGCTTGTGCTCACTTTCTAAAAACCATATTGAAGAATTGGAGAGGTTGAGATAAAAAGCCACAAAACTTATTTGAGGCCTGAAGGAGCTGTTTTTCAGTGGAAGACTTACAGAGCTCCATCCATTTAGCTTATCAAAAAGAAAATTGAGAGGTGGTTTGATTACAGTACATAAGTGCCTTCACAGGAAGAAAATACAAGGTAGTAAAGGCCTCTTTAATCTAATACAGAAAGGAATAACAAGAACCAATGGCTAAAAGCCAGACAAATTCCAATTGGAAATAAGCCACAGTGAGAATGATTAACTGTTGGAACAAACTACCAAAGGAAATGGTGGATTATCCATCTCCTGATTGCTTCAAATCAAGGCTGGATGCTGTGATAGTTATAACCAAACACAAAATAGATTTTACTCTAAACAAGAGGTGAAACCAGATGAACTAGTTTCTCATGCTCCATTCTTCCCTTAAATAATTCTCTTTTTTTTTTTTGGTAAATAAATCTATTCACTGAATTTAAAAAATGCTTTTTCCAAATTAACTTTTCTAACCAAAAGTCACCATGAAAATCCCATTGCTGCCCCAAAGTTTAAAAAAAAAAAAAGCGAAACTCATAGTTGGCTCTGTCACAGGTGATCCTCCCCTCTTTATGCTCTGTTTTCATAATTGCATAGTGGTAACTCAGATATCTTCCTTTATGGAAGACCTGCAGTTGCACGGAGAGAAACAAACCAGGATTTCAAAGATAAAGCACAGTAAAATAACAAAAATCATGAGTCAAGACAAGTTGGTGTCTGTAATTTAAAATATCCTTCAAAAGCTGTAAGATTTTTTTAAGTGTGCCCTGGCGCTGAGGATCAGCAGAATTGTCTAAAAGTTAGATTAGGCCTGGCATTTTCACTTCCTCCCTGAGGTATGAGAACGACTTTTCTTCTTCTTTCACTTTGTATTTCTCTTACATACTACCATGTCTGGACTATTTTTATTCCTTTTTAGAAATGCTTATCACATCCCCATGTATGCAGACACTCAGTGTTTTCTGCAAAGTGTACAGGCTATTTTGACTCCACTGTACCCCATCTGAGGGAGGGGGATGGAAACAAACAGCTCCGATCAATACATTCCCCCCCTTCTCTTGTGTCCTTTGTCCCATGACATGGAGTCACACATCCTGAAAGATCTATACAGAGACTAACTAATTTTGAAGACAGATTCCACAACATTATCTGTTTTGAGTAGCTCTTTTGTTTGAGAGTACCTGCTTTGTTTGAAAGTACACCAAATGTTCAAACTGCAGAGCAGTCCATGCAATCCATGACTTCTTGTTCATCCCTGTTGTGCAAGAAACCACAAAAGTCAACCTATATCAGCAGGAAATTATGAGTTCTCTAAATCCAGTCTATCTGTACTTTCTGGCCAATGCATCATGAGAAGTGTATTCTTTGTTTTCTCTTTGCACCTCTTTGTTCAACTCCTTTGAAACAGAGTTTGGAGAGGAAGAACCTATAGCACTGATTATACCCAACTGCACAATCACCAGGCTCTTCCAATCTTCTTTAGACACATAATGGGAATTACTGCAGGTCTGTGTTAAGGCCTGTGTTAAGTAAATATTGTGGAGCTCCAAGAACTCTTTTAGTGTGTGCCATTTTTCTATGGAAGAACATCACCTTGCCTGGATTAGTATAAGTTAAAACATTTTTAAAACTTTTCATAGGAAAGAAATGTATATAAACAGACATTCTCCTTAAATGGAGAAAGATTTTTAAAAAAGTATACTGTAGATGTGTTTACCCTCACAGTCTTGTACTGGTTAGAGTAAATGCAAAAGTCTGTAAACAGCATAAAGCAAAACAAAACAAAGACATGGCTCAGAAGCAAAGTTTTAACATGGTTTTATAGGAAAAAGGTCTTGCCTTACCACTCAAAGCACACTGTATCTTTGCAACAGAGTTTGAAGATGTCACCAGCAAAGCAGGCATTAGCTTGAAATACCAATGCACCACTTGTGCAGGGTATGCACCTATGCGGATCTAGCAAAAAGGAGTGGAGTGGAGGGTAGGGAAAGAAAGGCGAAGTTAATTGCTTGGTTACTATCCCTTTTTTTTTTCTAAAACACAGTGAAAATTATGGACCTTTAACTCCAGGTATTGGTACATGAGCCAAAACTCTAATTCAGAAACTCTGGTCATTTGAGAGGCATCTCTTTGATCCAAGAAACAGTGACTTCACTGTAAAGCAAGACTGAATGTTATGGGAACAACCTTGCTTGTTCCAGTCAGGGGTATAAGCACATTGCTTAGATTAGGAATGAACCAGATTTTCAGAATCTCCTTGCACAAGTCCAAAGCTAGATTTTCAAAGGGCTCCATGTCCCATTTAAACACTACAGGCTCAGCAATCATGACAGAACACAGGTCCCTCCCTGGCTGTTTAGTGGGATAGAGGCTGGAGGCACCAGCTAAATATGGGGTTTATTTTCCTGTACTGCTATTGTACCTTAATATATAAGGAGATTATTTTTTAAGTTTAGATCCCACATCCATTTATAAGAACACTGCCAAAGGGATTAAAGTAATCATTTTTTAAAATAATGAAAGGTGAACTTCTTCCCTGTGTTTGCAATGGTTATGAAGAGGGCTTAGGGAAACTGGACTAAACTCTCTGTCTTCCCGAGAGATGAAGTGGTCCTTGTAGTACAGCTGTCAAAGAATGCCCCCATGTGCAAATATCTCCCCCTTTTTCTTCCCTTCATAGCAGTAGGAATTAATCAAGACTTCTTGCATGGGGCCAAGAGGAGGGGGAAAGAGGGAAAGTCTGTCATATGTCATTAGAATTGTGATTGTACATGTCACCAATGACATAGGTGGTTTGAAATTCTACGTATGATTTTACAAGAAAATGAAGTAATCAGCTATAAATGCATTTATACAGAATCTTACTTTGACATTTATTTTGAATGAACCAGGGAAGTCTACTCTCTTCTTGAGGTTAACAAGAAAATAATTCTCGCTGAAAGAGAACATTTTGGTTATTACACTGAATGAAATGAATTGTATAATAAACAGCATACAGTGGGACTGATTCCATCTCTTCCTAGGGCTGAAAATTTAGTAGGCTGTGCCTTCCTTTTTTTCCATTACAGTTATGCATCAAGTGCATTCAAGATAATGTCCTTCTCTTAGAATTACAGCATATACATAAGGAGAAAGCGTTGCTTATTACAAATTATTTTGACAGGTAACTCTTGTTGAGATGAAAGCTTTAATTTCTATGAGAGTTCTAGAAATCAGGTGAGACTGGCAGCAGGTAATCAATCACAATTACATTTAATCACAAAATTCAAAAGTCACAGCAGTTTAAAGTATGCTTAAACACATACAGGTTTTACCCTGAAAGGATTTTATTTTGCATAGTGAAAATAGGAGGGGAAAACAGGTTTATTTATTTTAAACAAGATAGCTTATTACAGTGATGAAAATTAAGAGTCTAGACAAGCAAGGAATGATTCTAGTAAACCTGATTCTAGTAACAGGTTTATTGTTAAATCTTCAGATAAAGCAGGTAGTCTGAGAAATTTCCTGTAGGGTCAGAAAAGATGCACACAGTCCACTGTAGACTAGGAGTAAAACCAGGGCATTAGTGGATGCCTTATTTTGGCTAATAAAAATCAAACCACACAAAGTACATTTTGGCTTCACTTTTTTTCCTCCCCAAGAGGAATTTTACTGTTTTACCCCATTACTCACCAGCATTGCAGGAAATCTATCTCAGTTTCATTCTCTCGCAAGGGACCTGAAAACCACATTCCCAGCTCCTGCCTGGAATCCACACTATCCATGACTGGACTGAACATGCAAGGAGGGCAAGGCAGAGAGGAAGTTCTCAGTTTGCTTGTTGAAGCTATCTTACCTGTAGAAATAAAGCAATCACTGGAGGAAGCCAGGTGAGGTGCTTTTCACAACAGAGCATCCTGCTTCCAGGCCCAGCACACTCCTTTCTTTCCTGCCCTTATTTAATGATAATGGAAGAATTGTATAACCAATTTTAATTAACTCTACTCCAGCCAAAACCAGCAAAGCTCTATGAAGAGCTTCTAGTATGATGAGTAGGCACTAAAGATGGAGAATCTATTTAATTTCTGCTGCCTGCTTTGTTCACAGAGAAATTTGAACAAAAGCCCACTGGGTGAGCTGGATTTAAACATTGCCTTGAGTTTGAGATAAAAATGATTCCCTCTTCTGAAAGTCACCTGGGAGGTCAGAGAGATGGGTAGCAACAAATGCCTGGTTATTTGGACAAACTGAACTGACACCAGCAGAGAAGACTGAGAAGAATAAATCCTCAAACCTTCACAATTATGCCAATTTTCTGTAGAATCAGACACTGTAGGCAGAGGCAGGGTCCAGAAAAGGTCTCGCATGTTGTCCATGAACTTGCCAAGGTAGTTGCTGGATCAGAGAAGATGCTACTAACCACCCCCAGTAAGCAACCTAACACACCAACAGTCTAAAGTTCATTTTGAGCTGAAAGTATGTAATCAATTCACGTAGCTCCAAACTTAAGAATCTGGACAATAACCTGTGTAGTTTTCTGTGAATTTTTCTTCTCAAATGCAATACTTGAAATGAGACTCACCTGAAATATCTGTATGAAGGAAATGAAGAGACATTAAAGTACAGAATATGTTTCTTTTGCTCCAAAGAATTCTCCACTTTGGTATCAAAAATATAGAAAAAGTCACTGTCTTGCACATATTCAGGTTCTTTATTATTCTAAGGGAGAATTTTGACTGCAAGTACCCATGTCTCTGCATACAAGGTAGTTTACAAGGTAGTTGAGTTCCAGTAACTGGAATCTCAGTTTGAATGACTACAGGAGTTACAGGAGTCACAAGCATTACTAGAATTTTTTTTTTTTTTTTTTTTTTTGTGTATCCAGGATATGGGTAAAAATCTACCATCCAAGACTTTTTTGTTTCTCTGAGGAACTTACCAGCTAAAGCAGTTTGCAATTATAAACATTTACTGACTCTTTACCAGGTCTCAGGACTCAGCTTCTGCACATGGCACCTTCTTTTTCAACTACATATTACATTCTAAGTAACAAAAGATGGTACTGCTTTTTAAAAACTAGGAATCCTATAGTCTATTATGGCTGTAAGAACCACTGGTTTTACATTCAAAAGAGATCGTGTATTCTTAATACTATGAACTTATTTCTGTTACAAAATGGCCCAATCAAAAGCCCTTACCTAAGAAAATGTTCATTAACATGTATGTTGTGATAAAATTCCTGGAATTCAGATGGAGGGTTGGTGTGATGAAATGAATTCACATGATCATAAAGTGTTTTCATGTGAGCTTAATTTATCTTGAGTTTTCAGGCTAAAATTGATGTTTAAGATAGATTTCTGGACTAGTATTTTCAGAAACAAGTAAACTAGCTCTGCAAGAGAGTTGAGAGTTTATTTGACATTCAAATTCTTAAAACCAAAATTACTCTTGAGTCTTGAACATTCTTTAAAGGGAATGACAAAACACCTATTGACTGTAACAGGGTAGAAGCTTTTCTGGACGTTTTACTTAATGAGATCTTATGGGTTAGTATTATACAGCAGGTCAGAGGAGATGATCACAATGACCTTTTTTGGCCATAAAAGCCTATGAAGAGTGATAAGCACTGACCTAATGCTGCTTCTCCTACTGTTGTCAATAGTGGAGGAGTGGAGCCAAGGAAAAATCTGTCCAAATTACTACTTCAGTAAAGAGTAATTTACACAAAATTGAATTGAACCAAAGGTAATGTAAAAGAATCATGGCAATGGGAGAGGAGTATCAGTTGTTTGGGCTCACCATCCAGAAGCAAGACAATCAACTTTGAAAGTCCATGCTCTTTGACCAGGCAAAGAGGCAACCTCACAATGAGTGCCTAAATGGCATAGAGACCATAGGAGTGAGACACCTGGGTTCTGTGGCTTAGATAAACTCTATCTAACTCTGTATCACTTGAACTAGGTGTCCAAATGGAGAATCCATTTGCCCCAGACTTCTACAGTGGACAAAGAGAGCTCTATATTTCCACAGGCAGCTCAGGTCTTATTTTTTCTGAATAATTGTTATGCAGTGTGAATCTCTCAATATGGTCATAGGTTAAGAGAACTAGCCTCCTTTCCCTGGTGCCTCAGTTAAGTGTGTACTTTCAGCTAGGATTAATCCAGAGTTAGTTGTCAAGGCATAATACACAGCACCCTGGAGAAGACTAAAACATGTCACTAGCCCTGCAGTTATTAAACACTAATCTTAAAAAAGAGTAGAATCTGTTCTTAGAAATAGCAACATGTTTTCTTGCTAATCAATGGTAGTAGCTGAACTGACACCTTCTAGATCACTGATAGAGTAGACAATACCTACAATTTAAGCTCCTGAAAATAATCTGAAGTAACATGGATTTAAGGTAATAAGTTCTGAAACAATTCTCAGGAGGGTTTGGAAACCAACTCCTTTAAGTTTGTTTGAAAATCCTCCTTACCATTTTGTCAGTATTATTAAAAGTTTTTGTAAGTATCTCTACAGCTTTTAAAAACCTATTGAGGGAAGGTGCTGGCATACAGTGAATATACATAGGCATAAACATGTAAGAGAAACAGTAGGTACAAGAAGATAAAGAGTTACTATTTGTATTCTAGTTATTCTGCAGCTGGATCTGCAGAACCTAAGACTGGGAAAGACACTCTTCCTAAGTTCAATTTGGTCTTGTTCTCTGCTACATTTTTGTCTCAGTTCTCTCCTCTCTGTAAATATAGGTTTCATTAGGTTTGTAAGTCAAGAGCTTATAGGGAATAAAGACTGAGCACATTACTTTATTTTTCAGCCTTCTACTTTCTTTTGCAGTATAGCAGTAACTGCCAGCAGAGTTCATAACACACCTCAGCTTTTGAACCCATCAATCTATGTATTTACAAGCTGAGCATGGGATTTTGTATGCCTGAGAATACATCTAACCTTCTCAACACATCTGAATCCAAGATTGTGTCACATTGAAAGAAAACAGAATTCCTTAAAATTGAGCTACTTTTTACAATGTGTAATGGCTGAAGATGAGTTCTTAATTTGCAATTTTACAGAGTTGGAAGCCCCTCATGCTTGGCATTGTGTGCATGCAAAGTAAAAGAGAACCCAAAGAGCTTATAAACATCCACCCAAGTCAGACAAAGAAAGGATTGTTATCACTGATGGCATACAAGTACATTGGCTGCCAACAGTATTTGTTTCTCAAATATAATTTCCAAGGAAAAGCTGAACAATGCCAGTGAGAAGGTAAAAAGAAGAATGTCTCTTATTCTGAAGATCATAATGAAGCAAAGCTCACATCACTGACTGTTATGTAAATACTCCATGAAAATTTGCAAAACTCGGACTTTGTCAGATGCGTAGTGTTCTTTAATTCTATATTGATAAATATATTTTTGCAACAGCTTTAATTCAGGCAAAAATTTGGTGCCACTTTGAAATAATTTTGTTCTTATTTTGTCAGAATTGGTGATACTATTTCTAGGTTAAAGCAAAGGCTGACCACAATAATGTGAGAAGATTCTCATGCAAAAACCACAATGGTGGTACTGAGAAAGAAGAGAAACAGCCTCCTGATTTAACTAGTGTTTGGATAGACTCCTAGACCATTATTTGAGAAGCTGTCCAGATTGGCTTATCATAAAGCAATGGCTACACTTTCAAGGGACAATATATCTTCTGAGCAGGTGGGGTGGGATGGGAAGGACCAGAATATATATATGTATACATTATTCTCCGTTTTAGAGCAGATGGTTTCATTATGCTCCAAAGCTTTACACTGAGGGCCAAGTTTGAGAAAGCAACAGAATTTCAAAGAAGAAATATCACATTTCACTGAGTTCTGTATCAAAGCCATGCATAAAGCATCTCATGATTTTTATGATGCGACATAAATCAGCTGACTCATAACCACACTGAACACTATAGGATACGAGATTTGTATGGCTCAGGGATTTGTTACTTGTATGTTACTGAAACACTTAATCGAATGACTTTACTTTGTGTTTTCTGTGTATAGATTCTGAATTCTTTATTGGAAGATACTGCCTTTCTCTTTTTCTCCTGTCACTGCTATTTAACCATAAGTTGGGATATTTAAAGAACTCCCATCAAATAACTTTTGTTGCCACTTATTCTCTCTTGATACTGGTTTTCCATTAATAGATCTACACTGAAAACAGTTTTTTAAAATGCTGTCTCTTTTTCCTTTGATCAGTGATTCTTGGTATTGAAAGGATGTGGAAGTCTGATCTAATTTTAGATCCAGAATTATGATTCTCTGTAGGTTTCTCATGAGACAGATTTCTCACTCTGCATTGAGAGGACTGTATTGGACATGACATACTTGTATACATAGAAATGGTTATGATATGGCAAAACTAAAAAAAAAAAATAAAATAATGTTATAATGTTTCAACCAAGGACTTCAAAGCCAGCACAGTTTAACTAAATACTTTTTTAGACTTCTGAATGGGAAATAACACCATCTATCCATTCATTGCTAGGTAAACACATTTCAGAATATTGATAATCTTTCAGTGAAAATATGCACTTCTGGTAAACGCTTTCATGATGTTCATAAACTTTCCATCAAGCATCGTGTCCTTGTAAAGATGGGTAAGAGTATTATTGTTTATCACTTGCTAACCATATGGAAACTGCAAACGAGGATTAAACTGTGGGCATGTGCAAAAAGCTGAAGTAAAACAGTCACTTGAGAAGGCCTAAATAACACAAGAACAAGCTTAATAGAGGTGACAAAAATGTGGAGGGATGGACATTCCCACTGAGCAGATGCCTGTATACTACTAGTACAAGAATAAGGGATATAAATAGAAGGATCAAAATGTTAGTAAATAGGGGTGTTATTTTTATCTTCATGACCAGCCTATAAGTATGGAAGACTATAATCCAGGAAGGATAAAGTAAGGGAAAGCTATCCCTAAGGTGGACAGGGAGAGTTGCTCAAAGTCTGTTGGCAATGACTACAAAGGAGAAGAATCATGTACTCCTGGGACAGGGAATACAGCAGAGGTCACTGGGCAAAGCTTTTTGTGAGTATCAGCCAGAGGAATCCAAGACTGGCCTCAGTGGAAGGAGAGTATTTCAACTACCCATGCATCTGTCAGGAAAGAAGTTAATGGGTAAGGCAATTCTTTTCAATTGAGGATAATTTTGTTGATTCATAGAGAGAAAATATTTGGAGGGGAAGATCTCTTAAATGATGGGAAATGGTTGCATATATGAAGAAGAAAGGTGAAATAGGAAGGAGAGACTATGAAATGGTCTCTGTGATTATTGGAAAGTGAACAACAGATATACATACAATAAAAATTATGATTTTTAAGAATACCAGTTAAAAAACTTGGGAAGTTTAAAAGGCAAGAATGCCAGTTAAAATACTTGAAGAGTTTATAAATTATATCAGTGCCAAGCATAAGAGTGGAAAGGAATGTCAAAAAATACAAAAACGCACCACCTTGGATAAAATTTCATTGATTTGAAATATAGGAAAAAAGCAAACTGAAAGGACAGATTACTAAAGTTTGATAGCATCAGCAAAGGGTCTGCAGACCGAAACAGAGAAACACAAACTAATGAGAATTTAAGGTACCACATGACGTTACTCACCCTCATGAAAAGGCAGGCTACTGTGGACAGGAGTGGCCCCTCGCTCCCCCAGGCCTGATTGCATTTTTCTGTCACTTCTCTTGCATGAGGTCTGGGAATGGTGACACTTCAAGTGAGTCAGGTCAGCTCGTGACCAGACACAAAAACTCTAATTCTCCAACTGTAAAAGTAAAAGGGGAGTTCTGTCAGGTAAACATTGTTCTGGCTTGCCACACAATTGCCAGATCTAAAACAGGAGGTACAGTTGGGACATGCTGATAGGGATAAGGGCCAGGTGTTGGAACTGGATTTTTTGTAAAAGCTTCCACTTGGATTAGATTAAATTAACATAAAATAAAACTTTAATTCAGTTTTCACTTCTCAAATAAACTATGTTTAAAAAAAATCATCCTTGGACACTCCACAAAGAGGTGGAAGTGCTCTCCATGCAGACTGGGGACTCTCCTGAGAACTTAATGATGAAAGATGGGCCTCCAAACTGTATAGATCTTCTGGGATGCAAGGGAAATAGATTACGCAGGGAAAGAAGCATTAAACAGGGAATTACATAGTATTGGATCAAGGAATCAAGCAAAGTGCCAAAAAAGAACAGGAAAAAAAAAAGGAAAATGAAAGATGAGGCAGTTCTTTATTAAAAGAGGTAGACATTTAGACATGGCAGAATCAACAAATGTCATGTCTCTGGACTTCAACAAATCTTTCAACTCTCACTCAAGTGATAAATTTTTTCATAGACATAGAAGGTGAGTGCAAAGTTAATTTAGCACTCTTAGGAAATCTCTATGAAAATGATGATGATTTGAAATACAAATATGATTTGTTACTATTTAAGCTTTTGTGAACATGTTTGAGTCATATAATAAGGAACTTGAAACTGTTAACCTAAGAGCAAAGGTAAAAAAATGGGACAAGCTAATTTAGACCTTCTTTCTCTAAGTAAGATCCCTGTATGAAATGAACAGCAATGTGTCTAATGCTTGAAAATGGAAGGATTAATCCATAAAATAATACCCCTCTTTTATGGATTTCTACCCTTTTGTTTAAGCAGAAGGAGAAAAAAAGCCAAGCCTGCACAACATTTCTAAAACAAAGTAATCATTTTAGTTCCTGGATATATTTATTAACTAAAAGTATAAATTAGAAAACAAACAAAGGTTAAATTCAAAGCTGCAGCCAGAGCCAAGGTATTCTAAATGTGCCTATTTAATATGCACTGCAGATTAATGGGTGTAACACATTGATTCTAGCTGTACTTTTTAGAGGAGGCGGAGGAGGAAGCAAGAAACTGAGATAAAAAATGCAGTCTTTGTTTCAAAAACAAAAATGAGATTGTAAAATTAAAAACATGAAAGTGGAAGAGAATCACTAATAGCTATATTCTTTATCTTCCCAAAAAATCAACAAAACCTTGCTTCGCTGTATGTTCCAGTGTACTACAGGCAGGCATTATCCAGCCCCTTTCTGAATGTTGGCAGGAGAGTTTGCTTTCCCAACTCTGTGAAATTCTAAAATATAATGAAAATGCAGCTACCGTACTTTCTAAGCTCTTGGTAGATATTTTCACTTACTTTGTCATTTTCAAGGGGGGAAACAATGGTGGCATCTGTGCCCTGGTGCTAAGTGCTCATTTGCATGCAGAGGCAGAGAGATATCCGTTTATTATCAATTTTATGCATTACTTCATTTCATGGTGTTAAAACAATTACATTCAAAGGGTTCAGCAGTCCACAGCCAAGCTATTCAGGGCTCCAGCAGCATCATATAATAACGTTATTCAGGGACAGACACATACATCATAGTTTACTGACTTAGAAGTAAAAAAGAGGGAGAGGGAGAGAGAGAAGCAACTCCTATAGAGCTGGATACAGAATTTGTAAAACATCAGAGAGAAGCTCAGGGCAGATGGACATGAAATTTATTAGCTTCTGAATTATTTTCCAAGAAAATTGAGAAAATTTTTTAGACGCTACAGTTCTACCAAATTCTCTGCCACATTCTCAACGTTTTTTCTGTAACACTCTTCATCACCCATACTGCAAAGCTCCACTTGAGCAAAAACGCTGAGACTGTGCACATCCCCTCGAAGATCTCAGAACACATACCTTGGAAGAGCAAACAAACGGTTGGGTCTGAAGAGACTTTTTGTGCTCCCTACGTGCAGTGGATTTGCAATCTGATTATCTGGTTACTACTGAAAAGGCTCTTCCAAGCATCCCATGAGGAATTTACATTTGTCTATCAATTTACATTAGCTAAAACAGCTGTCTGTGCAAAGGATTTCAAGGTCTTAAAATGAGGACCTACCCTCTGACACCAGTCAGCTCTCCAAAAGCCTATGAAAACTGTGGCACAGTAGTGAACAAATTAAAAAAGCACATCCACCTTCAGGGTTTTCCTTATTGAGTTTGGCGAGTTGCTTGTTTCAGCAGAAAGCAGATTGTTTGATTGAACATTTACTGAAATTTTAAAAATGAAAGAAAAAAATTAAATCAAAGAACTTTTAATGATACTTCACTGCCAGAGGAAGATAAAATCAGTGTTGTCCCTATAAAACAAAAAAGCAATTACCAACTTTTTGATTATAATTTCTATAATAATCTACCTTCAAGAAAGCAACTTCAGTGAATCACAAGAGAAGAAAAGCCTTTTTGAAGCATTTCAACATAGAAGACTCATGAAATAAGAAACTGAAATGTTTTTTATCTGGGCTATCACAGATTTTCCATCATATAAATTTCCCATCAGTGGATGCACACACAATGCTGTGATATGGTATGGGTCAACTCAAGCAAGAAATGCAAGTTCTAAAGAAAATAGCTTGGCAACTTGGAAAACCAGCTGCTCCCTGATAATCACTGCAAGGGAAAACGAATTTTGTAGCAGTTCTCAAGTTATAAGCCCCTCTCAAAAGGATGGGGGGAAATATGTTCTGTCCTGTTACAAGGCCAGAGTGCTGACAGAAGCAAAGGACAGCTTGTGGTTGAGGTGGGGACAGGTCTAGTGGAAGGAGAAGTACCAAGTCTTTCAGGCTTTCTTCATGGGAAGCGTCCCATGTACCAATGCCCCCAAGGAAAATCAGCAGGTGGCTCCTGGCAGATTTCCTCTGTTTCTGCTCTAAATGTCTCAACAGCCAGAATTTCTTTCTGAGCTATCTGTCTCTGCTCCTGCCACAGAGAACTTTTATCATTAAAGTAATCAGGGTGGCAACAGCACGCAGCTGTGCCACATCTTCATCTAAAGGAAGGTAAATACTCAATGAATTGGCCCATGTTGATTCCTCATTAGGCTGCTAGCAATGTCTTGTCTAGCCAGTTTAAAGCTAGCATGGTTATCTTTACACTACTTGCAGTCACAGCACTTACCTTAAGGGCAAAGAGGCTGCCTAAGTACCAGTTTTATTAGGCTGTACAAATCAAGCAACTTCCAGAACTAAAAAAAGTTGGTCTAAGTTTTATGGCAGAAGCTGCCTCTTTATTTCACTCTGCAGGGCTCCTGAGCTCTGTGGCAGTGGCCTCTATACCATGTGCCATGCCTCAATTTAGGGATCTAGCATGACGTGGTGTGCCATAGGCATACTGCTGCTGCTTATGGTGGAAGACAGTCCCACATGCAACAGGTTCTTCAGTCAAACCCCTCCTCTTACAGAACCCAGACAATAATGTAAATCACCATCATAATAATAAAAAATCACCATTACTTTGCTCCTCCTGTCTTCATAGAAACACAGAATCATTAAGGTTGGAAAAAGCTTAAAATAATCCAGTCCAACCATTTACACAACACGACTGTGTTCACCATTAAGCCATATCCCCCAGGGCCACATCCACATGCTTTTTGAACACTTGCAGGGATGGTGATTCCACTACGTCCCTGGAATGCCTATTATAATGACTGACCACCCTTTCAGTGAACAAAATTTTCCTAATACTCAATCTCAATCACTCCCAGCACAATTTGAGGATGCTTCCCCTCATCCCAGTTTCCTTCACTAAATGGTTTATTTGTCGAGATCTTCAAAGAAAGGACTGTCCTTTCATTATCATGCCTTCATGATTAAGTCCTGATAACTGACCATGGGTCTATAGATAAAAGCATTAATCCAACAATAAAGGCTTTTAATTTAACTCATGGCCTTTGAAGTAAACCTCGTAACCGTCTGTAGGAAAGGAGAGAGAATGATAACCAACAGGAAGAGGTCCTGGTATTTGGATGAAAAATGCAGAGATATGAGCAAGAAGAGCTCAGTAAAGCCTTAATATTAGAGAGTATTAACATTAATTTATAATTAATAATTGATTAATAAAGTTATACAATGATGTGTGGAACTGTAAAGACAAAAAAAATCCTATAGCTTGTCGTGATAAGAAGGTCCAGCTTACTGGAAGGATGGAATTTGGCAGGCTTAGTTTTAACTTTTTCCCTGTACCTGACTACAAAATATTTTAAAGGCTATTATTATTATTACTATTATTATCATTGTCACCTCTTTTTTAAAACAGCACTTCCCCATGTGATGTGTTAAAGGTCAGCAATTTTAGAGTTCAGTTTTGGTTTTCCTTCTTAACACAAAGCATATAGAAATTATTCAGTTTGCACTTGTTAATATAAATAAATTACCTTATTTTTGTTAATGATGCTCATGGAATAAAAAAGCCACATTAAGAATACCTCTAGGAGTGATTGATTTTCATGAGCTTTCAATAGAAGCATCTTGATTTTATGATGCTCCATTATGATGCTCCAGTATTTGGACTGGTTTAATCTATCATAAGAGTTCAAGGAACATACAAAGACACTGACAGTATTCCCAGTCTGAAATATCCTGTCTCCACTGGCTATCAATGGTGGATGTTCAGGAAGTCCAGGAAGAATGGTTTACAAAGAGTATATCTGCAATAACTGTCCACCCAACCTTATGCTACTTCATTAGGCAGACACTGATATGAAAAAATTTGGGACACCAAAAGCTATAGCAGCTAATTCTACTTCAATTCTAATTAGAATCTTCATGTTGTTTGCAACCTGTTAAGAGAGATCTGTGAAAAATTAGCTAAGCATTTCCTATGACTATCTTTATGGGGAAAGTCCTGAAATAACAAATGGATACTCGCCTTGTTTGTTGATAGCTCTGGACTAAGTGATGCAATTTCAAACAGGAAACAACAGAAAAGTTCAGATGAAAGATACTTTCAAGGTGCTTTTTGTACCTCCAGCTCTCTTTTCCTTTAGTACTTAAACAAGGACAATACTCCGGTAAAATGCAAAATTTTATAACTACACACTACTTTGTGTCTATACTTTACATTATATTGAATCACAGAACAAATCACAGAATGGTTTTGGTTAGAAGGGACTTTTAAATGGTCATCTAGTCCACACCCTCTCCCATGGAAGGGACATCTTTCATTGGATCAAGTTGTTCAAAGTTTCATCCAGTCTCATCTTGAACACCTCCAGGGATTAAGCACCCACTTCTCTGAGCAACCTCTTCCAGTGTTTCACCATCCTCATCATGAACGATTTGTTATTTATAGCCAATCTAAACCTACCCTCTTTCAGTGTAGATTTCTACATCTAGAAGCAAATTAAGCATGGCATTTGTACTGTTAAATTGAAACAAATATTAGATTAAAAATTTTAGATAAAAGTTCAGATCTATAAATTGTCATGAAATGCTACATATATGTAAAGAGATTTACATAAGAAATACTGGACACACTCAGTGTTGGAATAAGTTACTTAAAACTCCACTAATATCTAAGAGATTATACTAGGATTTGCCAAAAAATATTTTTGGCTCTGTGAATTCAAGCAATACAAGCAAAAGGGAGTGATTGGATGAAGAGAATTTCAATATAAATATTTAAATATGTCAAATTATCCCCCTGAATTAATTTTTTTAAAAAATTGTAAATCAGTGAACCATATAAAATAGAAGTAAAAAATAATCTTCTACTTGCCACAATATTGATGGAACAGTGAAAATACTGGTTCAATATGTATGTCATCAGTGTTAGGTGTCAAAAAACCCCATGATCAATGGTTCATATTTCAATGTGATTACTTTGTTGCTAACCTGGAACAATGCTAACTCCTACAGTTCCTGCTGTCTCAAAATGGGAGCCCCGGGTGGGACAGACATTTAATAAGTGGCAGCTCAAAGTCCAGTGTGCCTGAAAAAGTAAAACAAATTCTAACATGCACATGGGTGTGAAAAAATTTACTGGGGAGTTAGTAAGGAAAAAGGGGTTGTCTAAAGGAGATGACAAAGTTTGAGTGATATGGGACATCTGCAGCTCACATTCTGATCCTTGGTGGCTATAGGTACACAGCAAGTCCTTAGTCACTGTCTGGACTAGGCTCATACACAGCAAAGACACATTGCTCATTAATGAAACATAGTTCATGAGTCTACAAATAATAAATACGTAACAGAGGTAGCAAATACACAGCTAAATGGCACAATAGAGTCTGGCTTTACACAGTTTTGATTTTTTCCTGTTTTGGATTTGGATGTTGCCCTCTGGTCTGTCATACAAGCTAAATAATCTTGACATTTGGGTGCTAATATATTTAGGGTAAATGTCAAGATTAATTTTCATCTTTTAAAATAGCCCTAAAGTCACAGCATACACCTTTCTGGGGCTGTTAACAGGGAATCCATTTTCAGGCAGGCCTGCAACTGGAACACTTTCATGCATAAAGGCGTTCAGGGCAGGCAGGTGGCAGGTTGTTAAATCACCCCCTGCTCATTCCTAGAGGTGGCATGATAAAATGAGCCACATGCTTATGACTTTAATGTGCTTGGTGCTCAAAACCAAGATGATTTCAGGACCAAACAGCATCCTCACTGGCAGTTGGCTGAGACATCAAGAACAAGAAGAAGAATTTCTAAGACCTTATTGGTGAACATATGGCAAACTCTGATTTCCTTACTAAATCAGATGATATTACTAGAACTGGGTCATTATGCACACATTGTAATCTATCGTTAAGCCCAACGAAGTAATATTTAGCTAGTGTTTTAATTGTACTACTGGGATTTATCTCTTCTTTTTGAAGAAAAAAAATTCTAGGAAGGAAGAAAGAGTGTCGAGCTTTCAATTTTAATAAGAGGAGATTGCCAATTTTGACAAATGACTCTAACAGCTTATTCAGATAATGTTTGCTTATATACATATTTGCACATATTTTCGGTGTTATTTAGGAGATAGGAAATGTTTAAATTATTCATTTTCTTCCATCTCTTCCCTGAAAAGTGCATTTCTCCTCCCTGCATATGCTTTCAAAATGCAAGTTGGCATCATATGTTTCAAATAATCTTCCGGTTTGTTCTTCAAAGCCTGCAGCCAGGCCTTCACTACCTGCGTTTCTAAATGACCATGAGGACAGTGTAATGCATGTGCATGTGTTATAGAATTGATGACATACAGGAAGGAAATTAACCTCTTGGCCTGGAAATCAAGCACTCCCTCACAATGCCAATCCATATGGCTACAATCAATTAAAACAAAGATGAATTCTTCTCATCTGGGCTGCTGAGCGATCATGCAGCAACAGTTACAGGGTGGTAGAAACCAAGACTTCTAGGTTTTTGTGTTGTGCTTGTTTCTTGGTATATTTTTTTCATTACCAATACTTCACACATGGTTTCTGCAAACATGGGTACTGTTTATCCAGGGTATGGGACAGCGGGAAAAGGTGTGCAATTCCACTGTAGGCCAGTCAATCCGCACCTGTTAAACACACTCATTTTGCAATGTGTTAAGCAAAACTGTTCAGAGAAATCCCATATCTGTCTCCAACAGCTGGAGATAAAGAACCCTGTTTTCTTTTCTGTCAGGGTTAATAAAACAAGCAACTTATTAAATAGCGTTTTGGCAAACACAATGGATAATGAATCCTATTCTATAGTTAAAGACTTTTAACAATTAAAAAGATTTATGAGCCGAGCACTGCGACACACGGGTGCTGGAGGAGAGAACCTGCTCCTGCACAGCCACATGTGGAGCGGGCACGGTGCACGCCCACCTGGGATGGGCATCTCAAGAGGAGCCAGGAGAGTCCAGCAGGTACACCTGCAGATCCGGCCCCTCAGGACAGAAAGATGGACACCCCGGGAGCCCGGCCCTCTGATGGGGCTGCAACAACTGGGTATGTCAGATACCACGGCCCCCCAGCCCATTGTTCCCCATCAGCTACAGTACATGTCCAGTGTCTGGTTTGTCAATCACTGGATTCAATGGCTGTTTGCCTGGGAAGCTGCTGACAGGGGGCTAGGGGGGCTTGCCAGAGCTTAATTACCGTACCTCATTAAAGGGCTTCTCATTCATATTCAGTAAGGAATCATTCGAGCAGACAGATATGTCTTTGTTAGATGAACTGAAAAACATACTTTTAAAAAAATCCTTACCACTTACGTATTTACATTTGTTTGGTTAAAGAACTCTTTTCATTCTGCTTAAGAGAGAAAGAGAGAGAGAGTAAAAAGGGCGGAGGGGAAGTAAAAAGCACAGGAAAGAAATAAAGTGAAAAGAAAATTTACTAGAAAGAGTTTGCATTTGTAACGTGACAGGCTTTTTTGAGGAAAAAATAGATTTCATTACACAGAGTCAAATTCTGCTTTAATTTCTACTCTGCTCACAAAGATACATGGATGTGTGCATGGGGGAGGTAAGGGAGAGGGAGGGAAATCTTCTCTGAATGAAGGCTGGAGGGGTTAAAATTGGCTATTTTTCTCCTGGAAAGGCTTGGTAAAAAAATGTCACTTCCATCTTTCCTTGAAGTAAAAGTTTAGGGAAATTTTGCACCCAACTTTTTTTTTTTTTTTTGGTCAGGATTTTTGTGTTAAAGTAAAAACTCACGAAGTTAGAGCCTTAACCTGCACAGTTTAGTGCAGCCACTCTGCCACTGTGTTCCCACTGCTAAGGGTATGGGTTGTAGTCTTATTCTCAAGATATTCTTCCACCAAAGAGAACATCAGCTGGCATTCACTGGCAAGCCTAGCAACAACCCTACCCTTCTGTGAACAAGTGGCCTAAAGAGGAAGGAAGGAAGGAAGGAAGGAAGGAAGGAAGGAAGGAAGGAAGGAAGGAAGGAAGGAAGGAAGGAAGGAAGGAAGGAGGAAGGAAGGAAGGAAGGAAGGAAGGAAGGAAGGAAGGAAGGAAGGAAGGAAGGAAGGAAGGAAGGAAGGAAGGAAGGAAGGAAGGAAGGAAGGAAGGGAGGGAGCCACATTTTTAATCTTCTCAAAAGATTCCACCTGAAAGCTGTCAGTGATATTTGTATAATCATTATTTTTAGAATGTATTTTCATTAGAACGGAGATCCAAATCACAATGACTAAAACAGTGATCCAAACTTCAGCTACTAAGCATGAAGACGCTTCAGGCTTCCAAAGTGACATGTTGGTGTTTTCTTCTTTTCTGATTACTAGTGATACTGAGCTATTGCATCTGAGAGGGTATGGTAAGCCTTTAGACTGAGACACCTTGGTGCTAAGAGGATTCCTCTTACAATATTTGTTAAAAAAACCCCACAAAACTGTATATGTACTGTTGATATCTCAAGAAGAATGACACTGTGAAAAGCTATTTGATCTGATGTAGGAGTGAGTCTTTAGTGCTGTTTATATGTGACTGATCTGGGGTTAGAAGAATAAAAATGCCAAAGAAAATAAGAAAGATGATATACCCTCTCTTGTCCCAGGCTGCTCAACTGAACAAAGCTGAGGTTTCCAGTCCCTAGCAGTTTAGTCTGACTTTTTTTGCCTTTCAGTCTGTATTTTTGGAAATGCAGCAAGACATGAAGAGAGAACTGTGAAGAGACCTTGTGTGGTTAATATAGTTTCCCCTTATTTCTTTCTCATAAATGGTTTTAGAAGAAATTAAAAAGGACATTCGCCTAAAGGCAGACACAAGGCACAGGAAATTTAATCCTGCACAGCTAAAGTTTGGCCAAATTATAAGCATCTGATAACAGGGTCTTTTATATATAATGCAAAGGATTTGGCAACTTCAGTTGTCAGCAGAGGAATACAGAAGTTGGGCACATCATATTTATTGCTGGTTTATGACAGCGAGCAGCCAATCAAACCACAGGATTTTCACAATGTATATTGACAGCTAACAACAGCCCAGCTCATTAGAGCCCCTCTGCCAGAAGAGTGCATCAATCCCATAATTGAGAAATAAGTGCATCACTCCAAGTCAGTAGTCCCTACACTCTGTTGAGCTGAAGCAATTCCATCTCAGTATAATAAGGCATGAAGCCTAACATCATGTACACTAATAAAAAATACTATCTTTTTATAATGTGATCAAATTTGAGTTCCTGTTGGGGCAATAACCTGGAGTTTCCTGATATCTCTGCATTTAAAACCTCAATTATAGCTCTATATTCTGCACAGTTTTGCCTTGAATACATAACAGATGTTTATATTGAGATGAATGCTTTGTGGACCCAGAACTGTCATCAGACCTCTCATAATCACATTTTCACCTATGCATATGGTGTACACCTGTGGCTTGTTGGAATTGTACTCAATTGCAGTGTGGGAGGTTTAACGACATCACTAGATTTTTACTCTTCTTTAATATTTTTCATTTACATTACTTTTTTAAGCTTTTTTCATGTTTATTACAAAACGTAGAAATCCAGGAACAAGCAAGGTTCTTTTAAAACTGCACATGCCTCTGTTTTGCACAGAAAAATACATATTTGGGTTAGTAATATAATATATAATAAAATATAATTTCAACATAGGCAAGATTTGAATGATCTAAGGAAATGTCATGGGACAGTAATAGATTTCTCTGCTAAAGATACATAGAAGAATGCTAAGAAAACAAGACTAGAATATAAAGTAAAGCTGTATCTATACATGTGGGGTTTGATGTTTATCTATTTTTGTAGAGCAGATACACCTTGAAATACAGCGCCAGGAAAACATCAGGATCTATTTCTTTCTTCGTTTCCATTTACAGATACCCCTGCTCTTCTGTGAAAGGTCTGTGGTGGTGTATTTCTACAGTGGTTTCCATACACCAAAACCACCTAACATGAGAACAGCAAGGGATAGGAATTAAGACTGCTGTAGCCCATCAGCTCTGCCCTCAAGAAGATGGAACACAAGATGTTTTTGAGAACTGGATTTTTATCATTGCAGAATTTGGTATGAAACACAGGGTAACTGCTGAGATGTGTGTTTGCCTGTGAAGACCATTCTGACACAGAAAAAGCTTGGCTTAACACAACACCTAATGAAGCTGATGAGACTCCTTCCTATGAAGGCAATGGGTCAGCAACAAATGGCTTGCACAAACCAAGCATTTTTAAATCTGTGTGCAACTGAAGATAGGAATAATTAGAGTAGTTTCTCTGGTTTGCAATCCTAATAGACAGATCCTACTTTGAATTAATTAAAAACCCAAAGAAGAATCCAAGGTAGCCAATATTATCTGGCCCTTCTACAAAAACTGAATATGAAATTATTTACTGTCAAAAATGTGTGGCAAGTTCTTTATAATATTCTACTCTGTAGGGCTGTAGTATCAAAATTCTAAATCGATACAATGAAAAAACACATGGGAAACTCGAACAATAAGGATTATTCCTTTTCTTTATCATATCCTCAATTGCACCTTCCTACAGAACAATTATATATGGAATAAAATCAGCAGTGAAATCATAGGTAGGAGACATATGCTATAAAATTAATATTAGCCTTAGTAAGTCTGCATGACTTTCCTGCAATGGGATTTTCATGTGTGTACAAGCAAGACATAGACTTCTCTGAACTGCACGAAATCCATTTCTGGAAGTCAAATAGGTTCAAGTGTACTTTAAAAGTTTAAATGACTGTGCTATGTGGCTTATTTGTCAAAATCAGCTAGCAATTTGCTTTCTATGGTCCTAGGCTTCTTTTGTGTGCAGACAGTTGTGCTAAGGAAAAAAAAAAGCCAACCGATAGTCCCAAGCCCCCAACAATCTACATTTATAAAACCCATCTCTTTAAAAAGGAAATAAAACAATGATATCTTAATAGCAGAGTTTTATATAAAGTCTTATATGGAAGAGAAAAAATTTGCCTATCCCTAGAGGCATAACAAAACTTGATATGCTTAGTTTTTTTCCTGATGGTGCTTATCTCCTTAGTATTTAAATTGCAACTTGTTAGCCATTACTCACGATGTTTCCCATCTTTTGCTGGTTTTCATATACAGTCAAATTAACTTTTTTTTTTTGTACTATAAGAAACACAGAAATTAAATAAATTGTTATAAAATCTTCTATCACTTACAAGTGTGAACTTTGGACTTAACCAGGTGAGCACAGGACTTATGACAGACAATAAGAGATCCCAACCATCCCCTCCTACCATAAACAAAGATAAAAATCTATTAGCTGGGATCCAGATTTAAACTCAGGAGAAGTGTGAGGACAGTTGTATACAACAGTTTTAGCATTCAGTGGCAGTTGCTCTTTGAGCTACTGACAGTGGCACAGTCTTATAAGCGAAGTAGTTTTATGAATAAATTAGCCCAGTAATGAGTAGGATCTTATGACATGTTCTGAGAGTTTTGGTATAGTATATTACATAAGTGAAGAAGTAATGATGGGAAAATGTTTGAAAAGTACTGGGGAGGACCTTGAAATGATAAACATTTAGTATTTCAATAACAAAAGCAGAAAAAGAAACAACCTTCACCACCTATTAAGCATGACCTTTTGCAGGGGTTGCTAAATGAACATTGTGTATGAATGAAAGGTTATATACATTTGGTCTAGTACCAAAGGGAAGTCTTCTGATTCAAGCTACTGGTCATTTTGCTTTGTGAATTCCCCAGTTAATTATTTCCTCAATGGTTAATGGTCTCCTTCTGATTGGCAACTCCTGTAACTTGGGAAACATGAGTAAACACTGCCTGCAGTCAGGCTCCAGAACTGCTAACTCAGGATGAATATGTGGATTGCCTCTGATTTTGAGCAGAGGTTTATTACTGGATTTTCCAGTGGTACATTAGGTGCATGTCTGCATTTAGATACACAACTTTCCCTTTGTTTCAAACATCAGTGTTTTCTGCTATGCATCTCTAGTAAGTATTGTCTGCATCAAAAGCAAGCAGCTTCTTGAAGGCACTATGGCTACATGGAGTGTAACCATTGCTCCTGTAAGTAACTCATTTTTGCAGCAAAAATTTGTCTCCAAGAAGTCATGGCAAAGTAGACTTATTTAAGTTCAGTAAAATACTGACTTCTTAGTATCTTCCTTCATTAACTAAATTCTTCCGAGGCCGCTGCTGCTTGAAAAGCACTATGTTAAATGGCCTTAGTAGAGGATATTGTTACAGAATGTGTGCTGTAAGGGTTACCTCTAATCTAACAAAGCTGTGTTCAGAGAGTCTTAAAAGAGTGATGACTGGAGTAAATAATTCCTATTATCAATTTAGGCAAACATTTTTGAATGTGAGATGCAGAATTGTTTTAACAAGTCCATCTTCCAAAAGACCTAAATATCCTACAGTATATAAAGAGATGGAAGTAAGAACTATTTATCAGCTGTCATATTATTTTCTTGTTAAGGTGATTATTTTACTTTTATTATCTAAGAGGCTAATGTTATATTTTTGTGTGATAATCACATATATAATAACTTGAAATTAAAACCACATTGCATCTAAAGTGCCAAGAGGATCTGAACTTTTGTTGCAGTTCATTATCATTAAGTAGCTATCCAACAGGAAAACTATTGCTCAGATTGACTTGAAGTCTCAGGTGTCCCTGCTAGTCACTTTGGGATAACCTTTTCCCAAATTTCTGAGCACAAGTCTAAATTGGGTGAGGAGAGGCTGGAGAGCAGCCCTGCATAAGGTGTCTGGGGCTGGCAGGAGGCTCAACAGGAATCAGCCGTGTGTGCCCAGGCAGCCCAGGGGGCAAACCATGCCCTGGAATGCATCAAACACAGCTTCACCAGCCACTCCAAAGGGGATTATCCTGCTGTATTTGGTGTTGGTGTGGCCTCACCCTGAGTGTTGTGTGTGCTTTTGGGCTGCACAATTTCAAAAGGATGTGAAGGTCCCTGAATGCATCCAGAGGAAGGCACTGAAGCTGTGGAAGGGGCTGGCAGGGTGTCCTGTGAGGAGCAGCTCAGGACACTGGGGTGTTCTTGTTTGGAGAGAAGGTGGCTGAGGGGCAACCTCACTGGTGTCTACAATTTTCTGAAGGGAGGAAGGGGAAAAGGTCCCTCTTTTCCCTGGGACCCAGTGCCAGGTCATGTGGGAATGGCTCAAAACTGGCTCAAAACCTCAGAATAGGTTCAGACTTGACATGAGGAAGCATTTCTTTACCCAGTGGGTGATCAAACCCTGGAACAGGCTCCTGAGAGAGGTGGTCAGTGTCCTGAGCTCGTCAGTGTTGAAAAGGCTTTTGGACAACACCCTTAATAATATGCTTTAACTATTGGTCAGCCCTGAAGCTGTCAGGCAGTTGGGCTCGATGATCACTGTAGGTCCCTTCCAACTCAATTATTCTATTCTATTTGATATTATTTGATTTGATTCTTCTTGCTCCTCCTTTCCCTGCCACTACTTGCTGAGGAAATCCTTGATGACATTTCTTCCCAGCCCTGTTCTGGAGAAAGGACAGAATGGGCAATTTTGTCAGCCTGGGCATTGGCTCTGTCACTTTGTAGGAAGGAAGCATGTACCTTCTGATGGGGGTGAGAGCTATGGATCATCTTGAGATCACTTGCCCACTTAAAACACATTTGCAAAAAACACATAGATACTGCAGGTTTTTAAGAGTCCTCTGTGTTTATCCAGTTTAGCTGGGCTTCCACAGGATGGCAAACTCCCTCATCTCTGACACTAGGAGATAAATTATCTTGGCTCAAAGATCAAGGCCTCAGCCTGTAGCAGGAGGTGCTCCAGAACAAAATGGTTGCAAAACTTTCTGAGATAAACAATACTTGTTCATTTCCTTGGGGCATTCAAGCTCTGCCTCAGTGATGTAGTAGTTGTGCCCTTCTCTGACTCTCTTTGCTGGATGGGCCTGGGGCCTGTGCTGCAGAGAGCTTCTCTCCTGGATAGAGTCCTCAGACATGGGTCATAATTTTTCATGCAGAACATAGTCTAGTCTAGTATAGTCTAGTCTGTTCCCTACCTCACCATGAGTCAAATAACTCAAAAATTGGACTGTTATTTGTTTTTTCGTTTCCAAAAACACATTCAAGGACACTTAACAAAGAGGTTACAAGCAGAAACAGGATTTAAAAAATTTTATACAATTTTATTTATGTTATTCTGAATCTGTTTCAGTGCCGGTGCTCATAAGTATTAGCACAATGTACATGTGTAGCCAGGAGCAGGCTCATGCATTCTTCTGCTTGAAGAAAGCATTTCAGCTTGAAAAAACATCCCTTGAGTCTGGCAAGGAATATCCACAGAGCCCCAGAGAGTAGCAGAGGGAACACAGGCCAAGCAGTCCCTGTTCCTGAAGAGTGAGAACTTGCAGAATGACAGTCAGTACCGACTGCACACAGAAGAAAAATAAAAGGTGTATGGTACCATGGAACATTTTCCAAAGTAGGACACATGTCTATGACAAGAATTTTTGCCTTCCAAACGTTTCTCCACTGTGCTTCTTGGACAGTGCCACATGAAATGCACTCTCATGCATACCCTGGGCTTGTATTGCTCACAGGGGAAATCAAAAGTGGCAGCTTTCGATGGGGCAAGCAAGTGATGCCTTGTTGAGACTACCAAGAAACAGAGGCTAGACAAAATTAAGAGAATAAAAAGCGGTTTTATGTATTGAAGGGCCTTCAGGTACATTAGGGCAGATGAAGCCCACCCAGGGGCTACAACCGTAAATGGACAACAGGGTCACATTTCCATACTTTTTAAAGTTTGGTCCATTTGCATAGCGGGGGTTAATCCTCCAATTACAGCTTCAGGAAATGAAGTCATCTACTCCAAGTTTGCTCCCCCCCAACTCACTTTTGTTTACATTTCTTGGGGCCTGAGACAGTAAGGTGTCCCTGAGTTTTAGGCCTAGAGAGGAATTGTTTTGTCTAATCAAATGGGAGAACAGTAGCTAACACTGTATATGGAGTTTAGAGTTACACACTAAAGAATTGCAGAATTACAAATATATGAAAAATATAAAAGCTAAAACCCTAAGGCATCACAAGGAGCCCTTCCAAGCACAGGCTGTTTTCTGCAAGCAAGAACTCCTGGAGAAACAGAGCCGGGGAAGAGCGGAGCTCACTCCTCCAAGCTTGTAATGCGCAAGAGGGAGGCAGGTAGAGACGCGATATTAGTGGTGCCTCGGAGGTGCCTGAGTGGAGTAACATCATCTTAGTCTGTCTTGGACACAGAATGCCTGACCAAAAAAAAGAGGGAAAGAAGTGTGCACACAGGTAACAGAGGTAACATAACTTCTCAGGATCAGACAGATAAGATTCTAGTGCACTGAGCTGAGAAAAGGCTTGGCAGTGCTTCACTGTTATCAGTCCTCACAATCTGTAGTTGCAAAGCCCAGATCCTTCAGGAAGACTGACTTTCAGATGAAAAACACCAACACACAGACAGTAGCTTTTCAAGGAGCTGGGAGTCAAGCTTAGAATAGATGAGGTAGGATTTAGCAACAATGTGACTCCTGTTGAGAAAAATTTTACATGATGCATGACTTCAAAAGAGGCACTGCATGTAAACCCCACTTGATCCCTTCCTGTTACTTTATTTGCTCAGACGACTTAAAGATCTGGACCTAAATCCACGGGCTGGGGATAGTGATAGGCATCTGCTCTGTGGGATCAGCTTGATAGGAAACCACACACAAGGATGTGTGATTACAAATCCTCTTCCCCATCCAAGAAAAATATACTTGGGAAAAACACCAGAATGCTGGATTCATATCTACCTATGTAAAATAAGTCACTGATTCAATCACCACTTGCCCATTCATCACATGAGGGGCTCTGTTTCAGAATAGATGTCGTGGCAGGACTTGATCTCTTTGGAGGCTGTGTGTTCAACTTCAGTTCAGATTAACACATCTTTGCATTATGTACTTTTAGCATTTGAAACTATTAATTTCTGCAAGTCTTCTTATTTCCTACTCCTTCATATACTCGAACATCAAGAGAAATAGACACAACCTAGAACTGGAGACTAACACAATTTTTAGAGGGTTTCTAAATCCTTGTTCTCAGGAATTATAATTTTGAGTTTTCCAGGAAAACAACTAAGCTGCTAGAGCACTTCAGGAGAACCAGACTGGCTTTTTTTTTTTTTTTTTGTGATGACCACTGGTTAATGCTGAGGTAGATACGCTTTAAATGACAGCATTTTTGCCCAGGGTCTCATGAGGACAAAAGTACAAGCAGTCTCATCAGCAGTTTTCCACTACAGGAGAAGACAACCAAAAAGGTACCAAGAAGAATTAAAAATTCAAGTGCACTTAGTACATTTCTATTTCAAATATTTTTTTTCTCTGGGTACAGATATGCTTTTAACCTTTCACCTGCTAGATAAAAACCAGTAAACTTGCTGTACTACATTTTTGCCTGTAAATCAGGAATGATCTTTGCTTACCTTAATACTAACCCTTCAGAGTCTGCTTTATGAAAGAAAGTGAAATAAATCTCTGCTTGCCCTTACCTTCTGTAAACTTACAATTCACTGCCAATGTTTTCTGCATTTCATGGTTACTGATGCTCCACTTACTGAAGGAATCTTTCTAAGAAACCCAAAAGTATTTTATTTATCTAAGACTGTGGTATCTTATGTACATATAGTTAGGGCTTGAACTAGTTTCTTCAACTTCAGCTGTAGCAACCTAAGATCTTCTCTGTAAATACTGTATGACAAACAACATCCCAGCCACAGCCTTATTAATATCTACTTTTCTTTGTATCACTGCTGTAATGCAACTTTGAAGTTATCACTCTTGGTTTTTTATACCAGAGGAAAACCCTAAAAGCAAGGGAAAGAGGGGAAAATTGATGTAACAGTAGATTCATTTTTCCTATAATGAAATTATGTATTACATCAAATATACTTTTGGAGTTATAGTGGTATCTTGGAGAAAAAAGATTGTGCTGGTTTTGCCTGGGATAGAGTTAATTTTCTCCACAGTGGCTGTTATGGGGCTGTGTTTTAGATTTGTGCTGAGCACAGGGTTGATAATTTAGAGATGTTTTTGTTATTGCTGAGCAGGGCTTGCACAGAGCCAAGGCCTTTTCTGCTTCCCATACTGCCATGCTGGCAAGGAATGTAGGGGTGCTTGGAAGGCTGGGAGGAGACACATCCAGGACAGGCGACCCCAGCAGACCTGAGGGACATTCCAGACCATATATTCTATGACATCATGCTCAGTATATAAAGTGTGGGGAAGAAGGAGGAAGAGGGGGACATTTGGAGTGATGGTATTTGTATTTCCAAATAATCATTACATGTGATGGGGCCCTGCTCTCCTGGGGATGGCTGAACACCTGCCTGCCCATGCAAAGCAGTGAATTAATGCCTTGTTTTGCTTTGCTTTTGTATGTGGCTTTTGCTTATCCTATTAAACTGTCTTCATCTCAACCAACGAATTTTCTGTCTTTTACCCTTCCAATTCATTGGCCAGTCCTGCTGGTGGGGGAGTGAGTGACTGGCTGCATGGGGCTTGGCTTCTGGCTGGGTCTAAAGCACTAAAGTATATGAATAGTCTATCTTTTCTTTCTCCCTAGCTAATTAATTAAGAACTGGTGCTACCCTCAAAGCAATTCTCTCTGAAATGCATTCTCACGTGAAGGAAAGGAAGAGATATCCCACCAAAACAGGTTGGCTTTCAAAGTCTGAATGTCACACTCAAAAAAAGTCCTCTTTGAAGGGTCTCAGGTCAAAACGTTGTTAGCACTTTTTTTCAGTGAGTAACTTCAATTTATGTAAATGATGCAGTAAAAAATTTAAGAACTTTTTTTGACAATCTGATAAATGAATTAATCAGTAATAAAATTAATCATTATTTGATGCTTTTCCAAATACATAGTCATTCTGACATGATGGAGACACTCTTGTAGGTTTCCTCAGAGTTCATCCTTTGAGGAGCAGGCTGCCATTCTGACTTATGCCAAATATCATCTTACTTTTCTTTTAATTTTCTTTTTTAAATCTGCTATGGAGTCACAGGGTACTGCCAGGTATATTTTCAGCGTGAAAAAAGTTATCATACAGTCACTTTGGAGATATGACAACATTGTTACAAAATACCACAGGATTTTGAGAGATCTACTTATAAAAATATTTATTTTACAGATTAAAATCTACCTGAAGAGGCCCAGACATGTATTCCATGTCATTCATGTATCAGTCAGAAATAGCCTATGTAGTACACAGAAGACTATATCAGTATTGCCTATCTTCTTGATAATATTTTCAGCACTGAGCAGTTTTTTATTGTGAGCACTGCTTTTGGTGTTATCACATTCAGCCTTGAGGTTTTTTGTGATACAAAAAGTGTAGATGCACAGGAAGCTCCTCTCAGCTAAGGGACAGCTACCTGGCAAGCATACTGCAACTTTTACTTTTCCTCAACGCTTTTATGTGCCATAAAGATTTCTTTAAAATACACAAAAACGTGTCTTGGCTTGCTAGGTAATTTTGCACCCTCTTCTGGCCAAGACCTTCCTTTTTTAGGCATAAATCATCTAAGATAGGTGGATTGAACAGGAAATTAATCAGCATTGAAACTAACTGTTCACACAGAAAAGTGTGTTGTCAGTAGGCCAACTCCTCCTTACTAGCGAAATACCTAGACCCCAAACTATTCAGGTCCTGGAGGTCAGCCATGTTCTCGCCTGCTGTATTCAAATACTCCATATCTACATCTAAGAAAGAAAAAAGGAGTATGTTGAAATAAATACATTCTCATGAAACTGTCTTCTTCTACATCTCCCAGCAGACCTCTTATCACCAAGATAAAAGTCTTTGCTTTACTTACAGAGAGAGGTGAGGCCCTTCCAAACTATGTAAGTTTCTATCTACTTTTTTATCAACACCTATATGTCTTCAGTATGTATAGTAAAAGGGAAAGTGTCATTTAAGATGGTCAGAAAAAACCCTGCTGTGGTTCTGTAACTCATGCAAATATTTGAATAAACCAGTATCTCTCCCCATATTTCTCCTTGAGTCCTACACACACTGTATAATTATGAAAGTAGCTTTAACTCTGATGGCACAACAGCTTAAACAAGGTCTGTAGTCATGCGCTACCTTGAGCAACAAATCTGGGTTTGAAAACTGCTGAATAGTTTGGCTATTAGCCCTTAAACCTCAACTTCAGTGGGATCTAAAACACCTGATGCGCAGCTGTGGATTTCATGGCACTGCACTCATTTGAAACTCTGGTGAATCTTTTTAAATACAAAGGGGTTTTTTTCCTTTTAGAAAGGCCACTGATAAATTTACATTTATGTCAGCTGAGAGATCTCCAATTTTTGCTCCCAGCTCATTGTCTGTAACAATTTTTAAAAGATGCTCAATAAATACAGGTCAATTGAGTGCTAATAGTAGTCATCCTTTTTTTTTTTAACTTGAACAAAAAGATACTTTGTTAATTTTGTTTTGTTTTTTGTTGTTTTAGCTTGTACATGGCCTAGGTCGACACTTGAGATTCAGCATGTCCCAAACACATCTTAAACCTATTCTAGTTTTGACATTCCTATTTCAATGCTGATTTGTATTTATTAGATGGCTCATGCACTTAGCTGGTTTTCTGCTGCATATGGATGACTTAAAATTGGAAACCAAGCAGAACCTTGGAATCTCCTTATCTAATGGCCTAAAAATACACAAAAACCCTTTGGAAGTATTTGTGGAAATTGTACCTCTGTTTCTTGGGCAATCAAGGAGGCATTATTTGCTGTGCTGATTTTGCAGCTGAATTTAACACTGAAAAAGAAGCATTCACGTGGCAAGTGCACAAGATGCAGTTTAAGAAGAAAACACACTCAGAATCCAGACCAGCTCTGTTGGACAAGTACTTGAAAAAATCCATTGGTCATGGACAAAATACTGGTAAAATTTCTTGAAAGCAAAGCTAGATACCTTTTTTGACCATTTTCCCCATTTTTCCAAGGGCATAAAATGCAGTAGACACTAAACAGAAATTCTGGCCACCAGTCAAACCTTTATAGTAAATTATTTCTTCATTGTTTCTTATTCCTTCTCTAGACTACAGGCTTTAAAATTAGGAGTCATCCCTAAAACCTCAACTGAATTTCCATCCTATATTCCTGCTGGCCAATGGCCTAAGGTGTTACTCAGCTGGATTAAAACTTGCAGTGTCTGGCCTTAATCAATGACATCAAATCTGTTGCTTTCCTTCCTTTTTGAAAAATTTTCATCTTTGATTAATAGCAATCTTCTCATGGAAGTGGTGAAGGAGGATTCAAGATTTAACAAACTATGGATACCTGGTTTGGAAACAAACATACTACAGTCCTGGGTTTTCAAATAGAGAGCTTTGTAGATTAAACTATGAGGAGCACTAGTCCTCTGATTTGTTATTATCAGATAGAATTTGTTGCCAAAGCATGCTCTTAAAGAGAGAGGTTTCTGTAATATTTATACCTTTTACGTGACTGTATATTTATATGGGGAAATCTATAATAAAATCTGTACTGTTCTTCTAAAAGATCTTGATTTTTTTTCTTATGATCAGAAGAAATGTGTGGCCAACACCACTCCAAACTCCTGGCTAGCCTGTATTTTAGGCATAATGTAGTTTGCTGTGGAGTCACGGGGGGTTTTCACAAAGAGTACTGGAACTACACCGCCCAGAAGTTACAGATGCTTTCCAAAGCCTCAATAAACTTTATACAGCAATTGTTTTTCTGCTATTCTGGATGATGGCGGCAGGGGCTAGAGGCTTGCACGGGATCAAAATGCCATCATTTTCACAACAGTAAATTTCACTGGTTCCAAGCTTGCTGCAGTTCCCTTTTTATTGCAAATACATCAAACTGTCTCTGATATATCTAGCATGTCAAGGCTGAAAAAGGTTCACACTTCAGATGCTGACTTGCAGGGGGGTGTTTAGAGTTGGGGAGGACGTTGACATAAGGTACAAGCAGCCTTTCACATGCACTTAAAACATACCATTTTTATGATCCTTTGGGTTTTTAAAATTTTATTTTTGTTTTTTAAACAGACAATGGGGGACAGGATATGTGTCAAGAAAGGTGGCTGTGTGCCTCCTTTCACACAAGATCCATGGATCTCAGAGGACCTGGACACGTCTCCCTGCATCTTTTTCTTTCATTGCTAATAAGCAGACTCTGTTGCCAGATAAATAAACTTGTAGTCAATGACTAAATTTTCACTACTGTTACTAGTATTTTTAAATCCAAATTTGACTTTTCTGACAATTTTTTCTAAGACAAAACTGTAGACTCAGGTCTGATAGCAACTTTGACATGTTTTTGTCAAGTCCAACTTTGTGCATGGCATGTAGTAGAATGTTCTGTAATTTCAATCATTGCGTATAAAAAATGGCATTTTTGCCCATTTAATGTACAGAACTTTCATTCACTCTTCTTCTTGATTTATCAGCCTGACTGTAGGTTTGGTTCAGAAAGAAATATCTAACAAAAATTGTTAAAATTATAAGAATATAATGAGTTGATTATAGGAACCTCTCTTTATCCATTAATTTGTGCTCGGAAGCACCTGTCTTTTCTGTCTCTTACAGATGATGTCTGTGCTACTGAATTTATCTGATAAATTCACCCTCTCTCTTTGTCACATCTAAATAACAATATGTACATTTGGGCAGACAGTGAAAAGTAAACTGGTAGCAGTGCCTCACAGAAAGAAGTCCCTGGCAAAGAGTCATGATAAAATTGGTAGTAACATATAGAAAGTTATTCTATGTTTTACTGTAATTCTTCTTCTGAGTTTCCTATAAAATCTGATTTATGTCAGTCAAAATATATTGAGAAACCAACTCCACCAATGGCAATAAAAAATCACCAGCATGAAGCAGCTTTGACATACAGCCAGGTGTAATTTCTGTACCTAGTTTTTAAGGGTGGTCACATCTTGAATTACAGAATCACAGATTATTCTGAGTTGGAATGGACCCCCAAGGATCATTGAGTCCAACTCCTGGCCCTGCACAGGATGCCCCAAGAGTCACACCATGTACCTGAGAGCACAGTCTGAACACTTAACTCTGTCAGGCTGGTGCTGTGACCACTTCCCTGGGAAGTCTGTTCCAGTGCCCAACCACCCTCCGGGTGAAGAACCTTTTCCTAATCTCCAACCTAAATGTCCCCTGACACAGCTTCAGGCCATTCCCTTGGGTCCTGTCACTGGGCACCACAGAGAAGAGATCAGTGCCTGCCCCTCCCCTTTCCCTCATGAGGAAGTTGCAGACTACAGTGAGGTCTCCCCTCAGTCTCCTCCAGGCTGAACAGACCAAGTGACCTCAGCCCCTCCTCACATGGCTCCCCTTCAAGGCCCTTCACCACCCTCATGGCCCTCCTTTGGACACTTTCTAACACTTTAATATCCTTTTTATATTGTGGCACCCAAAACTGGCCCCAACACTCGAGGTGAGGCCGCCCCAGTGCAGAGCAGAGCAGAGCAGGACAATCCCCTCCCTTGCCCAGCTGGCGATGCTGTGCCTGATGCACCCCCAGACACAGTTGCCCCTCCTGGCTGCCAGGGCACTGCTGGCTCGCATTCAAATTGCCATCAACCAGGACCCCCAGGACCCTTTCCATGGAACTGCTTTCCAGCATCTCATTCCCTAGTCTGTATGTACAGCCAGGGTTGTCCCATCCCAGGTGAAGAGTCCAGCACTTTGTTGAACTTCGTATGGTTGGTGATTGCTCATCTCTCTAATTTGTTGAGGTCTCTCTTCAGGACGTTCCTTTGAGAGAGTCAACAGCTCCTCCCAGTTTTGCATCACCTGTGAAATTGCTCAGTATCCCCTCCAGTCCTGCGTCCAAGTAATTCATGAAGATGTCGAAGAGCACAAAGCTGAGGATGGAGCCCTGTGGAGCCCCTCTAGTGACAGGTTGCCAGCCTGATGTCACCCCATTCACTGTAACCCTTTTAAGACCTTCAAGGAAAAATATTACTGTTCTGCCTTCAGATATGAATATATATTTTTTTTCACTCTACCTCTCTTTTATCTTGTAAATAGGAAGGTATGTCTCTAAAATGAAGATTTATGGTATGGGCAAAGCAGTGAACAAAATACAGTGATTTTCATGGAAAGACTGTCTATTAAACACAAAAGACATGATCACAACCTTCCCTCCCCCTCCTTTATTAATCTATTAATTAACTGTATTCTTCTCCAGAAGGCAATGTCCCCAAAGAGGAGGAGATATTTATGAGAGGTCCAGCTGACAACATTAGCAGGTGAATCAGTTAATCATATGTTCTGGGTTAAACAGCATTACTGTTATATAGATGCTAGATCTCTGTTCTGGGGCACATATGCTGAAGAGAAGGAAAAGACAGCACCCCAGAGAAGAATGAAAGGTACCATTATTATAACTTGTATGACAGCACGATCTCGTTGATTATTCTCAGTATCTTATTTCAGTTTCTGTTTTAATTTCATTTACTAAAAATGGCAGCATATTTTCTGGGTTGACTGTCACTAACAGGATTTAGTAATAGACAAAGAGTAATACATAATTACTTTTGACTTCTTGCTACCTATAAATCTGAAGTTCATGAAATCAAATTTTTAGTGTCTTTTCCTTCTCCTCTACTGTCACTTCACACATGTTACCAGCCAGCTGCTTTAAAGCTTGGGAGGTCAGATTTCCTATTTTACCTAGGCTCTCTCCCCTTGGTGAAAGTAATCTGAATGGAATAAAGTGGTGAGGACATTTCTAAGTAAAACAGGGGGTTTAGGGAGGAAAGTAAAAATACAATGTTGGCTTAATATGAAGGATAGATTCCAAGACTTTACAGCTAAAAGTAATCATAAGATGATCCTGTATAACTTTATATTTCAGGGCAGTAAATTTCACTCTATTGTCCCTATATTAGAACTCTGTTGTCCCCTTAGACCTCCCTCTTGCTTAAAACCAACATTCTAAAATGACAGCAAGAAGTAGGGCAATCCCACCTATCCTGGTATTCACCTTCAGTGGGCAAACATCCTATAGAATCATAGTATCATTAAGGTTGGAAAAGACCTCTAAGATCAAGTCCAGCCATTAATGCAGCACTACCAAGTCCCCAGGCACTTCACCAACTTTCTTGTCCTCCTTTGGACATGTTAATTTTCACTGGCATTATTTCATATTCAAATTTACTGGTCTCATCTTCCAGCCACTGGATGATGCTACATGCACTTCTGCTAGGTTACCGAGCCGCTTAATGCCTGCCATTCATAAATTCAGTAACATATAAAAATTGTAAAGTAGGCCCTTAACAGCAGGGACCTAAGAGTTAACTAATCAAGCACCATTTTAGGATCTTTATAGAGCTAAATGCATGCTTGGTTTAAGATGGAATTCCACAAAACCTCTAAAATTGAACTTGAACAACAGAAAACCTGCCTAGTTTCAGGTCACACCATAAACTCCTAACTCAGTCCAGGTCACAGTTTCTCATGTGAGCCCAACATCAGGTGAAGAGTCATTTCTCTCATTTCTAAAAAGACACCAAAACTAGGATGCCCCATGGTTTCAGAGTTATCATCAAGTAACACTGCCCGAGCATATACTTTGCACTTGCATCATTGTCAGAATAAAACAACAGGACAGTCTGTGTATTAACTTTGGGGATTTAATTTTTTTAATTTTTGAAATGATACACAATGGATGCTTTGATTCAGAGATTTGAATATATCCTTATATATCTCACAGATAGCAGATTTCACCCAATTACCACTGTATTAAGTTCAGTAATGTGTGTTTGAACAATGCGTATTTACAGAGAAGGAATTAGTGTTTATCTAGAAGAGTCAAAAGAGGAAAATCTAGGTTTTCCACTGATGGTTCCATCTTTTAATCATTTGACTCTTATTAGTGCATGCCATATTTTTTATTCAAATTTGTCTTTTTAGTTAGCTTCCATCCATTAACTTTTTTGTCATTAATTTCTTCAATAGGTTAAATAACTGGGGTTTTGGGCTTTTTTCTCCTTCTTCCTCTTATACCCTGGAACCAAATCACTTCTCAACTTCTTTTTTGATGAAATAAGTGAATCCAATTATTAAGTTTCTCAGTGTAAGATATATTATTTTAATATCAACAAACCTTTCATTTTTCAAGTTAACCTCAGAGTAACTTGTCTTTGGTGATTTTTCACTAATACTACACTAATACTTTACCACACCATTTGTCTCCAACGTGTTTTCTTAAGGCAATCACCACAGTGTATCTAATTTCATCTACTCTGTTGCAACCGCAATATGCATCTTAAATTATAGCGGGGGAAATTATATTAATATAAGACATTTTGAAAATTATATGAATGCAAAAATAGACTACATGGTTTAAAAAAACCCTAAGTTGAATATTTATAATTATTTTACTCAGACTGCTCAGTTGCAGCATTCTTCCATCAAGAAGTGGTTATTTTCTCGCTGGCCACAGAATGACGTGAATAGAAGGTAAATACGTATTGCTGGGATAGCACATTCCCACTTTATGTACAGAAATCTCTCTTCTGTGTGGGTGGAATACAACAGCTCCTATCTTTACTGAAAAATCAATTTTAGTATAATGGCTACAGACTTAGGATCCTGCTTGGGTTCATGATGAGCAACAGAGCTACAGAGCGACAGAGACATGAGGAACTTACTAGAGAAAATTCTACTTTTAGTTCGACACCAGAGGAAGGAAAACATATTTGAGGCTTTGAAAAAGACTTTACTGGTGAGAACTTGACAAGAGCTCAGATATGGCATGAGGTCAAGACACATTTCTTCATAGTGACTCTATATTTGACCTTCTTGACACCCAATCAGTCATATGTTTTCCAAAGCTACTTCCATGTAATGGAAGCATCAGTAATATTTCAAATTCAGTTTTGTGTCTGAAAATTGTTCAGTAAGAACTCGAATGGAGTCAAAACCAACAGAAATATAACTAGAGTATTTTCCCACATGTTATGTTTCTGTCCTCCTGCAACAACAGTGCCATCAGCCAAGTTAGAATGATCACACGATGCCATGCAGTGATGTATTTGGTCTTCTGCCACAAGCTTCTGAGAAAAAAATAAACAAACAAAAAAACCCTACCAAAAACCTGAGCAGGTTGAACACACAGAAAACAAGAGAACAAAGGTCTTCATAGCAGTAAGTATCCTTAGTTATCACTAATTTACCTGGTAAGCACTGTTCAATATAACCTCAAAAATCAGCCATCAGCAAAATAAATACTGAAAATTCATCAGTGGACCCACAATCCTTCATCCCAGTTTCCTTCCAGTGGCCTACTGCATTTACCTAAATTAAGTCAATTAAGTTACCCTAGATTTCTGCATGTTTTCAAAAGATCAGTAAGACCAGTTGCCATGTAAGATCACAAGGCCGTGAATAACAAAGAGAGTTCAGAACATTAACCATTGCCAGGAAATAAAATGTTGGCTTGAAATATGGATAACTGTATACTACCTGTTGTAATACGATATATATTTATGCACATAAGCAGTGTTAGTTGATTAAATATGTTTATTCTATTAGAAAAAAAGACTATTGAGAAAGTAGAAAATTAGGTGTTTTGTCAGTTCTTGTTCTCTGGTTTTATTCTTAACATGGTCATGCCAACATGATAGATTTATATCTTTATATGATATTTTCACAAAAGAGAAAATCAGGTAGTAGCTCAGGACCATATAGGACTATGCTTTATATAACTAAAAAAGCACTGCATGTCTAGAAGAACAAGTCCCATATCAATAAATTCCACCCCTACCCCGAAAAAAAAAATTCTGATGGTCCTTCTGGAGATTTTGGTCAGACATGTTTTTTTAAAAAAAACCCCCAGTGTTCCTCTTTTTTAAAAAAAAAAAAAAATCAGTGTTCCTCTTTAAAAAATATGTTTAAAGCATCCAGTGAAATTACATTAAAGATCTTTTTTTTTTATCAGCTATTACAAACCTTTCATAAGGAACAAAGCAACACAAACACCAGAGAGAACCTAGCTCCCAAACAGTGATCTGTGGGCTGATTTTTCATAACAATATGAGACTTGCCAGAGCAGATGAGATTGTCAGTTTCTCCTAGATTGCTTCAGGGGAAGCAAAGTGCCTGTGCTGCAGGACAGGATGAAAGTCTTCTTGGGTACTTGACTACTTGTACAATACTTCCGATGCCATGCCTTAATTTCTGATTCCCAGGACAAATGTTTGATCTCCTGTAAAGGGGAAATTAATGTGCTGAATTTGACTATCACTTGTTTTGATTACGTAACCACCAATGATGGCAGTCAAAACAAGCTGCAGTCCTTCTCTCCAGTCTGTTCCAGTAAATTGTCTCAGAGACCTGCACTGACACCAAACACTGTGAAGTCTAAACTCTGTGTAAATAAATGGTTCCTTTCATTTGCTTTAAGTATTACAACCCATGACGCAAGACTACAAAAGCAGAGCGGGATGAGCTGTGTCACAGAAGAAATGAATGGCAAGAAGTCCTGTGATTCCTCAGCCAACTTTTCCTTCCTACTAAATTGTTGTGCTCTTTTACCTCTTCTAGCTCTAGAGCAGACCATGAACTGAAATATTACTGTCCTGATAAGATTTTGTGCTTGTAATTAAGAGACTGGAAATGAACAGAGAAACAGGACGCAGTTTGAGTCTCAGACCCTCTCAAACCTCATTCACCGTTTCTAAGGAAATGACACTGAACCATTCCTGCTGTGCTGCTCCCACCAGCAAACATACAATAAATGACATTTGATTACCCAAAATATATTTGGGATCTAATAGTTATGTAGCGGAGGAGGTTCATCTATCACATAGTGTTTAAGACTTGGCATTACTCTGTATTATCACCTGTTGTCCATTTAATGTGATGTTGTCCGCATGAAAACCAAAACTGAAAAAAGCCCCACTCCACCACCCCTGAAAATGTTTGGTGTAACACATTTGGATTATAACATAAGATTATTAACATACCTGATGTATTGTAGATGTTTGAAACACGTTTCTGCTTTGCTACTTCTTTTGGACTCCAAATTGATAAATTCACATTTAAGAACTTGCCCTGATGAAGTGCTCAGATAAGATTGGAAATTTTTATTTAATTAAATTAGGATGGATAGCTTTACTATTACATTTTTGTTTGTTTCACCATCAGCTTTTCATGGACAGAACAAAATAAAAAAAAAAAAATAAAAAAAACCCCAACAACAACAACAAAAAAACCCCACCTCACTATGCCCTTTGTTTTTTCTATTTTGATCAAATTTTTGATTAATTTTTTCCCAGCTAATAAATTAGAGGAATATTTATGGAATTGTTTCTGTTTATTCCCGCTCATATGGAATCCTCTTGACAAATCACACTAAACCTGGGACTACAGGAGTATCGCAGGATTCCTTTAACACACAAAATTGGTCTAATAAAATTCAGTGTAACTCCTGGTTACAGTAAATGTCTTCAGGGATACCTTGTTTTAAGAGTTAACATCAGCTATTTATCCCTTTAATAAATGTACTGACCTTTTCCCAATTTCTAAGAAGAAGAAGGCCCGAAGTTTCAAAGTTATTTTAAGAATAAACAGTTAGGTAACCTCTGCAACAGCGGATCTTCACTTTGAAATGTCACAGCAATGGCTAGGTGCAGGCAGAGAGCGCCCAGCAAAAGAGAATTGTTCTGTGAGTTTTACTGCCATCTGAAGTCTTTGCGTGGATGACCTGAGGCATAAACTGAGATTCTTTTCTCTCTCTCATTCTCTTTCTTCCTTTCTTTCTGTTTAAATAGGATTCTAGAAAACAGGACTTCTGGGCCTCAGTGAAACTCAATTCAGTTCATGAAGGGAAAAAGTTATCAATTAGTTGAATTTATTTAATTTTATTTCTGCAGAGAACCTGGTGAGTTCTATGCAAGCAGAAAAATATAGAGGGAACAGTGTTCAGCTTCAAAGAGTATGGAGGTTGGGAGGGTGAAACACAGTTTACTGTATGGAACCTTTTTTTTTTTTTTAATTTGCCTTGATGGAAGTTGACAGCTCAGCCTGTATTTCAGCTCTGTCCACAGGCAGTGAAATGTGTGAGAAACCAATACTCTGAAAATTCTCATATGCATATGAAAAATCATGGTATGAAAAGGGGCCAAGGGATTAGGACAAGATAAATTTATACTAAGCTTTACACATTCCATTGACAAATTTGCTGTTTTTGCGTTGTTGCCTCCGACCTCCTGGTTACCGAGGGGATGACATTAAACTGGGAGAAAATGGCTTATTATGTGTGATAAATTCAAACAAAGATGACGCACTTTACCCACCAAGTATATCTAAGAAATTGTGAGGAAATGTCAAGCATTTCAAAAGAAAGCTGCCGTAAATTCTGATGCCGGAGACTTTAACGAATTTCTGCCAGAGTAGAAAGGTCTCTTTGTTTGGACTCAGCTGACACTCAGCGTGTGGAATATTATGAGCTCGGGGGTCACATAAAAGCTACAGGAGAAAGAAAGAAAACTGTGGATGTGACAAAACTCAGGCACTAGAGGGCTAAGAACTGGCACGAAGACTTTGCACTGACTCAGTGCAGACAGTACATGGGAATCGGCACTCACACACCAAAAAAAAAAGGTTAAAACCACAAACATCCGTACCCTTCTGTTCACTCTCTCTCATTCCCACTGCCCCCAGTCAGTATGTTCACATGGTCTTTGGGCATGACTTGATTTGTGTCAATTTTATTTTTCCTTGTGTTATGGCAAAGTTTTAGAAGAGAGAAAAGATTTAGGTAAGAGGGTGGGGGGATCCAGACCCCAGAAAACCTCCTGTCCTGCTGATGTTACATAATTGATGAACAAATGATCACACGTTGTGTCCCTGATTCAGGTCAGGAGGTGGCAGGAGGAGGAAGTGCTGTCAAATGTTTGAAAGAAAAAGGAGGTAGAGGAGTAGCAATGAGACCCCCTGCCACTGTGGCAAATTAGCTATTTCACAGCGATGTTTACACTATATAGTGCTTTTCACATGCTGACCTCTCGGGTACAGGCAAGATGGAAAGGGCAAAAATGACAAAAAATGATAAGCTAATGCAGTGAAGAAGAGCAAGGCAAACAAATTTGGAGCTCCCGTGCTCTCTTCCTGCTTCCATACGCATAGCACTATTGGGTGTCATGGAGGAGAGTGGGTGGCAGCCTCCTCCCGCACAAAAACACCCCAGAAATGGCTCTTGTGTGTGGCTTTGGAGGGGGTTTTGGTAACATTACCGTCAAGCAGGGGACCAGCATGGCAAGACACACTTAGTTTGAAATGTTTACAGACTGTGTAGCTAAAAAAATCAATAAGTAACTGACAATTCATTATGGAGAGAGGTTGTTTTAAATTTACAACTTTGTTTTAAATCTCAAATATCCTGCTTGTTATTTATTTATTTCAAGAGAACAAAAACCAAAATCCAAAAAGAAAGAAAAAGACAGGGAAAGAAAAAAAAAAAAAGAGAGAGAGAAAAGGAAAGAGAAAAATAATCCCAGAAGCAACAACAGCACACCACTTCTGTCCCCTGGATATACCTCAGTTAGTTCCAAAAGTGTGCCTGCAAGAAAATGCTACCTCTGTTTGGAGGTGACATAATTTTTTCCAGCCTCCCTGACAATGAGTATTCGTTACACCCTGAAAAGGTGCTGTACATACCATGTATAACAGCAGATTCTAACTCTTCAGGATTTAGCCTTATCAACAAAATAAATCAGAAACAGAACAATGCAAATTGCAGCTGAAGCATTGTCATCTGTAAGATCTTTTGAGAGGGTCTCTCTGTTCCAGCCCATGGATCCCTCTGCCTGGAGAGCTGCACCTGCTCATTTGCTATCTGCAATGTGTCAATAGCAATCAGGCTATAGCTTAACCTGGACATCTACCACCTGTCAAAAGAGTGGATCAATGGGATAGACTATAGCCCTGTGCCACCCATGTGTCTTATCCAGCTCTGAATCCTACAGTACAAAGCCTCTCTAAAAATTTAACTAACCTGAATATTGCCCTGGAAAGGTGTTTTTTCATTACAATTGTTGTTATGTGCTATTGTAAGGGCATTCAAGCACAATTAGGCTATGCAAATTAGGCATGACTGCATCCTTTATTACAAAGAGGTGCATATTCTAGTATTCATGCCTGACACTTTGAGTCTGTGGCTAGTCCTAAAATAGACATGTGAAAAAGGATAAAAAATTATGGGCCTGGATCATCCCATATCCTGCAAAAACAAGGGCAGTCAGAGATGCCTTCTCCTGACAAACATTGATGACAATGGGAGCATCAGCCCACAACTGAAGGGTTTTGATAATCCCACCTGTAATGAATGACTGGAAAGTTGTCAGAAGTCATGAAAATGTGTTCATAATTTTAGTTTTCTTCCTTATCACCTAGAATTTTGCTTCATAAACTTATTATATTAAAAGCATTAATAAAATCATGAGCAGCCACCTTAATGTTTACTTCGGCACAAGGTCAAATATAACCCTTCCCTTACTTGGGGAAAATGCATTGGCTTTGCACATTGCACATTTTATGTGTGATGGTTTAGCAAAACACAGTTTGAATGTTGGGATAAAAATCTAAGCATCTTTTCCACTTGAACTGACCAATCTTCCAGCTTCATTTGACAGGAACAGGGTCCTGTTCATTTACTAGTTTATTACATTGGCAAACAAATCTCTTCATCCCTTGCTAAAGAAGACTTTATATAAAAGATCACATTCTGTTTGCCAACCTCTCTTTAGGCACTTAAATATTATTTTTAATTCTCCTGTTCAATCCTTCTCCAACAACTGCAAGAGCTGAAACATCTGTCATTTCTCAATCCAGCAATCCCTAAAGAGTCTTGTACTGAAATAAAGAAACACAAAAGCTGATTTTTATCAGTGTGTTTGGCAAGATGTGATCACAGTGTTTTTCACAAGTCAAAAACCTTGACATTCCTTCAAAAAATCTCTGTTAAGTCACAAATTGCACCACTCCATGGAGCAGGTATCATTAAGAATGTTTCCCTACCTATCTTTACATAGACACACATATGCTTATAGAAAGGATCACCAACAAATTACCTGTCCAAAACCTAGCTTGGTTTTCCTAAAATCAACATTTATTTATTTGACTTTTGGTGATTAGTGATTAATAAAGTAATGACAGGGTCCAAAAATCAAAGTTTTGGTCTCCATTTAACTCCAGATTTTCACCATTAAAAATACTGCAGATTGAGAATATTCTAGGCTAGATGATGAGGGGGATGTACTGCTATCTTGTCTGTCCTGAAAACATGCAAGAGCAAAAGTCAGTAGTTTATCCCTCCTGATACCAGTTGCTGTACCTTGGGATGGTACTGACAGGAGAAAGAAAGACAACCTTTGTATGTGGTTAAGAGCACTCAGAGCCAAAACAGCAGGGATATCATTATAGAGGATAGAGCTGGAATGGCAGTGAGAAGAAAATGAGGACAAAATTCTCCTGCAATTTGCCAGTAAGCAAGACAAGTGGCTTAAATTAATGACTTGCCCCTGAAATCTCTTATTTTATATATACTGTTACAGATATATTTTTTACATTTAATTTTTTTACATTACTGTGACAACTCTGCAAAGGATCAGTGTTGTGCTCTGCGTGACTGCACCAGAAACTAAAATCACAACTGCATTCATACTTTCCTTTTCCTGCCCTTTCCCAACAGCCTTACATTAAAAAAGAAAATGAGGAGACAGGAAAGATGCTGTTTGCTTCATCCTTGCTCTGCTCTCAGTCATAATCTCCACATCCCCCTTGTCAGCTAGTCATTACAACATCCTCCCTGTCAGATCCCCTCCAGTTGGGTCTGCTCCCTGATCTACCTTTGCTTTTCCATCCTGGTGCATTTTTAGGTCCAGCAGCTGGACACTTGAGAGCACAGGAGAGGCAAGCTCTGTCCTCATTTCTGCTGCCCAGACCTATTCTCAGACACAAGAACCAAAGTAGCCTTTAAGGCTCTAGTTTTATTTATACAGTCCTGTAGTAATTTTCTTCATCTGTTCAAAAAAAAAAGTTCCAGCTTGAGATAACACATAATTATGGACAAAGAGTTTTTGTACTGAAAGCACCAAATACTGCCTAGTAATCAGCAATGCTACCAGGCCTACCTATAATATTTTAGGATTATTTAGAATTACAGAAATGTGATTTTTTTTCCAGATTAAAAAAGAGCATTTTGCCCTGAATTTTTAAGCTAATATTTTCTATTTCAACTTGTTCTAATTTAGATATAATTCTCAAGTTCCTTATAGGTAGTGAAATATTCAATACAATCTGATGGGAAGTGATATCCTAATTCTTAAATGGAAACGTGTCTATAAAAGGGGACCCAGCTTCTAAAAAAAAGGACTTGCCATAAACTTTGTACATAGTGGAATATCCATACGGCCTCCAATGTATTGGAGGCAATGTTGGTGTTTGCAAATAAATTATAAGGAAGCCTCAGTTTATTGAGTTTATTGACTTATTGTATTGTAAAAATTCCCTCATTACAAAAAAGAAAATTTAGAAAGAAACTGTTCAGTGCTTGTACTGGAAGCAGGAAAGGTCAGTACATTTATTCTCATCTTTCATAAAGGAACTGCAGGAGACTAGGGATGAGAGTCTCATGTTTACTCAGTTACCTTTTATTTAACAAAAGACCCTGATGTTGCAGAACGCCAAGTCGGTGTTTTTGTTAAATAATTAAGGCTGCCTAGGAATCTGTTTCACAAGCCAGGTGCAAAATTAAAAAGTTCCAGGCAGGAAATAGGAGATCACTGTACTCTTGAAAGCAAGTAGATACCAAGTAAAGATTATGTAGCAGTACTTACTAAATTTTTTAACGCCTTCCAACCAAAGCTGAAGCAGTAAAACAAGGCAATTACACAAGAGCAACAGAGAACAAGAGATGTCAGTGGTCATGCCCTGCCAATAATGTTATAGGGATTCAGTGAAGCTCCTGATAAGGTGGATTCATTTAGAAAAACTTTAAATCATCATCTGCATAGCTACACTTTAATTTTAAATCAGTTTTCTTGAAGTGCCCCTCCTCCATATCCCACTATGGCTCACTTTCCATCAATTGATATTTATGACCAAGATTTGTTGGAGGAAAAGTCTTATGACAGCACATTTCAGTCTCCTGGGTGAACTATCACAGAAGCTTCATTTTAATTATTTTCAACTCTTTCTTCTAGTGTGAAGTGCAATAAAGACGTTTAATCAAAAGCATGTAAGTGAGATACAAATAGTAATTTTGTTCTGGTTGTCTAACAGTGACGCATTAAATAAAAAGATATGGCAATAGTATACTCATCACTCACTGAGAGTATTTGGAAATATTGGAGACACTCTCCAGCTACTCCTCTTGAGTGGAACTGGGGCTTCATAAAGAATTAGGTACTCACTTGAAAAATTACAGCTCTTTCAGGACATGTTCTGTAGTCAGACATTTGCTTTCACTTATGGCAGATTCAGTTTCTGTCTTTCTCTTGACAATAACGCGTATTGCACTTGGGCAAATCTGAACATCTGTGATTTCCTCAGTTGTGGTTTCACAGTCACTTATCCATAGCATAAAACTGCCACCACAAAATGGAATGGCCCTTAGTCACTTCTTCATGTTGCTGCCATGCCCTTTCTCCCGTGATGATTGGGAATTATGAAGAGGATACTGATTGGAGACACACTCATCTTCAAATATGCCACAGCCTGCTACAATGAGGAATGCAATGAACCATCCTCCGTTTTCACTGCCAATAAGACCACTTGTACGACTAAACTGCAGCAAGGAAGACTTAAGCAAAGCAAGTGGGACAAATACTGTCAGGAAGGGTTTATGTATTGCTGATTCTGTCCTGAGGTGTGAGAGATGGGGTAGGTGACCTCCTGGGGTCTTTTCCAGCCTCTTGGTTTTTATGACCACTTCTGTGTTGAATAGGAAATAGGGATTATATTCTAGTATAAATCCAACTAGTAGCAAATCCACCTCATTCTGTACTTCTATTTAAATGTGAGTGTTTGCTGCTCCTTGAAATAGAGGGAGATGGTAGAATAATGTACAACTTTCAACACTGTTTTCCCAGTGAAATCAGTTGAAGAATAGTGATTTCTCAGGCTGCAAAACGTGACTGATATTTGTTCAGATTCAAAATATAGAAGTTACTTAATTTTGCCCATGGACAACTGGCTGTAATCTAGAGTCAGAATTAAAAGCATTCAACATAGTCAGCCTTTTCCTTTTCCTGATGAAATGAGGAAAAAACTCAAACAGATTAATTTTGTCTTGACAGTACTTTATGATTTTTCTATAGGGAAAATTCAAATCAGAATGCTCAGTACCTATCTATTCTGTCACCTCAACAGGAAATAGCCCAAATTCCTTTTATGAATTTTCAAACATTGTGCAAAATACTATGCAAAAATTATTGCTAATACATATATCTCATTTTCAGATTTATCCTAAGGTTGGTAAAATCTTCTGGTCAATCATAACCACCAAAATGATGCTTAGAGTAAACACCATGACCAGTTTAAAAAATCAAGGTCTCTGTTTTAAAGAAGATGTACAGCTGTCATATTTACACAATATATTCAAAAGAGTGAGTAAAACCAGGGATCTTCTTGCATGTCCAGCCATTAAGATCTATACAAAAAGCATTCAACCTTAACATCACATCTTCAGAAGCAAGAACAGATTTACAAAATAATGGAGTTGTAACATGAAGGTATATAAATATCCTGTAGTTCAAATGAAAGTTCTGATTAGTGAATTCCATTTAAATGTTCAACTATCTATATATCAGGTTTTTCCCCTAACATTTGAATTTAGTAATCATGTTCACAAAGAAAATACCATTTACTTGCTACTGTCTAATTAGCAAGTTCAAACATGGCTTCCTACCCCCTGATAAGTCAGAGTGTATAATTATTATTGACAGACACTTAAATGAATTATGGTTCATGTTCTCAAAATTAGTTTGCACATCAACATGAAGTATGGTTTTGCAGCTAATGGTCTTTGAACTGAGATTGAAGGGGGATTTTTTTTAAAAAACTGTCCCTGGAGCAAATATTATTAATTTTAACAAAATTGTATTTATATATATCATATAACTCTTAAACATAATCTGGAAGTTGACAAGATTTCTTATTAATGTTTTAGGTCCTTTCAGTGATGAATCCTTTCTTAGAACACAGGCTTTTATAGAAGTTATTGCTACTGTATTTAAATCCTGAAATATATGTGACAAAAACCAGAACACCTGTAACCAATGCAACCTGTCATTGAAATGAAATTTGGACTTTGAACCTTTCTCTTATCTCCTTCTAAAATTGTTTTAAAATTCCACCAAACTTTATATATAATTATTAAAATATTTAGAAAAATAAACCCTAGTGTACAGTCATAATACTCTTTCAAATTTTCATATTAATGTACAAAATCATTTTGTATTTAAAACTTCTTTGATTCTGTTATGTGAATCTCAACTGATTTGACCAGGCATCACAGTGATTACTGAATCAACACACAGCTCTCTTAGGATGAATATTGACATGAATACGACAGTGGATTTAGAAAAGTCAGGAAGACAAAAGTTCTGCATAGTTTGTTTAAAATCTATAGTTGGAATACTGGCAAGAAGGAACTGGGGAAGTTTCTTGAAAAAGCTTTTCACAATGAATCAAAAAACCCAAAACTGCATCATAGTGATTCCTAGGGAAGTTCAAATATCTATCAGGATCCAAATACCATTGTTTGCATTCATTCCCTAAAACGGACCTCAACTGAAGCAATTTCTGAACAGTTATAAAACCAACTGACATGCTACGAATCATGTATTTTGCATTATTGCATTACACTTTTAAATTTCTGATAGTCATTTGCTTTTGTGGAGTTTTAATTCACTAGATTCCAGGTGTTCCAAGTCCCTTGATTGCTCCAAGTCGCCATGACCAAACTGCCCTTTCTTCTCTTGCAAGTTCTTTGTCTCCTGTCTCACTGAGCAATGAATCCCCAAAACCAGACTTCTTAAAATAAGGCCTATCATTTCTTCAGCAGCAGCCTTTACTCCTTTCCATGTTACCCTGTTCTCACCTGTCTTGGGGTGACTCTATGATGTGTATCCAATTCATCTGTGAATACCCCATGACACTTCATGCCATGAGCTGGGCAAAGAATTTCTCTCCATGGTTTCTTCTTGTCCTCCATAACAGAGAACAGTTGTGAGGGGCATCAACACCAAAAGCAATGGACTTGATGTGGAGAGACAAATTGGTTAAAACTTGAGGTTTGAGAGTCCTCATTAATGTGAAAGTAACAAAGTCCCATTTACTAACTGGAAGAGGCTGAGGCTGGAAGGGTGTTACATTCTGCTGGCAGGGACCACATGAAGAGATTTTTTTAAAATTATGGTCTACTTGTCAATATTTGATGTTCCTCCCTTACAACATTTGTATCTTCAGTTACTCTAACAGAATTATTGCTAAGGTTTGTTATTTTTCCTGACAGGACTATAAAGGTTTATTTGTCCTGTAAAAATGACTACTTCATTGTTAATTATTTAGTATCAGGACTTTCAAGAAAGAAAATAAAGATCAAGAAAAGAAAAATGATTTTGAAACATTAACATTTCTCTTTTACTATTATATGTTAAAGAAAAATCCATAGGCACATTTTTGTTAAGCATAAAAAGAAAGATACAGTAAATCAAAGCATTGTTTTAAAATGTGAAATTTTGTTGAGGTTGGATAGCTGGAGAAAAGGAGGTAGGATCCACAGCTGTTGTAATCTCCTTGTGCAACTCCGAATATCACTGTCAACATTTTTTCCCCTTCCTGCTAAAGCTAGCAGCCATTTGTCACTTCCACCTTCCACTTGCTGCATTTATTTTAGTAAAAAAATGCCCATTTTAAAATGTCATAAGAAATGATCATATTTTCTTCTGTTAATGTTTTGTGAATAATTAATTTCACAGTCAAGACCCTGTGTACCTAGTTTCAGCCTGGGAGGAATTTTTATTAGATATATAAGCTCTGGAAAATAAGGGGGTTTAGTGGAAATGCTATCTTAAATTAATTATAGCAGTGCTAGCAGGCACCATTATACTGTAATAGTTTATGAAAATTTCCAGATAGCAGTAGATTACACCAATTGTAATATGACTTTTTATGTTATGTTCTACAAATACTCATAATTTTTAATAGGTTCAATGTGACTTACATAAGAATCAGCACAGAGGACACCAGCAGGCAACTTGGGATAAAGTATCAGCAGTCACCACAGACTAATTTCGGTTCAGTGGTACTTTCTGAATCCTACTGCATTTAGTCATGCTATTTCATGTTTAAATTTTTTTCTTCTCCTCTCTCCCCTTCCCCCACCAAGTGACATGCTAGGAAACAATTCTATGTCTCTAAAATCCACTCAGCTACAAAGGTAATATTGCTGGCTGATTACTACCAAATGGCAACTAATTTTCTCAAAAAAAGGGAACACCATTTTTGGTAGTGTAGAAACAAATGTTAAAACTAGATTCAGCTTTTTAGCATAGAATTAAAAACTTTTTAGTCGTAAGGGACACTTAGAAATCTCTATTCAAACTCCATCTCAATGTAGATTTAATTAGATCATGTTGTAAAGGACATTGTCCAGACAAGTTTTGAGTGTTGTCGAGGATGGAGATTCCATAACCTCCCTTGGACACCTGTGCCAGCATTTGATCATCCTCATGGTGAAGGAATTTTTTTCAGATCTCTATTCAGAATTTCTCTAGTTTTAGTATGTCAGTATTTTATCTTGTTCTATCAGTGTCCACCTCCTAGAAGGGTTTATCTCTATCTTCTCTCTGCCCTCCCATTAAGCAGCTGTAGACAGCAAATTGATCCTCCTTCTGCCCCCACTTACTAATGCTGAATAAACTCATTTCTCACAGTTCTTCTCATAGGACATGTCCTCTGCTTGCCTGACCACCCATATGACAATGTGCAGCCAGTCACAAACTGGACAAAAATGCCACAGTGAGAGGAAGGATCACTTCCCTCAACCTGCAGGTTGCACAACCCACTATGTAGTTGACTTTGTTTGCAGCAACTGCAAACAACTGACTCACATTCAACCTGTCCACCAGGACCTCCAGGTCCTTTTCTGTAAAAGTCTGAAAAGCAGCCCTCTCCTGCAGCTTATCCATTGCCTTCCTCAACTAGGTATGGTCCACAAACTTTAGCTCACAGGATCATAGAATCACAGAATCCTAGAATGGGTAAGGTTGGAAGGGACCACAGTGGGTCATCTGGTCCAACCTCCCTGCTCAGGCAGGGTCATCCCAGAGTACATTGTACAGGATTGCGCACAGACAGTTCAGGAATATCTCCAGGGAGGGAGAATTCACAACTTTGCTGGTGATCTATTCCAGAGCTCAGTCACCCACACAGTAAAGAAGTTCTTCCTCATATTCAGGTGAAACTACCTGTGCACCAGTTTCTGCCCATTGCCTCTAGTCCTATTGCTTGGCATCACAGAGAAAAGCCTGGATCCATCCCCTTGACACCCTCTCTTCAGATACAGCAACAGGCCTCCCATCAGACCTTGTGCCACTGATCACAACCTCCAGGGATCTGCCGTTCAGCCAGTTCTCAATCCACTTCACTGTACACTCATCCAGTCCAGACTTCCTGAGTTGCCTATGAGGATCATAGAAAGCACAGATGATATGTATCTTTTAGGAAGAGATTAATTTCAAATTACAAGTGCCACTTCCTCACCATTGGCTGCAGCATTAATTTGAATAAGGACAGCTACAGACACATTCTGCCCCATGTACCCACTTGTCCTGGATTTCTATTCTTTCTGTCTATAAGCAAGTGAGATTTGGCCCATTTTCTTACGTGCAAAATAACCATTTTAGCAATATCCATCATGTGTAATAACTTTCATATCTTGCTCAAGTTTAGCCTTCTTTGGACAAGCTCACTGCTTACAGTACTAAGCATAATCCCAATAACTGTACAAATGATAAGACAATTTCCATGGCAAAGCCTTTTTCCTGGGTAAAGTATATTTTCTTCCTGTGCCACTGGCACAGACTACTTCAAAACAGAAATAGAACTTGCTTGGTCCAATTAGATATTCAGTATAGAATTCTGATTGAGACAACATTAATGGAAAAAGTCTACCTGGTCAGCCCTAACACCTCAGTCTTTTATTGAGTTTACAAAGCTGAAGGAATTCAGAGAAAGCAACTTCTGTAGATCTTGATTTTACCCAGATATACATTAAAAAAAAAAAAAAAAAAGCATAATCAACGTGTAGCTGGGAGAAATACCTTTACATACCTTGACTAACTTAAAACAAGAACAGGTAAAGGATCCAGTTTTTTAAGGCCAGCCCCACAAATCTGACAACAATCCCACATGAACATCTTCACAAAAAAAGTATAATGCAGTTTTAAATTTGAATATTCACAATAAATATCATGTCTCTTGAATCTTCTATATGTCTGCCAGTCTAAATTCTAATAAGTCAATGAAAATATCTCTATGTAACTTTCTTTTTTCATTATTTCAAAAAGACAGAGGGAAATGGCTTCAGTATTTGCCAAAAACATCAGCATTTCTATTACCTCTCAGTGTAAGGTTCATCAGGCTACACTTCACAAAAAAAGCTCTTTGAAAATCAGAGGTTTTTTTCCCCCTTTCAATGCATTAGAGTGAAAAAATGTTTTAAAGCACCACACCATTATTTTAGAGCTAAACAGTTAAATGTTTTATACAGGAACATCAAAACCATATATGCTTCAAAGACCCTACATTTTTTTAATGGCTTTCAGATAAAACAATTTATTTATGCAATTAACAACAACATGCAATTTCTAATAATTAGCCGATAATAGTTATCCACAAAGTACTTTATAGAATTGCCTTCTGAACTGCATTCATTCTGTAGGGAACCACTGAAAATTAGACTATAAAATTACCAGAAAATGTACTGCATTAACAAGAATTTTCTGTATTTTGTTTCTCCTACAGATTTATGGACTTGAATATTTGTAAACATTTGTTTTCAGGGGAAAACGTCAGGTCCCATCACCTCACATTTATAACAAAGAAATGCTGCAGCAGCATTTTCTGAAAGATTAAACCAACATTATTCAGCAAAAATATGTGAGAGTATATTCATATTGCTGTTTTGCAAATTGTACATTTTAAAAAATAGCTGTTAATTTGTTCTCAAATGATAATAAGTTTGGGGCACTTTACTGGCTTTATGACTACAGAGCTTTTTGAGTTTGCACTTCTGAGTTTTCCTGACCAAAAGAAAGGCAGCTGGAAACAGTATTTGTGTGAAAGTTCAAGTTTTCACCTGATTTGAGACTCCTGGATGTAATTCTGCAGCCCCTTGTTAATTTATGATAAAGCCAAGAAAGCTGAGAGCAGATTTAGGTGGAACAGTTGGGTGTCCTCAGTTCATCAAGGTTTATACAACCCCATTTAAAACAACAAAAGTATTTATCATTTTACTCAGTCCAGGAACAAAAGAGTACTACAATCTCTCTCCTCTTTTACACATAGGTTGCAGAAGAATTAGGCTATTCCTACTTCCATTGGCACGAATACACTTTTGAGAAAACTGAAAGGTTTTTTTTGTATGGGTATGGGTAATGGCATGGATGAGTGCTAGAAACAAACGGCCGGAGGGAGCTTTACTGACCTTTATAAGCCAGTATCATTAAAACACAGAAACATTTTGAAATTTACATGGAAGTATTTATCTATATCTGGATAAACAGAATTTGTTTTCTGTGCTCTCATATATCTACATCTCTGATCTATCTGGACTTCTAGAATTTATTTCTAAGCAGGGTTTTGAGTGTTGCCTGTTGTACAATTGGTTCTACTGTCAACCAGCCACAACACAGAGGGCAAGTTACAAATAATCATCCTGCCAACATGTTTTCTTGGTAGTAAAGGATATTCTAATCCAATAACATTGCAGACTTTGAAGAACATACTTTATTTATTTATATTAGTACAAAAGAAAATATTCTTTAAGTGCTCATGCTGTTGTGTGCCTGCCAGCTCAGGAAGGTGGTGAAATACCATCCAGGCCTAGAAGGAACAGCTCAGATAAAGCCAACCAAAGCAGGTTTATAATGTAAAACTGAAAGTTAAGCTTTAATTTGAGGACAACAGGGAATAGTGATGAGCTGGTGTAGATATTAGGACCAATTCCTGAGCTGGTTCCAAATAATGTGAACTTTCTCTGCCTTAGAAGATGTGACTTCTGGCCATATGGCGAATTTTCTCAGAATAGCTGATGTAGAAACTAGTAATGATTATGAACTGGGACTTTAAAGCAAGATGACAGGACTTTAGGAATCATATACATTTAATCAGAAAGACAAAGAGAAAATAAAATTAAAATATTTGCATATAACATAGTGAAAGAAATATAAGTTTAAGAATGAGGTGATAAATGTAGAGACAATAAAGTAAATGGTATTTTATTTAGTAAAATTATATTATATAACCATACATATGTTCATCTTGTGGAGTATTTATTTTGGATTTATCATTATGTATTGACAATATTCCTGGTTCTTCTCACAATGATCAGGGCTAATGTGGTTTAAAGCAAGGGAAGTGAACGCCAGAATATTCCAAAGAGGAAGTTCCCCCACAACTCTGGAAGTTGCCATCATTTCCTCTCACTTGAACCATATAAACATGCTTTTCATGATAACCTTCACATTCTTCCAACAATTGCTCTGTTTTCCTAATTGATATCACTTCTGGGAAAGTCACAATTTGCCTGTGAGTTCTAGGGACTCCCAGAGCCTGTGCAGATTGCTTATGAAAGTATTTCTGAGTAGCTCCTCAATTTTCTAAATGTTTTTCATTTGCTAAGAACAAAGGGCAATTATAATACAAAACCATAGTATTTTACTTCTCTTTAGTCTTATTTAGGCCAACAACTGACAAGCCGAGAAATTACTGAGACCAGAAATCTGTTTGCATGACATGCACTATATTTTGTTCCCAGTCAGTGAGTGCATCAATCCTGTCATCTATTGCCACTAACCAAACAGGATGAACCAAGTGTTCAGCCCTTTCACCTGTGTAGTAAGTCCTCCTTGTGTTTGTAACTCTAAAACACCACAAACCCCAAACCAAAAACATACTAGTTACTTAGGGGCCTAATTGAAGATCCTCGCTCCTATAAAACACACCAAAAAGATGGTTGGCTCTAGGAAAGTGGGTTTCAGCATATAACCAAGGTGCCAGTAGATGCTTTTTCATATCATATATTTTCCTCCCCACGTGAGCAAAAAGTTTGGGATTATAATTTAGTCATCTGAGTACTTGTCTAAATGATAAAATATAAACATTCTTGAATTATCTACACACTCATAGTTCTATTATTGCTCTAAGTTGCAGTAGAAGCTGGCAGACCAAGATTTTGCATTCTCATATAACCTAGCTGGGGCAGATGCAAATCAGCTAATTCTGTACATCTGAATGTAAGCTTCAAAACTTCCTGTGGAGCCCAAGAGTGAAGTCAAGGTTTGGTCCAGTCTGAGTTCATAAGACACCTCAGTATCAATTTCACATCCAAAGCTACCTTTAAAATCCCCCAAATATGGAAAACACTTAACACCTTATAAAAAAGCCATTGTGGTCTTTTATACCTGCCACAAATCTATGGTATATTTTCTCTCTGACCTAAACTGTGGATAAGATTACTTGATAAAGTAGAAACAATGTAGCAGAAAAAATAGTGGCACTTTCAAGCTCTTACCTTTCCATTTGCAGACATATGTATGTGTTAGCATACACCACTCTCTCATGAAGACAGGAGAGGAGGTTAGCAGTGAAGCACAACACAGATCAATTTGGCTACCACTATCCTCTCCAGAGCTGTCCCTTTTCTTACATTAAGAAATATTCAGAGAACATCTCATTTTGCCTAGACTGATAAAATAAGCCTTCAACTTTCTCACTGACAGATTTTAAAAGCATTTATTTAGTTAGTAATTCTTCCTGTTTGTAGCCTCAGATTTATTGTATAAAACCACTTTGTTTTTTCTGGTTCTCCTTGAAAAAATAACTAGGCAACTGACCCAATATAAATAGTTGGAGCAGCCAAACACACTATCCTTTTTGGCAGATATAATAAATGAATGACTGACAATTTTACTCATATACATAATGTTTTCTTCTTCTAAAGTAGATTTCTTTTAGATTTCCCCCCTCCCCCTATATTCATGCTGGCATGCCTTGAGCAAAAACTAAACAGTTCCTTCGTCCCATTCTAAATATCTTTCAGCAGGAAAAATTTGTTGACCAAGGTAAAAAATATCTTTCCTGATGGAGCTATCTCTGCACAGTGGCATTTCTACCAGTCCAAGTTATGCTTGGCCTTATGACAGACCAAGAAGTCAAACAAGTAGCGGATACTGCTTATCTAATACTCTATACCAAAATTTGAGACATGATATAAAGCATTCATTTCTAATGAGTTCAACAACAGCATCTCTAATCAAACAGAATAGAGCAGCAATTTTTATACCAACGGATAGTGAAAGAGCATATGTGGATAAAAAAATTCTCACTAAATACATGGATCTGCATTCGTTGTCTTTCCCTTAAAACAATCTTGCACTGAACTTCAATACTATTTCACTGGAATGTTACACAATGTGATACAAGATACTTTACCTGCTTCTGGATTAGTAAACATATTGTATAATGAGGAAAAAGGGTAAATATTTGCTCTTGTCTTCTCCAGTCAAGTACTAATTTCCATTTGTTAAAAATCTTTTCTCGGTTCCCAAACCAGATATTCTTTCACCATAATGCAACGGCGGAGAATCCAAAAATCTTCACTCTTGTCATGCAACTTTCTTATGAATAACTGTGATTGATAACTGTAACTGATCCCTAAGAATTAATCTGCTCTGATTGTAATTACTACAGTTCTTTACTCCTAGGTCTCCTGAATCCAAAAGTAAAGTAGAAAGCAATACTGTTTCTTTCAAAATTCACATACTCTTGAAAACCAAATTCTCTGCTCAAATAGCCAGAGTTAGGCAGAATGCTTCAAATCAACATTGTTGCTCATTATCAGAAAATTGCACATCATGAGTTTTTAGAGGTTCAGGACTGACTTAGGCTCCAATCCTTTTAACCAGACATACACAAGTTTGACTTCATGAAGATGACACCTCCAGCCCTAGTTAATGATAACATTCTTTGAAATTTGAGCCTGGATTATCAAGTGTGAGGTCCAGCAGTGAAAAAGTAATTGTACAAATCAATCTCTTGTACAGTAGCACTGCTTTGTGAAGCAGCGTCTTTCGTGTATCTGTTGAAGAAATGACATGAATATGCTAAAGAGCAATTTATGATCTTAACCATTGTGTGGATTTTCTACTATGAAATGAAAACCTTTCCAGTTTATGTAAAATAAATAAATGACATCCATAGCTTTAACAGTAAGTACGGTTCATTATGATAACATTTAAATCAACAATATATGATTTATGGCTTACTAATTGAGATTTGCAAATAAAAAAGAGACGTGGATAGTTGGAAAGTAGTAGAAGTTGGGCTATAAATAAAATTATAGTCTTCTTAATTAAGCATTTTCTTTTACCATAAATATAGCATTGAAAGTTCCCTTCTATCATCTCCCATAAAGACAAGCAAACTTTGTCTGAGCCCTGCTCCAGTTAAATGATAAAAATCTTGGACAAAACTGAATGATCAGGTTAGTCTTTGGGTGTTTTGCTTATGGAAGCCTTGGGCAGGGAAGGAATAACATGCCACATGAAAAGAGTGTGAAAGAGCTGGGAGTGTTTAGACCAGAGAAGGGATCTTATAAATGTCTATAAATACCTGATGGGGAAGAGGAGTGAAGAAGACAGAGGCAGCCTCTTATCAGTGCTGCCTACTGAAAGGGCCAGGGGTGGTGGGAAAAAGTTGAAATATATGAAATTCCACTTGAACATAGGGAGGAATTTTTTTTTTTAAGTTGTTGTTGTTGTTGTTGTTGTTGTGAGAGTGTCAAGCATTGGATCAAGCTACCCAGCGAGGCCGTGGAAATATCTTTGGAAATATTAAACACTTGACTGGACAAGGCCCTGAGTAACCAGCTCTAACAGACCCTGCTTCAAGGTTTGGACTGCACCATCTCTAGAGGCCCCTTTCCACCTCAACTATTCCATGATTAACTATGGGGAGCTAGATATGGTCTTAAATGTATCTTGCTCCTTTTCCATAGGAGATATGCTTATGCACTTTTCTCTCATTTTCAGCTACATGCTTTTCACTCTGTCCTCAGGCACAATTATCTTTGGTACGACTGTATTTCAGTTTTCCATTAGGCTTGCTTCTATTTAGAATTTTCTTCAAGTTTCTTTTTTTCTTCCTTCCAATTTTCTTTACCTGCATTTGAAAGTCTAGTATACAATCCTTTTTGTTACATTCCTGATTGTTTGTTTTTGCTGTTTTAAATGCTTTCATCTAAATTTTATCTTTCTTTTCATTTTCATCTGTTTGAAACTGATAGCTCTGACCTTGGGTAAACTCACTGCTTGTTAGAAATATCATATTTTATTACAGTTTTTCTTTTTTATCTCCTCTGTAACTTTTCTCCTTTCCTGCCTTACTCTAATAGATCACTTTTTTCTTCTGTTTATTTTTTTAATTCATGTCCCTTCAGTTCTCTCCAGTGCATGATTGCAGTCTAAGGAAAATAATTCATGAAACAGCAACTATTCAAGGAAAAGCTTTTTTTTTAAGTTTGCATTGAAGGACTTAGAATAAACACTCAGAAGATGTAACTTGCAGTTATCCAAATCTCTCTGGGGCAGAATTTTTTACTGCTTAATAAATTACCTCTATTTCTACCACAGTTTTCAAGACAGGGAACTGATAGACTAAAGTCAAGATACGAAACCACCAATGTCCATTTCAACAAGCTTCCCTACCACTGTGCAGATGAAGACTACTATGGAGAGGAAGCTTCCTGGCCCCCATGAACTATTAGAAGACCTGACAGAATTTTCTTTCAGGTAACTCCTAAATTAATGATGTCTTTAGACACTAATAGAAATAATTATTTCTATTAATAAAATAATAAACATTATTTCTTTTCCATCTTGTTAGTTTATAAAATTATCAAGTTTTTCAACCAAAAAAAAATCACTTATATCAATATAAAAGTTAAAAAAGACTGAAAGTACACACTTCCCAAACTGCGATGAAGAACTTGCCAGTCTGGATCACACTCTTAGAGCAATGTTTCTTCCTATTCTTTTCAGATGTATTGTTCTAGATTACATGGTTATTTGGACCTGAAGTACAGATGCAACCACTGCTGGAATGCTATGCCCTAGTTGGAATGCTTGTGAAGTCAGTGTGGGACATGCAAGTCTATTTTTGAATCAGTTCTCATTTTCTGACACAAAGCTGCAGCAAATGAGTTTACTCATCATTTTTCCAAATAACTAAAATTATAGAAGATATTGAAAACTTAGTCCTTGCTGGTGCCTTCAGATACACATCATCTAGTAGCATATTTTTAAATATGCACTGAGATGAGCACTATGAATTAAAGATAGAAATCTGTCCCTTACTGTTCCTGGATTGTTTATTACTGTCTTTGTTGGATTTAATGAAAAAGCCATTAAATAATGCTGTAAGTGCAATTACTTGCTTGTTCTGCTCATCTTTGAAGTTAGGAAAATTCGTTAGAAGGCTTTGTTCTTTATCTTCTGCCACAGCTGCTTTTGTTTATGCCTGGTAATGTCACTGTGTGCTTAAGTGTCTAGCACTCTTAGGCCTGACAGAAATGTGGAAGAAGCAGAAATGCAATGTAATATGCTACTGTGACTTTAACAGTTGCACTGGATGTTTCTTTTAGAAATGGATACACACCTTTATATAAAGACAAGGGAAGATCTCTGACTTTCTTCCTTGCAAAAGTATTTGGAGTTAAAGAAGAAAACAGAAAATGCAGCATTTCATGAAAGACAGGCAAAAGAATTGCATGCAACCCACAACACCCTCATGAGAAACCACAATGTCCTCTGTACGAAATAGATACTTAAAGCTCTAATCGGTATCCTGATGGCACACTAATAAATGCCATAGAAATGCAGTTCAAATAGGGTCACTTGGATGGCTGGCATCATATCCACAGGACTGCAAAACGAGATTCAAGAATATATAGGTGAGTTATCAGTGTGGTCACTAAGAGCTCATCTACGTAATATCACCCAGCCTGTGCCCCAGTCACCTACTCTGAATACGAAAATTGGAAAAAGTGTTATTCAGTCTTGTTGACTGTCAGATTCAATAACATTAGGTTGCATTCAGCAAAATTGAAAATTCCTCACTGCAAGAAGAAAAAAACCCTGTTTTTTCAGGGCACTGAACACTATACCTGAGAATAAATGTATTTGTGCATGTGTTACCTAGAGGTATTCAACTGAGACTTTACTAGAAAGAAAACTGGAAGATCTCAGAAACAAAACTTGTAGAAAGACGTGATGGACCATGCAGCATTCTTCCATGTCCTTTCATCATCCCTTCTGAGTTTCTTCTTCCCAGCAGAATAGGCAATACTTTTAGGAAAATGGAAAGTAGAAAGTAGAGGGCAATGCCGGCTTTCCATCAGTATGGAATTAGCCTCTTTGAGGCAGGAAAATTGGTCAACTAAGACTGGAATATAGGAAAATTGCAAAAATTTAATTTGTCATAAAACTATTTAGTACAGATTTTAGTTACATTTTCTACATTTTTTTAAAGAGTCAGGGTTAAGAAATAAGAAATGAACCAGTCATTTAATGAAAAATGCTCTCTCACCGGTGACTTGTTCTTTCTGTCCTTATCAATTGTCTATGAGAGTTTTTTAGTACATAATGGATGTTTGAGTTCTTTCACTTGAAATAACAAGTATTGCATCTGCAATTCTCACTCTGCACATCTTTGAAAAGATTATAGTTTCAGTGGTATTAATATACTATGAATTATTATACTTTCAATATTTAAGGAGACAGATCAGGAGTTAGCCTTCTAAACACATTTGTAGAACATCCCCTGATTTATTAAAATAAACCAAAGAAAATTTATTGATAAAGCAGTACTGGTAGTGATAACAATGATGATGTTAGCAACAACAACAACAATAATAATATAGTTGATGTAAAAAAAAAGTGTAGACATTATTTTCTGCCACATGAAGAAACAAAAATTGCATTACAAAATATGGTTGTTAATTTAGATTTTTTTTAAAAAAATCATTTAATAAAAGCTGCCTAAATAAAAAAAAATTAATAATAAACAAAGAGATCACTCTTAGTGGTACATCTAATAGTTGCTTATTAAATATTTTTTCTGATGACCATTCTACTGCACAGTTAGTCAGCTTCCAACGTAGAAATCTTTGCTGGTGAAGACTGGAACTTTCTCTTACCTATTGGTACAATATTGAGGGATCGCTGTTAGAGTGACATTTAAGCCCATTGTTTATTCATGAGTTGTAAAAGTTCAGTTTGGATGACAAAATACATCAAGCATCTGAAAATAAGTCCCAGGGTTTTCTGGAGGAAGAACTATGACTTCTTAAACTATCCAGTTTGATTTTGGGGCATTCATGATGCAATATCACGTACTTTGTGTTAGATTATATTTCTGCTTTTTAAAAGTATCTTTATACTCTCTCTTAATCAGGAAAAAAAAAATTAAATTTCATTTTCTTTTCTAAAATTAACCTGCCACAATATAACACTTAAAATGTATAAATCAACAACAAAACCAAAAAAGTTTGCTTAATATTACATCTTCTATCACAAACAAAATCTTGGTATAAAAGAGAAGCATAAACACTAAAATCTATCAGTTGTACATGCTTGCTTTCACATAAGAAAAGAAATTGTATAGATATGCACATCTCAGAAAAGGAAATGTGTCCTTTCACAAGCCTAGAATAATGTATCAGATAGAACTAAAATGGTTTTATATTACCATATTTTCCTGTATATACCCTGCTACTCAGATAACCCACACTTCTTTTTGAAAATAAATTCTCATACAACCCACACCTCAGATAACCTACAACTGTCTCCTCTTTTCCCCTCCAAGGCATCTATGTATCTTGCAAATTCCCCTGGAGGTTTTCTCTGGTGGTGGAAAGGAAACAGGGAAAAAATAGAGGTAAAGAAGATGATAGGCTTAAAAGGGAAAAATAATAATTTGTGGTGAATTGAAGGCTTAGGGTGTACTAGGGAAGAAGGAACTCTGAAAACAGTTTTTAATAATATTACTAGCACTTATGGACAACCCTAATTCTGAAAATGACAAGTGGGACTTTTATTTTATTATTTTTAACAGCTTGTTTGGGTTCTAGCACTTGAAAACAAAGAAATTGTTTTCCGGATACACTGCATTTAAAACTTCAGTCACACTTTTAAATTTGAAGGTGAAACAGACCATCAAGTACACTGTCATATTTCCTAAGGAAAAACAAATAAAGGTTCTGTCATAAATAGTCAAACAAAATATTAAAGCCAAACACTGAAAGAAGATACCATTGCTTTCTGTTGGTCGTGGAGCTCACACATTAAGTAGACTACTCATTAACACCAATTTCTTCATGGTGCAGAGCATGAGCAAGGCCCAGTTCCATGACATGTACTGCTGGAGGCAGATTTTTTACCAAGCAAAACTGCTTACACTTGGAAAATGTGGAGGTGTGGAGAAGAGAAAACCAGAAACAGTGGAAAGAGAGAAAGAGAGAGGGAGAGAAGAGAGGATGAGAGGAAGCAAGGAAGGGAGGGAGGAGGAAGAAAAAGGGAGAGGGAGAGGGAAGGAAGGAAGGAAGGAAGGAAGGAAGGAAGGAAGGAAGGAAGGAAGGAAGGAAGGAAGGAAGGAAGGAAGGAAGGAAGGAAGGAAGGAAGAAGGAAGGAAAAGAAAGAAAGAAAGAAAGAAAGAAAGAAAGAAAGAAAGAAAGAAAGAAAGAAAGAAAGAAAGAAAGAAAGAAAGAAAGAAAGAAAGAAAGAAAGAAAGAAAGAAAGAAAGAAAGATAGTTCAATGAAACTAGCAAGGCATGTAATAAAACCAAGACACCTGGTGATGTTCTTCCCCATGACCTTTTCGCTACCCCTATGCATCCCCCCATCATGTTTTCATATTATCACTAGGCTGCAAGCAAACTGGGGCAGGGCCAAATAAGCTTTCAGTTTAAACTATCCTTGTAAACATATATAATAATAAAACATAAAAGCAACAACAAAATGTTAAACATAATAAACCATACGAAAAACAGCCTGCAGCTTCTGCCCAAAGCTCTGAAAAGTAGTGGGCTCATTGTAAGTCTCTCCAAACCCAACTGAAGGTATTCATTATGTGGTTGAAGCCAATCATTGTTTCTGTACCGCCTGTGTCTTAATGCCACTACTTTACAGTATTACTGGTAACTAAATGGTTACTGTATGAGATGTACAATTTTTTATCTTCCAGACACTACACTGAATGATGCACTCTTCTATGCCAATCCAGATCAGTTCTAAACCCAGTAAAAGCAATGAGCTGATTTTTGCAGGAGGACTGAGTTTGGCCTTTTCTTTCCTTTCCAGTTCAAAATAGAAGGTGGCATGGCTTTTCTGGTGCAGTGATGACTTCTGTCTTGTTGCTAGCCTACCAATTTAATTTCAGGTACAGTAGAAATACTTGCCTGAGACTTGAAAAAATGTGTCAATAATCTCAAATATCTTAGTGGATCTCGAACATCTACGACATTTAGAATGGTGCAGAGGAGTCTAAGTGGTTCAAATGATACCAAGGCTAATGCAGTGATTTCAGTTACACACAGAAGAGACCAACGTTGCTTGTAGTCACCCAAAACCTCACATATGTGCTCCGTTTACAACCATGCTGTCAGAGTAGTACTTCAGTCTGAATTTCCACATTTTCACATCCTCACAAACAGTAAAGCTTCCAGATGCCAAACCAGGTCTCTTTTTCCAGCTGTGCAAATCCATCAGCTACACTTGGGCAACTTAAATTGCCTTTAATGGCAATGTGATGTAAACAATTCTATTTTCAATGAACAACAAACAAACAAACAAACAAGTAAAGCTCCACACCAAACCCAGTATCTCTTAGGCACATTGGCTATGTGTGGGTTGAATATTTTCCTTACAGATGCCAGAGAAGATTACTAAATACATGAAGAATAGAAAGATTTCACTTTGATATTACATATATCACTGCCTTGCTATAGAAAATAACCAAATCAAATTAAATGACATTGGTTTTACAATATTAATACTGGATTTGATTCCCAATGTGAATATCCATCTTATTGCATTATGTAGTACTTCCTCAGTATGTCTGCTGAAGAATCTTCAGCCAAGGTTAACACATCTGTACACTTCATGGTAGACTTAGCAACCAGCAACACATTTTTAATTATTATTTTGTAGTGCTGCCTTCATTGTGACAGAAAATGTTAGGAAATTTTGTGTAGGAAAACCTCCGTTATTCTATATATTCATAATTCACTGAAGAGCATAACTGTCACAAGTCCATCACAGGGAGAGGAAGTTCTGTTCCACACACATGGAAGCTGGGATTATTGTGTAGGCTACTGTCAGAGAGAAACACTTACGAGCAGGTCTCCATTCAGACCCTTCACCACTTGGCTTTGAAAATCTAGGTGTCTACTCACTCTCCCACCTCCTTGTACTTTGATGTCTGTATCCTGCAGTTATACTTACTACAGATGTCAGTTATCTTGAGGGGAAAAAAAAGCAGGAGGATCTAGTTTAATTCTGACCAGATAGTTAGTTTATTTGACCAGATATTCTGCACGCTATTAATTATGGTACTGTTGTGTGCAAATCCATGTTATTAACTATTCATTTTTTTCTAACATTTTTACAGTGTGACAAGCTTCATATTTCAATATAACTCATCAACTGAACAATAATAACTTGTTTACTTTAAGCTACAACACAACCATTTATATAAATACATATAAACATTAGGAGTCATTAATAGAATAAGAGTTTCTGAACCACATGAAAATAAATATTAGCTGTTTCATGAAGGTATCATCTGATGTGGAAGAAGTAAGGCTATGTACTAAGATAAAATTCCTTTAATTTTTAAATAACAAGGTGAAATTATTTCCTGACGCTAACAAAGTCCATAGAGCTAACCCAATATACTTGAATGTGGCAAAATTTGACTCCATTTGATGAACAATTTATGTAAATACAGATTGTACAGTGCTAGTCCAATATCATCATGGTAAATGCTTCACTTGCACTTTTTATAGTCAGAAGAAATGAACACTCTTAAACAGTAACGTTCGTATTCATATGCCAAATATACAACCTAAACAAACATTGGTTTGAAGAAAGTGCAGTGTCTGCCACAGCTGTAAGTTTCCCTTTTCTGATAAGTTCTGAAAATAAATATGAGAAAAGAATCAGGATTTTACTGTGACTGATAATGTCTTTTTCTGGATGCACTGCTAAACATAGCAATTGGAGTTAATAGGTAACTCATACTCATCCCCTCTAGTGCTAATTATCAATGGAGGAAAGAAAATAACTAATTTAGGCTAGTGTATTCATCTTACTAACCATTACAAAGATGCCTAATTCAAAGAATTTCATGAAATAGCTCATGCCACACTCACATCCATGTTCCCTATATACAATGATAAAGAAATATCGCATACATGAATATGAACATCAAATATGAACATTACGTAAATTATAATATTGGAATGATAGATGTTGATTACTTGATCCCACACCATAGCATTAGCAGTGCTTTGAATGCTATAGTAACAAAATGTTGCAAGTAAATGACTGAATCAGTTGCAATAGGATAGATTTTAAGGTGAGACCTGGATGTAAGATATTAATTAAGATAAGCCCCCAAGTACCAGCTGAGATTCTTGTTTTGCCCACAGGAACAAAATGTAAGCAATCCAAAGCCTTGTTCTATGACCTCTGCATACACGTTACACAGTAATTACACCCTTACCTAAGTATGAACTTAGCAGTTACAAATATCCTAGTAATTCTGCAATTATTTTAAGGGAGGGAACCCTCAAAAAACTTAGGACTTTCAAGCAGGCACTTAAACTGCATGCTAACTCAGTTACTTCTCTTTTAAGAAAAACAGATATTTTTCATATCTCAGTATTTCTGCATCACATTGCAGAGAAGCTGATAAGGCTGAAAAGCAAACAGAAATAACAAATACAAACAGTTTTGTAACTGGTATTAATTTATTCAGGCTAATCAGGTATTGTGCTCTTCCCTCAGCTGAATTTTGTCTTGGGAGTATCTTGATGGAGTTACATGAAGCAATGAAGCTGCCCAATCTCAATAACCTCATATACTCTAATAAAATCTTTTCTACAGAAAAGCAGAATTTAGATTCAAAGAGTTGAAATGGAAAATGGGAGAGGGGATCAATTATCACAATTCCAAATGCTGGGAACAGGTAAAGAATATCATCATGATCTCTGGCATGACATCTTTTGAAGTACATCTTATTTTATAAATAGCCTACTTAATTCAGTTCAGCTTCTTTTCAGTTTTGTGCATGTTTTCTTTTCTCACCAGAAACGTAGGGTCTATGTCATTTACCACAGCTCTCAACTCTATTACTTAGAAAATTTACATAGCTCCCTCTCAAAATCAGTTTGATTTCTCTATCTCACTAACCTAGATGAAAATATTATTTGCCTTATGGTTAGAATCTCCTTTCTTATTTCTGGACTGTATTAGGTTATAGGCATTCTATATCCCAGATGTTTTTTGTGACATGACTGTACTTTTGGTTAGATAACTCTCTTCCCTTTTCTTTTCAGATGACTGACACAAAGTATTTATAAATGAATGTATCTTTTCAACCTCCTTATTACCAGGTGGAGTATCTTTTAGTTTTCATAGAATTTGCCTCTCATGGCAATGACTTCCACTTTTTCACTTTTGATTCTTTGTCCTGAGCATAAGTTATTACAGTTTTAAGCATTATTCCAGATGAGGTTGTGTCCCATCTTTGTTGCATGACATTATCAGTTCTTCAACTCAAATGGATAAATGTCCATACATGTTTTAATGTCATACTTTTCTTTTTTGCAACCACATTATTGATGCCTTTTCCTGGTCTTAAAATCAAGAGGCAAACATGGCTGGAAGGGGAAAAGGGATTTTACCTTGGTATTTATTTTAAGGATCCTTAGGTGCACTACGTCCAGGTCAAATGCACCTGCAAATCTTTCCCGCCCCCCCCCCCCCCCCCAAAAGATCTGGTGTAACATTATAGGTTTTACTAATTAGCATATCTATCATAAATTCCCCAATGAGAGGTTAGATTGAGCCCCCCTCCCCAAAGAACCTTCCCCTGGATGGTTCTATCTTAGTTTACAAAATGTGTTCTGGAGAGGACCTTGGAGCCTGGGGCATACTGATCTCTAACTACAAAACCTCTAAAACGTTTCATCTCCTAGCTGAACAAACAAGTCCAAGAATTCAGGCAAAAAGCACTAAGAATACAGAAGTCGTAGAAAGGCATAACAGGAGTATAAAATAAATGGCAAAAAATCATCATGGCATCATTATGATAAAGTTATATAAAAAACACCTGGAAAATTAAGTTTAATTCTGCATTTCTGAAAATTACCTGATTATAAATATTCAATTCCCACCCTCTCAGATTTTTCTGCATAATCTTCTTTGAGGGTGACAGTGTCTCACAGCATTTTGCTCGTTGCATTCCATTACAAGATCAATCCTTGCTGGTACCATGGAATCCCTTCTTTTCATAGCTTTCTGTTTAGGACAACTTCTAGTAGGCCTTCCTGTAACCAGATCCTTAGCTATTTCATGTGTCTTGCATTTTCCACCTTCTCCAGCTCTATTGTTATTTTCCCACATAGTTCTCCTTTTATTTTTTGTTGTCTTTTGACATCTACAAAGGTTTACTAGGTTCATATCTGTAAAATAGGACTTGTTTTAGCAAAAGGCTTGGGAAAATTTGTGTTTCATGAATCAATGTTTTATTTTATTCTGTTCTAATTTCTTTAAAAATCCATAGTTTAATTCACTATTCCTTAAAATTTCCTAAACTCATATACTTTCTGACAGTAAGAATTTCAAAAATTGCATTGCAAATCTCTCCTCCAGCCAAAGGACAGCATAAAAAAGAACCTAGAAAAATATCTTTCTCCTTCAAACCTTTCCCCAATATTTTTTTATCTGTGAAACATAATTGATCTTATCTACTTCATGAATTTTTTCTTTTTTTTTTTTGCAATACAGGCCATGAAGTTTTTGAAGTGCAGTATTTGTAGCTTTCCTGAACAAAGAATGCCCTTGCATACTCCTGCTATGTACCAGCTATGTATGTTAATTAATTATGCTTACATTACTTGTATTATAACATTTCAGGTTTTGAACAATTTCTCTGCAGTGGTTCCTTTTTTACTCTCTATCTATTTTCTTTTTGTTTTCCCAGTGCCCTACAAACATCACTCTGATGTACTGAAAAATGAAATATTGCTTTATCAAAATAACAATAAAAAAAGAAGACATAATTTGGAAGTAAATTCAGATCAACATGTATCACTTCTTCCTGTAGCCTTCATCTGAGATGCAAAACAGTGAGCTTCTGCAATCAGCATCAGATGAGTATTTCTGGCAGATTCAGACTGCTCTGTCATACCAGTCTTCCCAGTCAGGCTTAGAATTTATCAACATTTTCTTTTCCTCCTCCAAGAAATTCTTGGCAGAAGCAAGCCCTAAACCTGTTGCTATGACTCAGTGCTGATCCATAACTCTGAAAGATTTTCCATGACAGTTTGCCAATAAAAATATGTCAAAGCTTGGCTGTATTGTCCATAAAGTATGGTCAGAAATTATAGCAAAAGAAAATTCACTACTTTGTAAAGAAAAAACATTTTAATATACTTGTAAAGAAAAAACATTTTAAAATACTTAATACTTACAAGACATGAATGATATCTTGATAAGAGAGAACTTTTTTTTAAATGAAAAGCCATTATTATTATTGTTGTTGTTGTTATCTTCCTCCAATTTGATATTGCTAATTGTTACAGAAACTATGAACACACACTGAATAATATGCAAAAGTTTTGTCTGTTATTCTCATTGTTTTTTGTTTGAACTTTATAATGATGTTTGGAATCACCTCAGAACAGTCATATTTCACAAATGTATTCCAATTTTCATTGGTAGATGAAATCTATTTTCTATCTATTATTAAAAATTTTAAATTGATAAGAAAGTCTGGTCATAGTTGAGCTTTCTAATCTACAGCAATAATCACAATCATTAGTAGCTAGTGCTTCATAAACATCCCTTTAAGATACTATTTGATATACCATATAGTCTTCTGGGAAACAATCGGGATACTTCTGCTTCAACAGCAGCTAAATGTATTACAATAAATTTGCTTTCTCTGGGATGCTGAATTGGAAACCTATGAGATGTTGAATAAGAAAACTGATACCACTGCTTATCTGTCCAAAAGCTAGTGGTGTTAGGAAGCCCAGTAATTGAAAAATGGATAGCACTGATATTTGAACCTTTTTATATAACCTTTGAAGTGTAAGCCTTTTGGGGAATAAATTGCTTTTTGTAACAAGAACAATGTCAGATCCCATATTTAGAAACCATGCACTTAATTCATTTTCAGACAGAGAAACTCATGTTGTCTTGTTGGGAAAAACATTGTAAAATGGATTAAGCTTCACCCTGGAGAGATGATAACCTAATATAAATAACTGCAGGCTGATCTTTATTAGTTACTGAACAAATATTGCCAAATAGGACAGGCGACCTTCAATGATGATTGATCTAGGATAAGTCATCAACAGCCTTGTCTCCAGAGAGTAACTTTGGGGCATTTTGGAATTGTACTGCGCTTCTTATTTCAGGGTTGGCACTAACACTGAGTAAGAATAAGTACATCCTTAATGGCGAGGTCTAAAGCTAATCTGGTGGCAGAGTAAAGACAACTTATTCTAGGGTGGGAAACTACTAAGTATCTGCTAAAATTAATCAAACAGGATTGGGTCTTTGTTGGAGACCTGAATGAGCCAGAGCTTCCCATGTACACAGGAGACAGCCTAAACCCTGCTTTTTAGAATCAATGTAAGTATGAAAGGTATTTTTTTTAAACCTGACATTAGATGAATGAAGAATTATCTTTATTTAGATATTTATATACCCCAGTGCACTAGAACGAGCATCCCATCACTTGATTAATTCTGCAGTTATTCTTTCCTAAGGTTTTTTTATATTCTTTGCTCAGATTTTCCTGAAAGTAAAGGAAGTAAAATTTCCTGGTTTTGAAAGTCAAAAAACCTCAGAATATAATTGTAGCTGTCTTCATCTGAAAAGCTATTGCATTCCAGTGAGGATCAGTAAGAAGTCACATTTAGAAACAGTCTTTAATTATATTGGTTGTAATCATTATAAACTTATAAATGATACTGATACTATGAAGAAGTAACACAAGACTATGTGAGAACTCATACTAAAGTGCTATACTGATTTTGTGTGGAGAGGAATGAAAAAGTAAAATAGTAAACATCTAACAGTGGAACTCTGGAGCCCATATTGTGCTACTATACAAAGATTCATACCAAAAAATCTTGAGTTTTAGCTACACAAAGACAGAAGGTAGTGGAGATTTAGTATTATCACACACAAGTACTTCCATATTTGCACAACTAAACTATGCACAACTTATCCATACAAAAGATGTTTTGAAACCTGAGAATTCCTGGTCAGCTGATGCATTATTATAAAACCTTCAATAGATCCTTCTATACATCAAGGATCTATTTAAAGGCAGAGTTGCGTCCTTAGGGATCTTTGCTTATGTGAGCGCAACTTGATAGTTGGAAGAAGGATAAATTATAATTATTAACTCTAATAATAAAGTGTCTCTCTACAAAAGTAACACACCCCTGTGTGTCCTCTTTGCTTGCACAGCACTTGGCATGTTCATGGTTTTGGGCAGCTGGAGAGTAGCAGTAACAAATTTATTTTCCAGAAAGTAGTACGGTACTGATCTTGGTGCCTTTGTGCCACCTCCTCTTCTAATTTGGATATTAGATTTTGTTTCAGCAAGTAAAGACCAATTTCAGTTCCTTCTGGCACCAACATTTACAGGCTTATTTCTTTTCATCAATTATCGTATTATTTGGTTTGTACCTTGCTCAGGTGATAAAACTTTTTTCCTGTGATCTCTTTTCTCCTTCGTAATACAAATATTTTTCCTTTTAGGTTTTAAAAGTGACAGAACAGGACTTTAATTGTTGCTGTTTAAAAAAATCTAATTCTTCATCCTCTGATATAAAATAGTTTTAAGAACCTCCAGTAATGTTTCTCTTGTGTAATGTATGAACTATCTTTAGAAAATCTAACAATAGAAAGACAAGATTATTTATCTGGTGGTAATAAAGAAAAATATATCCAGTAGAGTTATTACTTTGAATGTTAAAACAAGATAAAAGCCCCCAGGAATTAGGAATTCTGAATTAAATAGCTTAATAATATATCCTCCAGTGCCAAATTCATGCCTGGTGTTATTTCACCGAATAATTTATCAACTTTTACAAAGCAACTATGACTGAAACTATTTCCTAAGTTAAAGAAACAGTTTGGCAGCGCTTGAATATGCTTCTGGTATTTTTCTCTTGCAAGAGACTTTTAAAATCTCCAAATACTTTTGTGTAATTTCTCCTGCATCCAGCATTTTATCAACATCTTCCTTATAAATATTTAGGCCACTGATTCTGATTAGTATCCTTTTTTGCTTTATATTCCATGTTGTCTTTTGTGTACTAGTATCATCAATGCTCTTCTACATTCTCTTCATGCTTTAGACATAGCTGTGCCATACAAATCTCTCACTGTGTTTGCTTGCTTCTTCAAGAACTGTTATTGTGAAGTTAGTGAAAAAGGTCAGGGTGATTATTTAGTGGGAAAAATCGAATCTGCTGGAGCTTTATTGCTTTCCTCTAAGAAATCTGACTTATTTATGACATAAGGTATTTTAGGGCACCTGATAGGACTTACTTCTTTTTTTATGATACTCCTGCCTTTGTGTAAAATTGTGCTATAAATGATATTGACAGTGTCATACAGTACTACTGTATTGTTTTTAAGTTGCATTGTTTCAGCAATTTATAGTCAAACAAACCAAAGTCGTGACTGTCTGCCCTACTTGCAAAGTTGCAGGGACTTGTCTTAAATTTTTCAATATATGTTAGAGAAACTTTTAGCAGAGAAAAGTTTAGCATAGCTCAAGGCAAGATGGACTTTTTCTTCTGGCTTGAAACCACAGCTCTTAAAATACATGTAACATGGACAGGTGTATAACTGTGTAGGGATAATCTTATGATTGGGATATTTTTCTTAATGGGCTTAGTAGAGAAACCCATTGGCAACATTACACCAAAGAGTTTCCTGACAAGTGCAATAAAGTAGATGCACTACTCAAAAGGAGAAATGAGAACATCTGAATTGTCCATACCATAAGAGATATTAGATAAAAAGTAGAGGCTGGTTTTTTGACCCCAAAAGAAATAATCAGGTGAAATAATCAGCTGCTGGGAGGTTACTGGAAAGGATAATTTATAGTCCTTCTGGAGGCAGTAATGAGATAAAAGGGTCCTTTCAGGCTCAGTTGGTCAGAATTATCTTCAGACATTCTTCCCAAGCAGGATTTTTTTTAACCTGTAACACTGAAATGAATGAAGATCCTCTTTTCTCTATCCCTTAAAGATAAATGAATCAGCTTTCTCCCTCCATGTTTGCACCTGCCAACCTCCTCCAAAAGCTTTTCATTGTACAACCACAGGTTTCTAACCCCCATAACAGATCCTCATGCAAACTCTCCAGAGGTTTGATGAGTTCTCTTGTGCTCCTGATGGTTACCGCTCTTCAATAACACCCAGTTTCAGAACTTGCTTAAGTTACAGTTCATCATACTCTTGAATGCCCTGTATCTCTTGATCTGGAAAAAAAAAAATCTCCACCAAGTTTTAGAAAACCAAGGAAGGATTTCATGTCCAAAAAGAACCACGCAGGTTACTGCCAGAATAACTGCATGATCCCTTTTTAGCTCTCCTCAGAGTTGATTGCTTAGAGAATTATTTTTCATATTCTGATCTTCTGGTTAAATCCAAGTGACTTCACCATCATTGTTTAAATCAAGATAAATTGATTTTCAAAGGACAAAGCATTTTTGCTTAAATAAGACTTCTAAATGATTTTTGGTTGTGGTGGGATATCTTAAATGGCTAGGGTCCTTAAAACCTTAAATAGTTGGGGGTTTTTTTAAGTGATTGAAAATACATTAACCATTTCATGCTTATTGCTATTTTGTCTTCCAGATATTTCCCCTATAGCTGGGGACTTTTCAACTGCAATCCTACAGAAAGAGCTTGGGATCCAAACTTTAATCTGGTACTCACTTTTTGCAAATCAGAGTCTTTGAATTTGCCAAGGTGTGCGCTCACTGGAACAGCTGTAGCCTTCAAAGCAGCAGTCTTGGGTGCATGCTGTGTATGGTGTGATGAGGAAGACACTGCACTATTTAGCAATTTGTTCATTTGTACATCACTACTGCAGCTATATCTGGTCCCATATCCTTCTGTTTTTAGTGATACTGCATTGGATTATATAGACCTTAATTGTCTAAAAATTTCCTTCTGCCTAATGTTATTGCAAGTGCAATCCAAATATAAGCAAGCCTTACCACTATTCTTTTACCATTGCATTTTTAGGTTTGTTCTAACAAGTACTTTTCTCAACTTCATGAATAGTTGAGAAAAATGTGCAAGATACTTCTGCTAGATACAAACCCTATTTTGAAGAGGTAGTAAGGAAAAATTGAAATTGGCCTAGCAATTGTTATCTAGCTATCAGTTGTGTGTGGAAAACAGTGTGCTGAGTTCTGTGTCCTGCAGCAATTTCCAAGATAGTACAGCTGGATTTTGGATTCTGAAAATTACCACACACTGTAGAACTATGACAGAATGGAGATTCACATCATCTCAAAGGAGAATCTCAGATCCTGATGGAATTACACCCTACAAGTTAGTCATGCTATGCTGGATGTGCCTTTTTATATAGGCTTCAAACCTGAACGTTACAGCTTTTCAGTAAAATCGCTGGTTTCATAATTCAAATTTTATTTTTTTTAAGATGGAAGAGAACGAGTTATTTAATAATAAAAAGTAGTTTCTCTGCATGCTAAGCTTAATTGACTCAGTGCTCATTATTATAACTGGATTATCATTGGCTCAATGATAATTTTTGAAGGGGTAGCTGCATCAATGCTTGATCATCTTTTCAAGCCATTAAACACTCTGGGCATCAGCCTCTTAACAGTAATTCTGACATGTTTATCTCAGCTGGGTTTGTAATTCTTCTTTGTTCATGGTTTGTGATCTGTATATACAGTAGATTTGGAAAAAAAAAGGAAAAAAAAAAACCCAACAAAAATCCAACAAAACATACTGCCTTCCAAAAGAAGAAATAAAGGAAAACAGACTATTCCATCACAAGATAATCCTCAATTACTAAAATATAAAATATTCTCCTTAAAAAGCAATTATGCTTTTGTCCATTAAGTCTGGACACCTGGAGTAAATATTTGTTTCAGATTTGCAGGCACCTTATTACATTTATATTTAAAGGTTACATACAACTGTTCCTCTTGGTTACCCATCATATAATTAACCTCAGTGTACTTCCAAATTTGATTTTTAAAGAGAGTTTCTTGTGCAGCCCACATCCAGAACACTAATAAGAAATAAGGGCGCTCTTTTCATTGCATCTTTAGATTCCACAAGCTTGGTCCCTCCATAAGGAGTTAAACAATAGTTAGAGTTTGACTATTTACACCCGAACCCATCAGGATGCATTCATGCTGTGCTTTGCACAGAGAGCCCTTCCTGAAGGGATGGGACGGAGGGATCCGACCCGCTGCATCCGCCACCGGGACGATAAAGAAGCAGTATTTCCCGAGCCAGCAGGGAATGTTGGTTCCGGAGTCAGGCTCCCTCCCCGCCCCGCCCGTCCCCAGGGAAAGTTCCGTGTTGGTGCCGGCGGTGGTGCCTGGCCCGAGGCGGGGCCCGAGCCCGGCCCGGCCGGCGCTGCCCATCCCGCCGCCCAGGAATGCCATCCCGGCGCTCCAGAGCTGCGCCGAGCCGAGCAGCGCCGAGCCAGCAGTGGCATAATCTACTAATGGCTTCTTTTCATTTCAGCCCTCCCTGAGAGACTCAGTGGCAGATTGTAGACTCAATTACTCTCATGTCAGGTGATTATCCTAGGTCTTAATGTAATCTTCCATTCACACATACCATATTTCAATTACGGCAGCTATGAAACAAGCTGTGTATTCAAATCACCAATCACCTTATCACTGCTGAACAATGTCAACTGTAAAAAACGCCAGCTGAAGGCAATTACACATGTGTTGAGAACCGATTATGATTACTCTCTGTGGTATTTGTGATGAGCTGGGGAATGTTCTGAAAATTTAATTTAATGACAATATGCTTGCTGTACAATCCATAATACCTCCTGAATCCAGCATGGGGCTATTAAAACTGATAGGAGCATATTATCACCGAACTGAAAAGCTGGGTTGGGATGGTTGCTGGATGTCTCTACAGGGAATGATAGGTAATTTCTCCACATATTTCTAACGGCTGAGGCAGACAGCTTCCAGTTCCAGCTGCACTCTGAAGGTGGTCCCTTCCCCTCCCTCCTCTCTCCCGGAGCTGAGTTAAGGTGTTTTACTGTAGGCGCTGCAGAGGGATGGGGAGGCGAGGAGAGCAGGGGTGCGGGGGGCATTGCTGCAGGGGCCCCAGGGCATAGCGCCGTTTCCCCTGGGGGGCTTTATGAACCTTGTTAAGCTCTTTATCTGATTTTTGCTTTTTTATATATATATATATATTTTTTACCTTCCTCTCATTTTGACACCGTCTCCTCTGCGGGGACTTCGCTTACACACCCGTGCAGATTTAACGGGAGGAGGAGGAGGAACAGCAGCCCGATTCCAAACGAATCCCGCCCGGGCTCCTTGGAGGGAGAGGCAGCACCGCCCGCCCCGCCCTGCGGTGTCGCCTGTTGCCAGGCAACATCCCCGGCCCGGGCAGTGCTCAGCCCCAGATACCCCAAACGTGTTGTACGCACACGATGGAGGTGAAATTGTAATTGCTGTGCGGCTCCCCGGCCAGCCTGGCACGGTCCTGCCTTCCAACAGGTAGCCAGGCTGAAGGGCACCCAGCCCTTCACAGGAGCCCCGCGGCCCCCCCGGGCCCTGCCGGCGCAGCGCCGCAGGCCGGGATGAGCGGGAAACAGGGCCCCGCGCGCCTGTGGCCGGGCCGGTGCGCAGCGCTGCTGCTGCTGCTGCTGTTTATTGATCTGAATGGGTGCGATCCTAGATCAGGCCTGCAGCTCCTTTCAGGAAGCTGACAGTCTCTGCTGCCTGCGCGGAACACAAAGGTCTCCGGGTCTCGGCAGGCTCCGGCCGGTAGCGCCGCGCTGGGATCATCTGCAGGCTCCGTGGCTCCCGTGTATTGTCTGGCTCTCCTTCAAGGGCTGCCTTGCGAACTCTGGAGCCTTCAAACAAAACCCGTCGTCTCCAGCGCTAAACCGAAAATCCCATTCAACTTGAAGCATGCGACGGCATTCGCCTACATACAAGAAAAATTAAGTTTTCAATGAGTATGTCATCTGCACTAATATTTCATGTACAGAGCATTTGTTTTCATAAGCAGGTTGATTTTTTTCAACAGATCAGCCTATTGTGGTAACTTGCCCTTCATTGTATATAGGAATTTTATTGTGGATTTACTATTCTGAAGGCATTTAAGTGGGATCCTGCAGCACCTGTGTTTTTTGAGCCTGGAAATCACGTAGGTCTCACATTGTCCCAAACTCATATATTCTAAGAAGGATGCTTACCTGATTTTTAGTTTTTTCTCTTCAGCTGCTCTTTCACACAGTGACAAGTACCCTGTCTCAATTGTCTTTTGCCTTCGTCTGCTGTACAAGGCACTAGGACAAAAATATCTCAGCAGATGTGTAAGGGAGAAAATATTGTAACCCACAAACTGTACTCTAGTACCCTGTTTCTTCTGGGTACTTACCTATGCGTCTGAACACCACAGGCATGTAAAACACGAGGGCAGAAAATAACTAAATAAGGTTAATAAAAATGACATAAATTAGAGAAGCCAGAGCAAGCAACTAGAAACATTTAAACAGTATAATCAATTTATTTGTATCTATTTAAAAAAACCAGCTTCTGTTGTCAAAGAGATTTTAACTGTATAATTTACTTTTAAAAAAGCCAATTCTAAAAAGGAAACAATGGATAAATTAAGACTGGTGGAGAAAAGAATAAATCACAGGAGAAAAATATGCTAATAAAATAAGCAAAGGTTTAGAAAACTTAAGTCACCCCAGCTTTTGAGTACATGAAAGGAAACTATCTACAAGATACTACAGGATTTTCTTGGTTTGCAGTATGTATATGGAGGCTTACCTGATTTTTAGTTTTTTCTCTTCAGCTGCTCTTTCCCACAGTGACAAGTACCCTGTCTCAATTGTCTTTTGCCTCCGTCTGCTGTACAAGGCACTAGGACAAAAAACTCTCAGCAGATGTGTAAGGGAGAAGATACTGTAACCCACAAACTGTACTCTAGTACCCTGTTTCTCTTGGGTACTTAGTGTGCTCTTGTACACAAAATGTGGTGATTAGTATTATTATAGTAACAGTAGTAGTAGTAACAAGGTCAATATTAACAGCATTCATAGTAAAAACAGAAAATGGAAAAATATAAGCAGAACCAAGTGGAGCAAATTCATAAGGAGCCCTTAGCCTAAGATTCAAACCAGCTGTTTCTCCAAAGGATTGAAATGGTGCATCTTCATTCTGTATTAGTCTACAGCTGAGGAATCACTGACGTGTGAGCAGTCTGAATTCCAGCTAGAAGCAGAGACTTCAGGGCACCTCTGCTCTTTGCTACAGGAATACAGAATTCACAACATCGCATGCATCTGGCACTTGCAAGGAAAGCTTTCTTTTTACATGAAGTAGAAAGGAAACATGCCAGCTGATTTGTGACATTGCTCTTCATATCGCAATGCAAAGAGAAAGCCCAGAAATAATGAAAAAACCTCAAGTCTCCTGTTACTAGTGGAAGTTGACATTGTTACTGGCATGTTTCTTGCATGAAGGGAGCAACATTCTATAAATTAAGGGAGATACAGCATAATAACATAGCTCCAAACTTTCTCCCACTTACTGGATCACTGTCTGATTTCCATTACATATAGAGAACTTCATCCCAGCAACTCTAATATGGTGAGATTTAAGATTTTTTCTTAATCAGATTGGGGTTTTTTTTTCTTTGTGTGGTTTTTTGGTTCGGTTTGGTTTTTTTGTTGTTTTGGTTTTTTTTTCTAATTCGGTTATTTGGTTGCACCATTTTTTTTTCCCCCCTAGGAAAGGTTATGAAAGTCCATAAGGAAACATCTCCATTCCCCTTACACATATGGTGTGTACATATATTAACTGTAAACACAAGTGGGCACAGACTATAAAATCACACTTAGAAAGAGCCAAAACCCTGCCATTTGGCCCAAAATCTGTCATTCATGGCAGTGTAGATTTCCCCTCAAGTTGAAGGAAGCATCAGCTGAGCAAAGTTGCCATGACAGACATCCTTCAGGCAGCATCATTTTTTTATTCAGTAGGTAAGCTTGTGTTACCAAGAAGGAAAAAAAAAATCCATATTCACATTTTAAAAATTTTTGAGGGTTTTCAAGTAAGATGTTATTAGGTAAATATCCACCACAGTGAAAAGCTTTATTGCTTTTTCAGCAAAGTGAAGCTACTGTACTTGTTTTAGAGATCAATTTTATCACTTGAGCTCAGGTATGCTGAACTTCAAACAAAGAAAGAGGAGAATCCTTTGTAACCTCCTCCATGGCCCCAAACAGCCAGAAAACCAAAACACTAGCCCATTTTGTTAGCTGAATTACATTTCTTCTTTCTCTCTTTGATCCTTCTTAATGTATAATTCTCTGCCAAAAAAGTAAGCTATCTGATTACAAATTGTGCAACTTTTATTGCCCAGGGCAGTTGTTAATTTTTGCCATAGGTCAGACAGGATAGAGCCTTAAAGAACCAAGAGCTTCTTAATTGCATGGTGTACCACTCGCTGTTGCCACATCTCAGAGGAGTTATTGCACCTTGCAGATAATGCCCTTTTCCCCTGCAAGCCATGAAATAGGTTCTCCCTACATCGATGTATTAATTAGATTTCAAGACTGTTTCAAAAATTATAGCTGAAGCTGCAGTTCAGATATTTCAGAAGTTCTTTGTAAGATTGTCTGCTGTGGTTTGTTTTGTCTTGGTTTGTTTTTTAATTGAAGAAGAGGAGGATCTAACCTTGAACACTGTCTTTTTTTTTTTTTTTTTTTTAAGGGTAAGGTGGAGGAAGAAGCCCAACCTGTAAACTTTGCCACATTAAAAGAATATACAAGTTTATAAGTTTTGATAGAATTCCAGGTTAACTTTGTCAATTCTCATGTTGTAAAAGTGAATAAATTGGCATGACCTGTAGAAATCTCAGGAAACGTTTGAAATTTCTTCAGCTGGCTGTATATCAAGCATACAGTGAAAAAAGGAAATAGAAGGAAAGTAGAAAAGAAGGGCAAAAGGCGAAATGGTTTGTGTCCATTTAAGAAAAAATCAATAATAGCATAAAATTGATTTAGTGCTTGTCATAAAACATAAGTAAGTGCTGGAAAATAGAGAAAATTGAGTCTCAATTTAATCTGCACAAAAGCCACACTGTACTGATGAAGTGATCTGAGGAGAGAGCTACATAAAACCTAAAGACAGATACTTAATTGTCATATTAAAGACTCTCTTTTCTGCCTGCTGGAGTCAAGGGGTAGGACCCATTAATCATGGGGATAAGGGGCATTGAAATCAAATCTCAATTAAAATCTGTTCAATAATGTCTCTAATATGTTTTTCAAGCATTAATTTTTTCCCATCGATTCTACACCCCATAAATCAGATATGTTGCAGTGCATGTAATAGTTTATGGAGGAGAGGATTATGGTTTTATGAAGTTAATGCAGCAGAACCATTTAATTTACACAGGCTAAAGTTTTATGTCTGTTGATAATTTCTGTTTTTTTCTGTGGGTGAAATTTCATTGGGATGTAAAACTAAAACATTTTTTTCTATTTTCATAGATGTGTATGTGTCTGTGTACAAACATACACAAAATATTTATGTATACTTATGACCTTACTTACATGGCCCTATTTGCAAAGATTGTTCTTGAAGAAGATACTTTTTTTTTTTGTTTATTATTACAGACTGTGGTTTTGGAGAATGAAAATAGCAGTCTCTCAGGAAAAAAAGACAACCATTTTTTGTACTGTTACTCTAAGCAATGTCTGGTGAAACACTGACAATAGCAGGGATATTTGCACCTCAGCCTCTGGCTTTAAGTGAATCAAAAGTGATGCAATCATGAGAAATTTTGTATGAGATATAAAATTAATTTGTGACCTGTTTAGGAAGAAAAAGGTTTTTCCACTCTTGAAAAGGTGTTAAACTTCGCAAAAATCTCATTTCAGCAACTATATTCTTCACCTGCATTTCCTGACAGGTACAATTGGCTATATCCTTCTTCATATCCTGCCCTAAGTTCTTGTGTGGGTGTAGGTGTATATTGTTTCAAAGCTGACAAATACTTAAGAATCAGCTGCACTTTGTTGGTTGAGTGAATATTGTTTCCTGACTGAGTCTACTCGTACTGAAACAAAAATCAAAACTGACTTGCAGTATTTAGGCCACCATTCATAAATACTTTCTGAGACTGCTGGACATGGAAGCAGCCCAATGATGCAAATGCCACATAATCAGTAACAAAATATCCTGTGAATTTAAGTGAGTTTTGGCTCAAGAATATCAGTTCAGAACAGTCAAACTGTTTGATGAAGATTCAGTGCAAGGTATAATTCACAGTAAGACAAAAGTGGCATTAGACTGTGTGCCTCCAACATTTTGAGTCGGGACTCTGGATCACCTAGTACATCATCACAAAAACAGCTATTAGCTATAATGTTATCATATGGCCCAAAGTAGCCATAGAATTGCATTCTACTAACATTAATATCTCCTGATGCCTCTTCCCATCCTAAACCATTCCTGCATCAGGAACTGTAATGAAATGCAAAGCCATATAATGCCTGTCTGCTGACTTACATCCATGCAGGATCCCATTGCATATACAATAGTTATTAACTCCAGGGACGATTCATAGTTAATGTCCCAGGAGCCATTGCACAGCCAGTGTTGGGGGCTATGGGCAACATATATTTTAAAAATTAAAACATAATTTATTTTTTTTTAAATTGTGTCTTCTCTGTTGGTAGTGTGGTTAGACAAGCAAAGGGAACACACTAATGCTAAAAGACAAAGTAAAAAATAATGAAACAGAAAATCAAATTGCGAATGTGCCACTCCACTCTTTCCTAATAATACATTTCTCTTGGAAAATTATATTAAAAAAAGCCACTCCTAAATTGCACAGTAATTCGACACAGTTTTACTGCAGAAGACTGTACGTAAGAAGACTTCAGTATTCTTACTGTGAATTTTTATTATTATTATTTTTACCAAATCATTTTATGAAATAAGAAAAGGAAATTGGATACTAGTTTGTGCCATAGCTGAAAGTTTTGCCAGCATAGCTGCATCAGAAAAGAGTATAAGCAAGACAAATTATTCAGCACACAGTTCTACTAGGGAAAATTTCTTTGGCTGATAAAACTAATGTCACCCCTTCCAGTTTTCAAAACAGAATTCCTACAGGTTAGCTTCACAGACAAATACTTTTTGGTGTAGACAAAGCTATAAATAAAATAAAATTTACATTTTACAGAGAACATACTTTGGGGTTTCCTGTTTATTACTTGTTGAGTTTCAAATGTATTTGATGTATGTAGGATGTATAAGGATGCATTTTAATATGGTACAAAATTAACTTATGGCACTCATTGCTACAAAATTACAATGAATTGAAAAAGCTAGGAAGAAGACTGTAGATTTATCTCAATCATAAAAGGCTTCCACAGTTGCATCAGGTAGGATAAAACATTTTTAAAGGGGATATAAACCCTCGTGCTTCAGGTCACAAACAACAGAGAAGATTTAGAAATACACCTCCAGCCTGTGAGCAGATTATTCTGCTAAGATGTGCCATACCTTTTCCTGAAAAGTCTGATGCTGGTTGTGCTCAGGATACTATCTCTTTTGTGCACCACAGTCTTATGGCCTATCTGTATGGATGCTTGAAACTTCTAGTTACTCTCACAGTTCAGGCAGTTTCCCAGGATTTTTTGCCTGCCAAAATTTTCTGAGTAATCCTTCTAGTGGTTAATCCACTACAAGACGACTCTTCCAAGCTGACACCCTGAATTATCAGCTTTCATTTGCTCTCTGCAGCTTACTGGGAAAGCTATTTCTTGTGACTTCAGCTGGGCTTATGAGTGGGTTGAAAATGGTACTGCTGATCTGCAGGCCACAGATCTCCTGGGTGTAAAAAGTCTCTTTGCCAGCTGCCTCAGTGCTGTTTTTAACACTAGCCATGTGTAGAAGTGAGAAGTAAGAAAATATTTCCCCTGTAATTTGAAGTACAGAAGACAACTCCACCCATTAATGTTCAAAGATGAACTAAGCAAACTTATATTATATATTAATATATCTTAGTGTTATATCTTAATTCAATTTAAATAGATTCTGTTTCCTCCAGCTAAAAAGCTGTCAGGAATCCTACACAGCTGGAAGATTAGTATAGGCTGGATCACAGCTCAGCGTCCAGGATGTTCTCAATTACTCTCTGAATATCCATTCAGATCCATAACTTTGCCCTGGTAATTTCCAGCAATTCTAAAACTCAATCCTTAATTAAGATGTCAAACTTTAGCACTTTTCTCAAAGGATTAGTGACTGTCCCTTGCTAATTTTAGAAATATTGATGTCCCTGGGGCATAGCTATGTGAAGCTGTCTCTTGCTAGACAGTAAAAAAAAAATTAGTCATGAATAGTGCACTACATTGTTTATCCCATTTTTCAAATGGCAGGGAGGGATCAAGCCTCAGTATCTAGCTTTTCATGCATTAAAAAATACAGTCCTTGCAAACACAAATTGATTCTATACTAATATACTAAGGAACACAATGGATGTAGACCATTTCTGATTGTTCATTGAAAATATAATCACAGAGTTTGGGGAAGTGGACTTGGGATAAATGATTACTAATCTGGTTTTGATAGACACCATGACAATAGGATAGCTTTTTCTATTATCACATTACACAGTTCCAGAGACCACATTACATATTATTAAATAGAAACACTAGTTTCTATGTTGATACACAATGTACAAAAAAGGATAGTTCCTGTGGTTTGTGTTTCACTTTTTCTTGTTATACCTCAGTCCTTTTATCTTTCTTGCATTTGACATTTGAAAGAGGAAACAGAAGATTTGCTGAAAGCCCAGCAGCATCTTGTGAGGAGTGAGGAACGGTGGTAAGGTGTTCAAGCCCGTAGGGTCAGATGTGTGGCTGGGAGAAGATGGCTGAGGCAGGAATGGTAGTGGGCAAAGATGAAAACTACACCAAGCATATGCTCATCAAGGTAGGAATTGAGGGGAAAATAAGTAACTAAAGCTTATGTTATATCAGTCTTACTTCTCTGTCCCAGCACTGACCTCAGGACTTCTCAGCTGGGGTGGTTCATATGGTTTTTCCATGATCTCACCTCCATACCTGGGCAGATTATGGAACAGATCCTCCTAGAAGTCAACGTGAACAGGTAGGCGATTTGGGACAACCAGCACAGCTGCAGCAGGGGAAAATTCTGCCTAGCCAGCTTGGTGGCTTTCTATGACAGAGTCACTACATCAGTGGACAAGGGAAGAGGTAATTAATCTGGACTTCTATACAGCGTTTGACATGGTCCCCCACAACATCCTTCTCTCTAAATTAGAGATATATGGATTTGATTGGTGGACTGTTCAGTGAATAAGGAGTTGGTTGGACAGTCGCATCCAGAGGGTAGTGGTCAACAGCTCAGGGCCATGACAGAAATCAGGGACAGCAGGTGTCCCTCAGGGGTTTGTATTGGGAGCAGTGTTATTTAATGTCTTCATTAATGACATAGCCAAAGGAATCGAATGCACCCTCAGCACATTTACAGATGACACCAAGCTGAGTGGTGCTATTAACACACCTGAAGGATTTGATGCCATCCAGAGGGACCTGGAAAAGCTCGAGAATTGGGCCTATGGGAATCTCTTGCTGCTCAACTAAGCCAAGTGCAAGGTGCTGCACCTGGGTTGGGGCAAACCCACTACCAACATAGGCTGGGGGATGAGAAGGTCCAGAGCAGCCCTCCCGAGAAGGACTTGGTGCTGGTGGATGAGAGGCCTGACATGACCTGGCAATGTGAACTCAGCCCAGAAAGCCAACCTCATCTTGGGCTGCATCAAAAGCAGTGTGGCCAGCAGGGAGAGGGAGGGGATTCTGTCCCTCTCTTCTGGTGAGACCCCACCAGGAGTGCTGCATCCAGCTCTAGGGTCCCCAACACAGGAAGTGAGTGCAGAGGAGGCCAGGATGATCAGAGGGATGGAGCACCTCTCTTACAAGGAAAGACTAAGAGAACTGAGATTGCTCAGTCTGTAGAAGAGAAGGCTTTGGGTGACCTAATTGCAGCCTTCCAGTAAGTGAAGGGAGCTTAGAAGACGGACGGAGAGGGACTATCTGCAAGAGCATGTAGTGACAGGACAAGGGGAAATGACTTCAAACTTAGAGTAGGTTTAGATTAGATATTAGGAAGAAATTCTTCACTGTGAGGATGATGAGGAACTGGAACAGGTTTCGCAGAGAAGGTGTGGATACTCCATCCCTTTAAGTGTTCAAGGCCATGTTGGGTGGGACTTTAAGCAACCTGCTCTAGTGGAAGATGTCCCTGCCCATGGTACAGGGGTTGGAAGGAGGTGACTTTAATATCCTTTTCAACCCAAACCACTCAGTGATTCTGATTCTATGATTTTATTCCCTCCTTCCTAGGCAGCCTTGCATGTGGTAGGAGTGGCGGAGCTCAGTCTTAGCTGTCCTGATAATTAGAGATGAAAACAGTGGTTTCAAGGGCTTTTTAGCAGCCACAAGCTTAAATTTTCTTTCTGCTCTCTCCCTAGCCCAGCTCCTTCCCCCTTCTATAAACAGGAATTTCTTTGGGACTGTGTCTACCAGCTGTCTACCCAAAAATTCGCTGATGACAAATCTCAGGATGTATGCCTTGCTCCAGTTTAAATCTCCATTCCCCTTTAGGTGAAATGGATTGATTAGAGATCTGCTAGTCATAGTAACTGAATTGGAAAGGCAGGCTAGTTGATTTTCAACAACAGGTCATTCCTGTTTTACTAAGGTCTGAGAAGGCTCAAAGACTTACCAAAGGTTACCTAATAGTAACCTTGGCAATGCCAAGAATAGCATCCCTGTGTCCAAAATGGACATGTCAATCACTGGCCACATCACTTTTTTTCATGGAAAAAAGCAGCTTAACTACCAAGTTGTACTTCTGCTCTTACTGTGTCCTAGCTTTTAGCTACCCTTGTAATTTGTGCTGCCTCTTTTCATGACTCCCAACCAGGGAAATATTTAAACTGAGAATGGGGGAATAAGGCGAAAAGTCTTTGAAAAGTGCTGCTATCTGTTGCTTTATTCCAAAAGCAAGACATTTTATTTTTGGAAACATCATTATAAAATACTGATGGAAGAAGGAGCTCTTTGATGGTGACAGAAAAGAGGGGGCTGCACTACACTGGAGATGTCAATTTTTTTTTAATTCATGGTTCTATTACTCAAAATAAAGATTATGATCTTTGTTTGAATTAGAACAGTCCTAGAATTAGTAAGTGGAATAATATTTTCTATCCCTAAAGGAGTTCAACTTTCCAGAATACTTGTCACACTTTTTCTGTCTGAACCAGAGATCTTCCATTTCCCTCAATGATCTGCAGAGCTGGAATACTTAAACATGTCAGAATTAAGCACCTTTTCTATCAGTGTGAGACATTCCCCATACACCTATCCAGGCAATACTGCTTGATGCTGACTGTCAAAACGGAGCATCCTTTTGAAATACAGACACCCTAGATCATCCTGTGAACCCAGGCAGAAATGTTCACCAGTTTGGGTTTTTGAAACCAGAACTACATGCTGTGAAAAAAAAAAATTACAAAAGAAAAGTGAGTATTGCTCCCCTTTCTGCTTCCCTTTAACAAAACCTCACTCGCATTCACTGCTAAATAAAACCAATCACAATGGAATAATTTTATTTGTGTGTGACTCTCAAATATAGTTCCCTAAGCCACTGTTCCAAATTAACAGCAGTTAAGCAACCATTGATAGAGACTTAAAATAAATTGTTACCCAGTGGACTCCTCCACAGTCACCCCTCAGAAGGTGCAGAGAGTTCCATGGGAGCTGTGGCAGAGTTTATTCATTTGGTAGTGTTTAGGTTATGAAGAAATACCATTTTGTGCATAATGATCTCTTTTACAACAGCTTCTCAGTACCAGCAGATTGCAATATCATACATAGGCCTCCCTTTAACCTGACTCTTAAAAACTTTTGATGAATATATTGTTTAAGAATTTTTGCAGTAAGTCACAGAAGCGTTAATTAAATGCAAACTGATTCCTTGAAATCTTTCCTTCGACAATGCAGGCATGAATGGAACACTTTTGAGAGCTCACACAGCTCTAGTTTTCATGCAAAAGACTCAAGTCCCATGAGTGAGCCAATTACAAATTATAGTGTAGGTGAACTCATTCTTCTCCATTCACTGGAGCTGATTCTGTGTCATTAATGCTGATATCTTAAAAGGAAGAAAAGACATTTCATATCTCATTAACATTACAGAAGAGAAATGAAATTAATTCTATGATAGATGAGAGCTACATGCATGGAACTAGTTCAGTTGCCTACATTTTAATAAGTTTTTACGGAAAGCCAGAGTCATATCCACCACCAAAAGGCTCTCTAATCCTTTGTGGTGTCTTGCACTGACCTCATTGGCACGGACTTGTTATTGGCTGAGGTTCCACCACTGTTAGGCTTAAATCAGCTAGTGTGAAATTTTAGTTGAGTGTTAACTGTGCCAAAATCCATCTTTAGAGCTCTCAACCTTTCACTACCCAAATGCTGAACAGTGGCACTCTAACAGTGGAATGTGACTTGTGTTATGAATCTATGAAGGTGGAGGCTTAGATCTATATAAAAGGGCCATAATTTACAGGAAACATATTGTAGAGGAAACATTAGTCTCTCATATCTATTTACAGTTGCACATGCAGTGAAAGAGTCACCTAATATTGGCTGGATGATGCTCAGAGATAGAAAAATCATTTTTTTTCTTAAAAAACCTACAATTGTCAAACTTGGAAGCTGGCCATATCTGTCCTTGATTCATTTAGTGTATAAAGCTATTTATTGGTATTGAAATCCAACTACCACAAATACATATATCTTCTGTACTCTTCTTTTGGCCTGGACTAACACAGCCACACACGTAGATAAACTTACCTATACACCCCATGTTCCAAAGGCAGTAACGCAAATAGCTCTTAACACTGATGATGTATTGATACTAAGAGTTATTCTTTGCTACATCCATTTCCTGTTGTTCTGTTGATTTTTTCTTTAATTATGTCTCTCTATAATGCAGAGCCTTGTGTAACAGGAGTGACCCTGAGGCTGTTCTAGACTATATTCAAATCCAAAATCTGATGAATTCTAGCATCCTGCAACCATGCTTCAGAAGAGCTGGAAATACCTTTTTCTCCACCAGACATGAGCATATTGTGACACAAGAGATCAAGACCAGAAGAACTACCAATTATCAAGGACAGGAAAAAAAACTATGCAGCTTTAAATTATAGATGTTTGACATCAGCATTTTCTCTGCAGCATTCTTTGTCTCTTAAAAAAAAGCTGTAAGAAGATATTTTATAACTTCTCCTCATTAAAAACCCATTCGTCATATAGCCCCTTGGTAAAAAATAGATGTTACATGAATGATTTGATTGAGGCTTCATATCATAAATGCATCTAGCTTATAACAGTTTTTAGGCTAGCTCAAGACCAAGTTACTTAATGATAAGTAATTAAGGAAAATTATGGGATTTTTTTTTAATGATAATTGTCTTTTTCCTCCATTTTTTTTCCTCCAAACTATTTCCTTTTCTTTCTGAAAACACGAAAAACTGCAAGCCCAAAAAAAGCCTAAATGCCACTATACAGTGGAACTCTTTCAATCAGTAAAGGTATAGTTAATTTTGTTTGCAGGGAATATTGACAGTCATTCTGAAAATACAGCACTCTGTTATGATATCTGGGTTGTAATACCGGGAAATTTCTCTCAAAGCAGTCACACAAACTGTTGATTTGGCAAAATTTGGAGTGAAACACTATCCAGAGCAAGATAAGGGCAGGAAGAAAATGTGTGACTTGGAAGAGAGAGGGCCAGAGCATCTTAAAAAGAAAATAAACTCCTCTACTATTAGTAGTGAAAATGAGTATTTATAATTTAATGAGAAAACAAAGCAACAATTTGCAAGGATACACCCACAGATTTCCTCTTTGTGCCACAAGGAATATTTGATCTGGCACACAGTTCATCCAAGAATTAGCAGATTCAGACAGATTTTAATTTTTGTTAAGTAAAACATAAAATTCATCATATTTGCTGGGGAGAAAAGCAAGGTTAAAAAAATCATGTCACAGTGGATTACAGAACGGTTTCCAGAATTGCCACACTTAGAATTAGAAAAATTTGTTCTCTTAATAGTGTGATTTTTAGTTTTTTGTTCTGACCAAGAATGATGCTGAAGTGATGCCATGATGATTTTTTGCCTTTTCTTTTATACCCCTGTAATATCTTTTTACAACTTCTGTATTCTTAGTGCTTTTTGCCTGATTTCTTGGACTTGTTTGTTCAGCTAGGAGGCTAAATATTTTAGAAGCTTCGTAGGTAGGGGTTAGTGTGCCCTAGACCCCAAGGTGCTCTCCAGAACACATTTTGTAAACTAAGATAGAACCATCCAGGGGAAGGTTTCTTGGAGAGCAGGGGGGGCTCATTTAAGCCTCTCATTGGGGAATTTTTGATAGATATGCTAATTAGTAACACCTATAATGTTATACCAGATCTTTAGGGGGGGGCATGGTGGTGTGCACTGAGGTGCATTCGACCTGGATGCGGTGCACCTAAGGATCCTTAAAATAAATACCCAGGTAAAATCCCTCTTTTCCCTTCTAACCGTGTTTGCCTCTTGATTTTAAGACCAGGAAAAGGAATCAGAAGCACCTAAGTACTTCCAGCTCTCTGTTATTAAGACATTTTAGGGATAGGAATGAGAACTGAGGTATCCCAAATTATGGAAAACAATTTAGTAGAAGGTAGATGTCGTTGTGCAGAAACTGCATGAACTGGGTTGGCTCAAATATACCGGTGCTTATTAACTCCATCTTAATAGCTGTCTTTGCAAAGCCAGTGGAGCATCCTATTCATAATATGGAAGGCATTCAGCATGGCTAATATTTTGATAGTTTACTAAACATATGCATATAGATTTACATTAGTATTATTTATAAACACATGCAGGCTTCGAATGCACATATTTGCACAGAAATTTTGCCAGTATTATGTAAAACATGAGAAGTGCTTAATTTACAAGTTATTTAAGATGAAGGTAATTTATAAATGTGTAGTATTTTACTGTTACACTACAGCAATGTTTTTCTGGTTTTGCCATTGTTCTCCTGGACCTCTGTAAAGTAATATGTCAGGTGAGAGCATCCACTGATTTTGTGGGGGGTATTAGGTGTTGTCTGATATTACTGAGCACTTGGGAAAAGGTGTTCCAATGTCTAAAGCTGAAAATACTGGAATATCATAAATATATACATATAACCATTGCTAACTGTCAAGCACAACAGCTCTTTAGGCACTTTAGTTTCTTATATCCGCACTGAGCAGCTGATGTTTGAAAAAAAGGCAGTGGTCCTTTTTCTTCCCTGCTTGTGTGGATGTCAAAGTTCAGTTAAACCCAGCAGAAACTGAGCTAGAAAATTCAATATAAATTCTCACTGAGCTGTTTGTTTCAAGTAAAACATGCTTTTTAAATTTTTTTGGTTCTTTTCCTACAGGAATCTTTTATTGAGATAAATATATCCTACAAATCTTTAAAGAAAACAAACATTCTCCTAAAACCAGTTGTTTTCCAGAACTTCGTCCTCTTATAATGGTTCTTTTTTTCAGGACTCAGCTCTCCTAAGCTCTCTGCTACAATATCTCAGCTTGTTCTATTTGACGGCTGTTCCCCTGTCATCACTCATTTTCAGTGGGCAAGGGGGAGCAATTGCTGGGCATCAAATCATCATCAAGTAAACCAGCCTTGACACTAGTTAAAAAGAGAGATGGATGGTCAGTTGGCTTCTACAGAAAATATTCTCCTAAGTATCCTACCAAGGTCCCTTGATACCAGCCTAGTGCTTTTCTTTCTTTCTTTTCCTTTTTTTTTTTTTTTCCTTTTTTCTTTTTTTAATTTTTTTTATGGGAGCAGAGCAATCAACCATATTTCTTCTGGGTCATCATTTGATGGCAGGTTTCCTCAGGGGAGGAGCACGGGGGTTAGGTGAGTAAGCTCCGTGTTCAACAATTAAACAGCAGAAATACAAGCTGTGAAGGAAGCAGCTTCCTTGCACTTGCTTTCCGTGCCTGTAATGGGCAATGAAAACCTCCCCACATTCTGCATCTTCAGGAATGCCAAACACTCTTCAGTGTGCCATCCATTGTTCATTTGTTTGTTCCTCCCCATCCCATAACTGGCATTAGACATATCTTTCAATTCCTAATAAAAGGTTCATAAATAGCCTGAAAATTAAAAGACAGATTGTAAGATTGACCATGAAGGAGACAGTATTGGTCTTTTAAAATTATAGGAAAATAACTCCACAAATTGTAAATATCAAAAAGTACTCTGCTAAAGTTTCAGAAGAGAGAAATTATGAGAGGTATATCTATCTATCTATCTATCTATCTATCTATCTATCTATCTATCTATCTATCTATCTATCTATCTATCTATCTATCTCTATCTATCTATATATATATATATCTATATCTATATGTGGCTTTTGGGTAGTAAGTTTGTCTTGCATATTGTACCACACTAGAAACACCTTTGGACACTTGCTGTACTTGTGCAGATACAGGAGACATCATGTCTCTCACAACAACAGAGGAAACAGCATAAATATCTTCCCAAAGCATGAATCTTGTGTTAGAACTACGATACAGAGGAACACTTTGGAGTAAAGGACTGTCAGTTTTGCTCTTCTCATTACCATTGTGTCTGTAAGTCTCTTTCTCTCACCATGCAACAGCCCCCACCCCCCCCCCCCCGAAAAAAAGAAGGATAAAAGGAAAGAAAAAAAAACCAAAACAACAGCAACAAAAATAACCCCAATCTATGACATAATTTGGAACTGAAAAAAAAAAAAACCCATGGAACAAAAGCATTGAACATGCAGTGATTGTCTCTGAGCAGGATTTTTGGTGCTATCACAATATTATTACTACAATACAGAAAAAGCAATTTTGATAATAATTTTACAAGAGTGGTACAGAAGTTCCCAAAAGCATAACCCTTCTCAGATTTATCTGCCAACTGAGCTCTCATTAAAGTCAATGAGAATTTGGAGACTCTCTAATGGAGGAAAAGCCAGTACAAAGCATAAATGTTCAGGCAGTGCCTCAAGGTCCTTACTCCAGCAAAATTCTTATGTAAATCAGTGGAAATTTTGTCTCAAGGGGAAAATCAGAAATGAGCTTCATTTTATTTGCAGAGACTGAAATATTTAAAATGCTAAACCAACAATAATTGTTAGTATGCTCTTACCGTAATTGTTTAAAAAAATGTGTAGGGGTCAGTCCTGCAAAATCCTGACATCTCTGGGAGTTTTTGTAAGCTAAAGCAAGCTCTTAATGCTCAGCAAAGGGGAAGAGAATCTCAGCACTCCTGCCTCCAAAACACAGCATGGTCCCAGCTGAGGTGGGATGGGAAGCTGAGACCAGGCAGTGACAGCTTGATTGAGGAAGGGAAACAATGTAGTAGAGTGCCTTCTGATTTTAATTCACATGATGCTCTTTATTACCCTTAGGGATAAGAGGTACTTTAAATTCCTTTTAATACTATTTCTTTAAAACATATTTTACTGGCACATGATCTATGTTTAAACAAGTCATAGAATATAGAGTGTCCTGGGGGACTCCTGGGGTTAGATATTTATAGGGAAAAAAATACAGAGGAAAATTAAGGATAAACAGAACTTAGGTCTTCAAGTCATTCTAATATTTTTTTATAAAAGAGCAATTATTTTAATCCTATTAAGGAGTTAATATATTATATATAAATAACTTAAAACCAATTTAGTCATAATTAAGCCATTATGTTATTGACTAGAACTGTTTCTCTGTTCTCTGTATGGGATGGGATTTTCTAAAGATGCCACCTTTGGTTGGCAGTCTGTGTATTCACTGTAATGTGAAGGTCTGCATAGCAAAACTAAATATAATACTCTTTAACAAAAATGCTTTACTATTGATACAAGAGGAGTCAAAATATACGGGTAGAAATAGACTGAGTTTCTTATTTTCTTGATTCATGTTCATGATACTTGTGCAGTTATTTATATTACACTTTCAGAGATCTTACTTTTTTCATTCATTACAGAGTTAAATACTGAAAAAGATTATTCTTAATTATTTATTTCAACGGTGGAAGCAAAATAAAAAAACAAATGCAGTTATTCTGAGATTTTGTGAAATCTGTAAACTGATTCAGGGAACTTATATGTTCTCTGTTATTAAAAAGATACATAATTATAGAGTAGAATTCCTCCTGGTTAAAATTAAAAATACTATAAATATTTTCCATTTTTAATGTTTTAAGATTTATAATGAACCTCTGTGCTGAACCTCTATGAAAAAATCCTTTTTGTGAATTCTGACAAGTTACAAATCTTCAGAGGTGTGAGCCATCAAAGAGCACTATGAAGCACAGAGATCAACTGAGGTTTATGGACAGCTATGTTAGCTCATATCTGCAGATTACCTGGTGGGGCATTTAAGTCTTCTGTCTCAAGGCCTATCTGAGATTAAAAAGTCAGTGTATTTGCTCCTATTTGGGTGTGATTCCATGTCACAAATTTTCAGGCAGCCTGGCAGGCTTGAAGATGACTCTCCACCACTGCACTTCTACTCCTCATATTCACAGTGACACTCTCAGTAGTGCCACTTTGTATAATCATACTCTAAACCTGCCCTTTGAAATTGCCTGATTTCTTAAAAGCCTTTGAAAAATAATTTTTTAACAAAATTGTTTTACAGGTCTGAATTAGAGTATGGTACAGCTCAAGGGTGAATAGCCATAAGTGAAGAGCAAAACTGGGCAAAGGAGGGTCACCAACAGAGGGTCAGCGGAAGGATTACTGGAATCAAATCATATCCTTGGTGAAAGCTGTCTCAGTCAAAAGACATCAACACATCCTTCATCACCGTGTGTGTACTGATCACAAACCCTTCATTCTAGCTTTGCTTGCTGGAAGAACTGTGTGTGCCCATGGCAGCACACCTGGGGTAGTTTTTTATGGGAACAGCCACATTTCTGTGTTAATACAGACCAACACCAACTGGTGGATTTTACAAGAAGAGACATATACATTACAGTAGTGTGATATTGAAATTCATGTGGCCTCCAGACATTTCAGTCAGACTCAGGACTCAATAGTACTTAATAATTGATACATAGGAGAAAAGCAATAAAGTTTGAGAGATTTTTATAAAATATTTCTTTCTGTTATAACTAGCCTGAAAGACAAATGCAAATTTGTTGATTGTTAAAAGTTGTTCAGACTGATCAATGCTACTTAATTTAAATATTTTTAAAAATTGATCCAAGAGAAATAGCTTTATTTGACAGCTATTTATCTCAAAGTTACTCAGACTGAAAAAATATGCAATCAAACAATATCTGCTTTACTGAACTAATGGGGATAATAATGTAATACTTCTAACAATGTTATTTCCATTCAATCTTTTTTCGGTAAGGCTCCTTATATATCCTCCTTTCTGTACCAGTGTTTTTCATTTTACTTATATAAAGACAGATTAAAAAAGAAACTGAAAGCAAGCAAGAGGAGGTATTTTCATAGAGCAGTATTAAATTATTGACAAGAGGACAAATGAATAGCACAGGTGGAACACAGAGATTCTCAGTAGTTTTATAGAAAAATGTCTGAAATGGGAAACAAGGGACATGAGGCACTAAATGATGAAAAACTGACATCTTCCTTAAACACTGAGTTTTATGTTCTTCTGGGATTTACGTTCTCTGGTTTGGCCTTTATCCCTCCTGCTGACAAATAGCTTTAACAAGATTTTGTCCTATTGTCATCTAAAAATCTGTCTTAGTATTCTCTTTAGGCCTGATTCTCTTCTTACCAGCCTCAGTGTAAATCAGAGGTGAAGAAAATCAGTACAGTTGAAATGACCTGAGATCACAGTAATATCTTTTCTGTGAAGTTTAGTATTTCCGTGTGCATATTCCAGATCGAACATTTGCAGACCTGTATATAAGATTTCTAACTATTGAGTTAACATTTTTTATCTCAGTTGGTTTTTTACCCATTAAAACCCTTCAGTCATCTCAGTGACTTCAGATTTGCACTGAAGTTTAATACGAACAGCTGCATACGCTTGATGTTTTTATTTGCTATATTTTTGTAGTGCTACCAAGTTAATACAAATTTCCTCAGGGAGTAATTAACTACCAAGACTTTTTAAACATAGGACACCTATTACTGAATTGTTAATATAACTTGTCAAGTGCTTGTCTATAGACCCTGGAGACAATGAGGTTATATTTATATTATGAGACAGAAGAATGCATTTTCATCCCTGAGTCTATCCTCTGTCTGTATTCTGACACTCTATTCCAGTAAACCTCAACTATGATTGTAGTTTCCATGAGAAAGAAGATGTGAAACATGTAATCCAAAGATATGTGATATTATAATGCAAAATTTTTCAGATTTCTCCTGTGAGGTTCAAGTGGATTAGAGAGAAGTAAGGGTATCTCTATTCTGCAGAGACATTGGGATTGCAGTTTTAGGTGTCAAGAAGAGAAAGATTACAAAATTGATACTTTCTGCTAATAGTAAATTGCTGTGGATGGTGTAGTTAAGAAGAAGATTCATTTCCTCATATAAAGGTCTGGTCACCAAGGCCAGCTGGGCATGAAATGGAGTAGCCATGCACAAGAATTCTTAAGCAGATTACTGACTTGGAGTTTCTTGGATATGCTGAAAAGAATTGCTGTAATGGCTATATTGTTCCTGCTACCTGTATTTGTGCTTAAAAATACTTTATGTGAATCTTAGTTGCAGTCATATTTGTACTGGAACAAAAAGGCATACCCTGGGAGGCATAGTTCCTTTCCAGAGCTCATCCTGGGTATGTCAGAGTTTTATGTTGTCTATCTGAGTTTGAAGGTTCAGGTTTGCCCTAAAGGATTATAACATTTGCTAAACTGTCATTTTCCTTGAACAGGAGCTGGAGTGTGTTTACATTAGCATGCAGTTTTAAGCCAATGCAGCTGAGTTCACTGATATGTTTGACTGACAGTTGGCAACTTGTGCTTAGTATTCAATTTTGAAACATCTTAAAACCTTCATTTAATAAAAGCATTTGAATTTCAAATTCTATTAAATACTTCATTCAGGCTGCAAGGTAATACATCTTGCTTACATGTTTTTTATATGAAGGCCTTATTTGGCTATTAATTTTACAAATATTTCACCATATTCCTGCTGGGATTCTGCTTCTATGCCTTTTTTCTTCTTTACAAAGATGGAGAGACAAGTGAAAGAATGGAATACAATTTATAAGGAAGCTTTAACTCTGACTGCCATTTTACACATCCTAAACAGCAAGGGTTTACATCTCTGTCTCAGTCCAGGGAAACAAGTTTCCTAGTCAACATAATGGATTTAGACAAAACAGGCAAAATTTGTCACTGGGAGCAAAAACTGAAATTAATATGAAACAACAGTCAGATTGAAAAATGTAGACAACCCTGGCATGTACTGCTACAGTGTTTCTGTTTAAATCCATCCATGACAGCTCTGAATGGCTGCTGGCCTAGTTACTAGAGTGCCCAGACGTTTGTTGTCCAAGTGCAGAAGAACCCAACTATGCAAAAGGTTGGCTTGTTGTCAAAACTCCTCAATGTTCCTGAATTTGAAGTAGTTCACACTCTTTTATGTATGGAGAAACCTCCTCAGATCAAAGCTCCTGGATTGTTAGTGCGGAAGTGTTGACTGCTTACTCACCAGGTTAGCTGTTAACTCCTCCTCTAAAAGCAGCACTTGTTGCTTTTCATTCATATTTGTCAGGTTGGCTGTTCCCAAGGGTGAAAGCCCTGCTATTTGTTCCCACTAGCTGCTCTTGTCATTAGCTCCTTCCATTAGCTTTTCATATCAGCCATTCTCAATAGCAGTTCTCTGTGTTAGCTGTTCCCATTAACTTGTTCCCCACTAATCACTTCCATTAGTTGTGCCTTCTGACCCACTCCATCAGCCAGGCTGCTGCCCTGCCCTGCAGATGCCTGAGCTGCTTGCCAATGCTTTTCTAAAAGTTTCAAAGGTAAACAGGGTCTTTGCAGCAAAGACAGAGAACTGGCTCTGAACTCACCCACTGTCTTTATCACCTTTTAAAAAGAATTTTCAGCGTCCTCTTTGATCACAGTTTGTATGCAAGTGCAGTGGTTGGACTAAATCTTGGTCTCTAGGTATGTCAGGCTTAGCTGTGTTTTCAACATTTCTACCATCGTGACTAAAAACCTTTTGTGTTGTTCAACTTAAAAACTTTCCTGTTCTTAATACAAATGTTCCAGAATATTGGAACTAACCCAGACCCTAACCCAAAACATGCATTGGCACATACTGGTTGAGACTGTTAATGTTACAGAGGGAAATTAAATTTGGTGGGTTGGTTGATATCCTAATCAATACTCCACGTTCTTTAATGATATAATAAACACGTCCAAAGCCAAAGAGAAAATTTCACTTAAAGAACTAAATCATGTTGCTACATTCGTTCATGCACTGAATGAATGCAACCAAGATTTTGCCATGAGGATTTTTCAGGGTTCCAAAGACTGCTTCATGAAGGCTAAAAAATCTTCCAGTCAGAAACCTCCCTACAATTACTAATTTGCAAATATTGATATGGCTTGCATCTAGGATACCCAAAAGAATACCTAAAGCTCTGGAATGAGTATTTGTCTGTCAGCGTGGCTTCCAGAGAAAATGAGAGACTCCTTGCTTTAGGTCTCTGTGTGGAAAATGAAGCTTTCTTGAGGACCAGTTCAAATACAAAAAGAATGTAGTTGGAGTTACGGACCCATCATAAACTTTTTCATGATATAACTCATTATGAGTATAAAGTTTGAAACCTATCCTCTTTGATACAGAATTTTCTGCACTATAGAGTGATTATATGTATGAACACAAAGGATACTTTCATATATATCCCCAAAATAATGCCAACAGCTTCCATGGATGGAAACCAAAATAAAGCCTTCTAATACTATGATTTTCAAACTACCCAAATCTCATACCTCTAAATATTCATTCCAATGCTTGGGAATGAGTATGTAATTTTAAAAATCCGTATCAGCACTTCTATTAAAAAAATTTCCTGAGGGCAGAGAAAAGAAAAAATATCAATTTTTGAAGTGATAAGGTGCTTATCACTTCAGCTGGACATGAAATCAAGACATTGCAGTGATGATCCCAGTACATGTGCCCAAGTGAAAAAGAATGGAACTGGTGACCAGCAGTGGGTTTAAATTTGTAGATTTGTGGAAAGGGGCTGAATGATAAAATTGCTTTGGAAATAAAACTAAGAAGGTATTGTAATCCAGAATAATTAGGGAACAAAGGTTAGAGTTGTGATGTAAGGGCTGTTCTGACTTGCTGTAGCAGTTCAGTGAGATTAAAGTAAATTTTGACTATTAAATTGCTTTTTCAGTTCTATATTCAGATTACATTAATTTATCCATGTACTTCATAAATGCCCCTTTTTCCTAATCAACAAACTGGTTTCTTTTTATAAAATAGGTGCTGATATACCACTCAAAAGTGAAGTATTTCTGTGCTTCGATGCATATAAAACTATAATTATATGTATTTAGTAAATATATACATAGACACCAAGCTAGATGCTCATCTAGGATTTTTTTTTTTTTTTGGCTGCTTAGCTTATATTTCCTGAAGTGGTAAGAAAGTTTTGCCATTGTCTTGCAATTTTTCTAACCATCCTTTAAATATTATTGTTATTTAAGTTGTGATGTATATTTACATATAAATGTCACAAGCTTATGCATTTGGACATTATTAGAGAGACAGAAATGAATGCTGTTTGCTTCCAATATGAAGGAAACTGTGCTTGGAAAGGATCATTATTACCCCACTTACCCACTAACATCCATAATAATAAAATGCTACATGGCAAACTGATGTTCCCTTTCTTAAAACAATAATTTCTGGCCACTACCATTTATTTGCTTGAAAAATGCAAAATTACTTAACTATAAGAAGCTAGTTCTGTCTAATCAATTCCAAATTAAAAACACTAAACCATTTTTCAGATTGTCAACAGGATTTTTTATTTGGATTTTGGTTTTTGTTTGTTTTTAATATTTCATTTTGTTTGTTTGTTTCTATAATATTTCATTTATCTGTGCAGTTATGCTATACACTAGTCTAGGGAAACTTCATCACAGACTGGGAGAAAAATATCTGTTCACCTTTACTTGGACTCTATGGCCTGGATTTGTGGTTGTTTTTACCTTCCTTACAAATAAGGAGCTTCTGGTGCAGCAACCTGCACATGACGTCTCCCTAATAAATTCACATGACAGTCGTGAAACGCTCCTATAATCAGTGACATGGGATGATTTTCCGCTCCTGACAAGCCCTTGTATTGAGTATGATAACAGTTACTTTGTCTTCATCCACTGCTGGAGTATAATATCAATCCGTTTGATGATCCAGCAAACGAAGCCCAACACTTCTGTATCAATCTTCATAGAGTGCTGCCTGTTGTCTAACAAAAAGCCTGAAATGAGATCATTCAATCACTTTGCTGGCTAGGGTAGGCTTCTCTTACTGAAGTGGTTTTAACTCCCTGTCACTTTCTTTCCCTTTCCTTCACACAACGAAGCCGGGGAATCTAATTGAAATAGAAATACTTGTATCCCTTCATAATTTTAGGGCAACTTTACAAAGCAAACAAGGGAGAGAAAATTGGTTAATGGAGAACTCTATTCTTATATTTGTTAAAGAAATGGAATTTTCTGTGAGTTGAGAAGACTGCAGTGTTCATTTATTTCACAGGTAGTTCATAGGAATTCACTTATTCTGCAAGTATGACTTTCAGAAATTTTAAGGACTATATTCAGATCTCACACGTGACTTGTTTATTCCAGCAGTTTCATTACCTCTGTCACTTTATGCTAGCAGGGAAACAGACAAAAATTTAGTCCTCTATGACTAGCCCTTTCTTTCCTGAAATTCAGAAACAAATACCTTATATATCCATACTGAATGCATCAATTTCCATGATTAAAGCAGAAATACTGTAAGGACAATAGCAATACTTTTAAACATCCAAAATTGAGAAGTAGACATTTACTAAGAGGTAAAATTATTCTTCAGATTGAATTCTTCAGACAGAAGGAAGTATATCTTTTACTGACTTTGTTCCTGAAATAATGTAGATGGAATATACTGACAGCAGTAAAACAGCAAAACCACTTTGATTAATCTCTTTATTTCATACAAATTTTTCTGTAGTTCAGAAAGAAGATAAAAAAACCTCGGCCACAAAATTTGCATTAAACTGATTTTTTTTTCTGAGTTCAACTAAGATTATGAAACATTAACTATTTGTAGAAGAAATATTTTTCCTACTGATACTTTTATAAATCTGAAGGGCCTAGGTAATTTTGTCGTATTTCGCTATGGTAAGTAGCATCAAATTCCAATTAATGTTTCTGAGTGAATTTGATTATTAAATCCCTGTTGAATATGGGCACAGGAAAATTTCTTTCTTTTGATTTCAAAGTGATAGAATCAGAAGTTAATGAATTAGGATGTGGAATTCAATTCAACAATCTTCTTGCTGTATTTACAGAATAGGGCAGGGTATACCTAAGTATAAGTCAGTAGGTCTGAGTAATGGGTAGAACAGTGGGAAATTCATTGAAATCCTTAATTTTTAATTACCAGATGATGTAGTGTTTGGATTTGATAGAGATTTCATGAGAGAAAACATAACTTTGCTTTTAGGTGATTTCCAGATTGCACAGATTTCTACTTACCTTTTCCTCATCCTTCATTTTTATGTTGGTGAATTTCATAAGTTTTTGGAAAGGTTTCCTGAAATTTGTCATGTCTTGCCACATTCAGGGTGTATTTACATCTCAGCAAGACCGTAAGATAGACCCCCTAATAGTTAATCTTGCTCTATCCAGAAAAAAGCCGTATCAGTCTGTCACCGAATATGCCTAGAAGGAGCTTGGGGGAAGTATTTCCTTACTCACATCCCATGTACTGACCACCAATACATTTAATCTGCATCTCCACCCCTTTCACCGAGGTTTCCAAGCCAGTGCTCATGCATTTCTATTCCTATCTCACTAGAATTCCCCTCACAATTTTGGTAGCCAGGATGCATAGAGGCATTTCCTAAGTCTGGCTGATATATGTCTCAAGTCTACTGCTGACTTACTGTGCTTTCTTCTACTATGGGCCTTCCATATATCTCCTCTCTGCTCTTCCACATGCCTGAATCCATACACAGAGGTGGTAATAAATCAGTGTCTATTTATAAGCTTTTAAAAATAATTTTAAACTATTAAATGTTTATGAGTAAGCCACATGGAAGCAAAACAGAACATCTACTGGGTTTAGTGAAGGAGATACCAAAAGTAATCCAATTTTTTTTTGTTCCTTTTTTTTTTATTTTGTTTGTTCAATTAGGCAGCAAAATAAAGTCTGCTGAAGGAATCTTTCTCTATAGACAAAAATACAGAACTCCTACTCCTCTTGCTTTTGTCAATTTGATTTCAAGAATTCAGTAGTAGTACTTAATTTAAACTTATGTAGGCTAAGAAAATGAAATGGTATCCAAAATGCAAACTCTTTTTTGTAGTGTTAATTCCTTTCCCATTGCAGGTTAGCACACCATGACTGTTCCTCCATTCTTTGCTGTCAAGGATTTTCTGGCTACTTCCCATATTCATAATGGAAATGCTGCTGAAGTCTGGGATGTGGTAGAATTTCAAAATAATTGTTTAATGTTATGCTTAAATGCCTTAGGATGATCCATCTCCCCAGCCTTTTTTTTTTTTTCTCAGCCAATAATGGCAGTCATAAAATTTCAATACAGTACCTTGCAGAAAAACAAGAACTTGTGGTGGATGTCAGTGCAGGAGTCTCAGTGGACCTGGGTGTCATTCCAGAGCTCCATAATTCCTGCAACGACATGTCCCTCCCACCCCTCTCTCTGTTCAGAGGAACTGCCTGCCAAGACAAGGCATTTGATGCGCTTTGAGGTAGACATTTAACAACACTGAAAGTATACAACAGAATGCGCTATTTTTTTTTTTTTTTTTCACTACAGACTCAATGAATGTAAGCAGAAAGCTCATGTTTAAGGTAATTCCTAACATATCTGTAGATTAACAGAAATTTACACACCTTTTTTCATGAGTCTTCTCTCTTCTCTTTCATGTTTTCCTTTCTGTAGACAACATAAGAATGAGATTGCTTTTCAAAGGCGTTTAACTTTTTTATTATTAATTATTATTATTTTTATCATTATTTGAAGATTGTCATACAATTGGAGATAAATAAGATAGGACTTTCAGACTTATAAGAAAGAGATGTGGGGATGTGACAGAGGTTGGGAGATGCCTAGATTCCAGCTGGAAGTCAAAAGAAGACAAAATGTTTCCTTGAAAACAATGGGGCTCTGTTAGGACATAGGACTAATGTAAGTGTCAGTCCATTAAGATTTAGCATTTGGGACCCTGTTTTTTTCTTTTAGTCATGAGAAAAATAATTGCAGATACATTAACAATTGATCCATAAACCTTTACTGCGTGCCTTGAAAAGGCACGTGAACAGGATTAGTATCTTCTGAAATCCACTGCCATTCCCAGAGCTCAGTGTTGAGCAAGAGAGGTGTTTTGCTCTTGAAAATCTAACAACCAGTTTTGCAATGTCACCAATTTTTTTCAATCATCCAAATACCACCAATTCAATTAAGCTCATAAACTTCCTACCCATAGTTCTCCAGGATAAGCAGCTCCATTTAAAAGTGAATGCGGACGAGCTTGTGCTGTCCATGTGAAATATTGTTCAATCAACAGCCAAAGTTTTACTTGTCAGTTTTGATATATCCGATAATAGCTGTAGGTTGTTTTGCAATGTCCAATGTTCTGTGAAGATGGGCTTTTCATATTCTTTATTGTTTTTTTCTGACAAAATGTTGCCTGGACTTTTGCAGTTTTGTGAAATGAAACAACAGTAAAAACAATATATAATTTAACCCTCATAGACCTAGCTGGACTGCAGATAAGCATCTTTCCCAGGCTTATGGCTAGTTTTGGCCAGGATATAATGAGTTCCTGTTCATTGATCCCTTATAAGCATCCTCAATGATTGAACATAACCCCATGCACAGCAGGCAGTCATTCGTGCCCCTTTTCAACTCCATTTTAATCAGCATTTGACACTGTTGAAGATCAAATCCATAATTAAGCTTCACAGACAGTCAGAGTTTTGGCAAATGAAAGCCAAATAAAGCAAAAATTTGAGATACTTTTGCAGTCAAACATCTATAAAAATTCTGCATTATGTACTCTTGGTGCCCAATGATTTATTTGTACTTAATGGCTCTTTGTTTCTTTTTTTCCCATTTTCTCTGCTGAGGTTATTACCCTGCATTATTAACACACTCATGTGTGACTCTATTTATTTTTTACTGGTGGGAATACACTTTTTTAGAAACAGCTGTTTATTGTATATATGGGTTTAAAGTAAAGGTACACAAACACACTCACAAATCAACTTAATAAGCACCCTGATAAATAGCACGGCTGCTTAATTGGGACAATTGCTAGGGAACAGATTCAATGACCCCAATCAGTGAATTAATGGCACACCTAGTTGTGAAAAGTCCATTTAAATGATATGCTTGGTGTTGTCTGCTGCCTAGTCACAGTAGTTAACAGGTGTGAATTGGTGTTCATAGCATAAATTTCCTGCTGTTTGACCCTTTGTTCACTTCAGGTTGCTTCTCTACTCTTTCATAGTTGCTAAGTGAATGGAAATTACTGGATTTATCTTAAATTTATCAGACTATTTTAATGCCTTTATAACAGCCAATTTTAAAAGTAAGATTATTTAGAGAGAGGTCTCTGTGGAACCTTTCTAATTGTTTACTGGGTAGGCAAAATGAAACCCATTTTCCATGCCATATTTGGCCAGATGCTTTTAAAGTAAGTAAGTTCTAGAGTAACTAATAAACTGCATTTTAGACAGAACCTCAGTTTATTTATCTGGTTTCTGGGGGAGTGCACCGTTTCTGTGAACTTTGCTGATTCCCTGATTAAGGGCCCAGTAGGAACAGCTAAATAGTGCAATATCTGAACTGTCTGGTGCCTCTTCCCAGAAGTGGACATCTTTCACTCCTGAAACCCACTGAGAGCAGTGGGGCTGTGCATCCCACAGGCCAGCGTGCTGATTTTTCTGCTCAGTGTTTGTTTTCTGAGTGTGGTTAAAGATCAGTCTGCACAGTTGATAGGGCTAGATTTAAAAACAACACAGAGAAAACTGTTTTCCCCTCCATGTTTCTGCTATCTGGAGGCTGTTAGATAAGTATTGGGTTCTTTTGTTTTATATTTCCTTTCTCATCCTTAGGAAGTTTATCCCTTATGGAAACAATGCAAAGGAACAGAAACATAATAAATTGACTGAAGTAAATAAACATGTCCTTTTCTCATCTCTTCCTGACTGAATCTGTCACCTTAAGTTGCACTGCGTCTCTAATGGGAGTTTGTCAGCTAAATAAGACTGTTCAGCTGCTTTCTCTGTCATCATCAAGCAAATCTGACCAGATATGAAAAGGCTACCCTGTCATAAAGTTTTATGAGTATAGTTGAAAGATTTATAGACGCAATCATATTAAAAACCTTCTTTTGTCAAAGAAGAAGATGAAAGAAGAGGAATCCATGAAGTTCATAACTGGTCTCTGAAGTGCTCAAATACAGGATGGATGCTACTGAAAACCTTGTTATGTAGTGTCTTATGTTTCAACACACTGAAAAATTGCAAACCTGCTTATACATCCCGGGAGTTTGATGTGCAAGGAAGGAGGAGGAATACATGATCTATAGCTGCCATATGATGTTCAGCAGGCAGTTCAACACTTCACTGGCTCAGCTGATAGCCCTGGTAGAGTATGTCAAAGCTAAAGATCCATCTCCAATTCCAGCAATCCAGAGCACATTACAACTTCAAGGCAAAGTCAAGACACTAAAACTGTCAGTACAGTGGTAAGGGAGATGGAATAAGTGGGTGGGACAGCATATAAAAAGGGATTTCATTCAATCCCTATCACTTTTCCACTTCCAGTCTTTTCTGAGGCCACCGAATCAACTCGCATTGCCAATAAGTAAGCAACCAGAGAGAGACAGACCAATACCTTTCCCTCTTTCATTTTAAAGAAACCAGTGCCTCTTTTAGAAAATAACATAGAAAGTTTAAAAATGTAGGTTTTCTCGGAAATCTTTTATAAGGAAAGGCCTCTTGGGCAACAGTTATCAGCAATGTTAGTAAAATGGCAGGCTGTGGCACTACAGGTTTTGGCACAGTAAAAGAAGCCATGTGCTGCAGGAGGTATATAAGAGAATTGTTAACACTGTCAGAACAAGTTTCAAAGTCCAGTTTCACTCTTGATGGTAACAGCTAACTAAACACACCTTCAGCTGTAGCTCCACCAAGGAAGGGAAAGCACCCTGCTGAGCTGGCTGTGCATATGTAGGAGCAGCAATAGGTATCTCATAATAATAAGAAAGCATTAGATAGGGAATAGATAACAGGTTGGGTTTTTTTTTTTACTTTTTTGAATTTTACTTTTTTGTTGTACATGTTCCTCTGTGTCAGCTCTTTGACTGTACATTACCTGAAATAGCAAGCAGAACTGTATCAGCCTATTGCCCTATTTAGGAAACATTAGGCTGATGACAGTTGTTCATTTCTTTTCATATATCTGCTTTTCTTCCTTTGTTTTGGAGTTTCATTTCCAAGCAAGAACACCTTCAAATAGCTAAAGACAAGCTTTAATTGAAAACCCGAACACACGCTGAATGTGTCACAGTGCTTGGACAGTCACTGTACACAAACATTTATATTCAATGAAAGGAAAGTCCCACTAACCAAACCCAGCTTGATTGGAATCTGAGACTGCCAAGCAGTATTTGTCAGGCATAACTACAGCACAGAGGCAGTAATACACTCTTTTCAGCCAGATGGATGTAGGGAGGTCAACAAGGGACCTAAGGGATGCCTGGCTGGATGTACTGCAAGTGCTGTAGAAAAATTTTTGAAAATCATTCTGCTCTGGACAATGGAAAGTATCTAGTAATTTTTCGTCTCATGGAGATTCAGTCAATAACAGCTAAAATAGCTACTAGTTTGGCATAGATCAATAGCCACAGAAATCACCTACAACCATGACAGCAGTCAGGACGTACACAACAATGCAAAGCATCAATTAAAACTAAATACACATGCTGTATGAGGACATAAAATTTTTTCTATATTTTTAACTCTAACATTCCAGAGGATGTAATCCTTACACAAGTGTCTTTTTGGTTATTTTCTTAGACCACATAATCATTATACCAAATATAAGCTGTTCTCTAAATTTTTTTAAAAAATCTTAAATTGATATTTAGTGTGAAATAAAGTGACCGACATGTGAAGATACCTTGCACAGTGTGGCAGAGATCTTGTTAAATTATCCGTGGTATTGGGAACTTGCAGGTCGTTGACTATCCCAATTTAATTTGGCTAGTACAGGACATTTCTAATAATTAATACTGTAATAACACTTAATGATCTGCACTCATGCAATCTGAAAAACCAGCTAATGGTGCAGTTTTTAGCGACTGCACAAACAGCAAGTTTTAAATTTGTCAAATGCTGCTATTTCAGCATCACACAGTCATGCAGAAGACCCTGCCTGTGGGGCTATCACTGATCCAGTCACTAGAGGCTTGGCCATCATGTAGCAAGAAGTGAAGGACTCAGTCTCAAGGCGGATGTTCCTTTGGAATTAAAAGTGGGAGCACTATGTTCACAAGGAACCACTAACACTTTGTATTTCCTTCTTCCAGGTCTGTGAACAGAAGGGATAAGAAGACAGAGGGAAATGGAAGATCAGAATAAAAAACCCCAGTCTGTTTACTTATCTCATAGTCGTTTCTTAATTTAGAACTAACTTCTCTTTGAATTCCTTAGCCGCAGTCTCTACATGAAATGGTTTGGTTGGTATAAAAGTAGGTTTTATTCTGTAGTCAGGGCAATAAGGTCATCAGCACTGGTTTGTATACTGCAAGGTAGTAGAGTTTAACCCTCTGAAAGAGTAGATGGACATTGTCTTTTACATCTATTTCAAACATTTTTTCATGATGAAGGTTTTAGGGAAAATTTCCATTGGTCTATAATGGAAATGACTTTTGAAATGAACAATTAAAAGAAAATCAACAAATTTCAATTCTTCCCCACTACCATATGTATGAGAATGCATACAAGTTAATTCCTTGGTGCTACAAATTCTAAGTATATTTATCCAGGAAATAGAGTTGGGCATTCTTTAAAACAGCAGAATTTCACTGAAGACTAGTCCAAATATGAACACTATGTTATACTTTGCTAACCCACACTTCGGGATTATGGAGCTGCTTTTCATTACACTGTGGTCCTTGCTTTAGAAAGCGGTTTTATTGACAAACAGTGATTTAACTAAAGTGAGAAGGCATGCAGGAAGGAAAGTTCAGGAAGGAAAATGGTTAACTACCCAGTAAATGAATCAGAGTAGAGAAACATCTCATTTTGATTGAAAGATAGATCTCATGTGAGTTTACAGAGGAATCTACATGAACAAAATCTAAGTGAAACAGCTTAGATTTTGAGGGAATGAAAAGAGGTTTATCCTCATCCCTTAGTCTAAGTAAAAATCACAGACTTCCAATTAAATCAGGACTGTATGAAGATTTATTAAAAAAAGAAAAAAGCTTTATTTTGTACATTTCAGGATTGCCTTTATCCTTGGACTTTTAAAATTAAGATTTTTTTATCTTTTATTAATTTGTTCCTGTGCTTAGTGCTGGGAGTCATCAAGAAAAAGAGATCACAGTGCTTGAGAAATCCAGCAAAAGAGGATGGGCACTTGTGCTTTCTCTTCACAATATTTTGATATGTACAAGTCAATAAAATCCACTCTTGTAACTAATTTGCTGGTGTATGGACTTATGGAGGAAGAACTAAATTTTAAAATTTTAAGTTTTTTTAAAAAAAGTTTTAAGAAGAGAACAGGAATGTGAGGGAAGTTTCACATCTATCTTCTCCCGAGGGCTCTTTTAATTAGGTTTTAATGTCAGAATTATACTAGGTTGATATTTTAGTGAGGGGGATACATGCCTTTTATCTCCAGCTGTAAAAGAAAATGTCCATTCCTTGTAGAAGGTGACTCACTTTAGGCCATAGTTAGTTCAGTTTATCTGGGTGTAGAGACTGCTGTAATCACAGACATGCTCCTTACATGCAGCATCAGGGCCTCATCTGTAATGATGATTGAACTGTGAGAACTCGAAAGTGAAGGACTACTAGCCAAAATAAAGCCCATGTGATCATTTTCAAAACTGTTAAAAAACCTCATTGTTCTTGTCTGGCAATGCAATCCTGGGTCTAGTAATTTCAAGAGAAAAAAATCCCATTATTTTTAGTGGATGTAGTCTCACCCTACATATGTTTTATGAATATACCAATATACCCCATATTTTACTTAGAATTTATTGCATCTTATTTCTTGCTTGTTGTTCACCCAGAAGTCAGTAGTATTTATTTATCTAGAGAGGTCCAAATACATGCAAATAAGATTTCAAGTGTCCCTCGAATCTGTTAAAAAAGGCACATAACTAATCCAAACTATTTTATGAGTTATTAATTTCCACAGTAGATTAAATTAGCAAAACACAGCATTTTTTTTTTTCAGTTTGTTAGTCTTTGTATCCCATTACAATATTCCATTGCATTAGGATATCAGGAGATGCACAAGGCTAATGAAAAAAACAAAAACATAGAAACAAACAACTCATTAAAGTTCATGCAATCCCTAAAATATGAAGGTATATGGCCCTTCCCTGCTTGTTTAAAGATATCAGTCAAAGAAATAAGCAAAAGAGATGTAAAATGTTTGTATAGCTTTCATGTGTAATTTTGATAGATGCAGAGTCATATATTAGCATGTGGTTTCACACATTGCTAACAAAGATTACTGAGTCTAGAAACTTAATTTAGCCATTTATTTCTACTCTCTAGTGATAAGAATACCAATCATGACTCCTGTCTGGAATAACTGGATTATCTACAATAACAAACACATTTAATTTCTGTGTTTATTTATTAATTTTCCTTTTTCCTTTTTGTTTCTATTTCCTCCCTATTTCTTCTTCTTCTCTTTTTCTAAGATTATATATTTATTTAATTTGTAATTATACTGGAGCATAACTTCCCCATATATGGCTGAAGCAAATATGGCTAAGCAGATGATGGCCATTTCACATCACAAAGACAATGCCTTTTCTTGCCAGGACATGAGACAAAACCTCTCCGAGACAAAATGTGAATAAGCACATCGCCAGAGTATCCTTAAAACCTCAAAACATAAATGATTGGGAAAAAAACATGACTCTGTCATTGGTATGAACAATTTTAGTCAACACCTTGTGTTGAAGATGAAGTCTTTTGCACTGTGTTGTTTATTAACAAGAAATAATGTCAGAAATATCACTGAATTTATTTTTTTCCTAATTTGAAGAAATAAAGGGAAGTTCAAGTCTGCAGTAAAATACTGGAGAATTAATGCAACTGCAAAATTTAATTAATCTTTGTCTGAGAATTTCTGTCCCTACTCTTTGAAAGCTGTAGTCATACTTGAAAATGATGTAAGATTTATTTCCCACTATGCCAAACTTGAAGAATGTCCAAGTTTAATATCAATCTCAAGAAATATCTCCGACAAGTAAGCTAATGTCAAGAAATACTCTTAATTCCTACAGAAATCAAAGAACAATGAAAGCCAATAGCATTTTCAGGTACTCGAAACTGTCAGTAGAAAAGACAATTAAAACTATCAAATGTTTGTTTCTATATGGAATAAATGACATTGAGCAGAAGAGACTGTCAGCACCTCCTCAACAATATGTGTGGGAAAACAGTGTTGTGTTTAGTAAAACATGCTCTGTGTTTTATTCAATGAAGCGCTGAATTGAGACCCAAATTTTTGAGGCCCACTTGAAAACATGTGGACAGTAATTTCTTAACTTAGATTCCCCCAGTTTATGTTACAGTCTACACTGAACACTACAAGTGTTCAATCTATTTTAGGATCTGGCACAGAGCTTGCACCACGTGTTCTTCAGCATCCTCTAGCAATTTTATGTGACCATTTTTTCCTAACAAAGAGAGCTGCTTTTAAAAGATGTTTTGAATTGAATCAACACCTTTGATGTTCTATCTGAAATTCTATGACTTTCCAAAAAGGCATGCTATGGTCATCTGTGTCACTTTACTTAACTGGCTTCCTTATGGTACTATTGCATTTACAGTTTGTTATCACAGTCCTAGTTTTTCTGTAACAATCATTGAAATAACTCAGGCATTCAATCCTGGCAAGCCACAGACTATTCGGCACTTTGAAATTCATAGATTTAACAGCATAGTGTCAGATCATTTTTCATAACCCTTGTTTCCTTGTCAGCATGTCATAGCCAGTAAAGAGCTGCTAGATTAGTACAAATATATAAATCTTTTCTCAGCTTCACCTCACTGCTGTTTAATACTACTTTACTACACCACTGTGCTTACTAGTTTAAAATACCTTCTGTTTGGAGAAACGCATATTTATTATTATTATTAGGGAGTTTTTGTGCAATTTCCCTGAGCACAGGCTGACAGCTGCATAGTACTTTGTCATTTATCATTGTACACAAGATCTGTCAACTTGGGAAACAATTTCAATAAAAAAAAATCTGCATGAAATTACTTTGTGAGAGGAAAAAAAAGCCCTGGTTCTGTCTATTCTATGTGCAATTCTGTGGCTCTGTTTATTTATTTATTTTTGTCTACTTTTTCTCTTCTTTTTTTTTTTTTTTTTTAATTTTGGCTGTGAAAGGTACTTAATGTACCAAAAACAATTTGTAAAAGCATTATTTCACCAATTGGAAGTGTGTACGCCTCGCTGAGGTCTCCCTTATCTAACTGTTGCTAATACATTTTCATGCTGTGCTCTTATGGCTTCATTTTACAGTTGACGAGATCACCCACTCCATGCTGTGTTGGAAATGGGACCCTCGTCACTCTAGTCCACAGAGTGCACTTAACATGTGAACAACAAACAACAAAAAGTTACTGCTTTAAAACATCTTCTTCATCACTTTATCCCTTTGTTGGAAACTTAGCCTTGCTTTTACGGCTTAGTTTAATAAACTAAAGCATAACAACCATGTAAATCAGAAATCCTGTACCTATCAAAACGGGAGGATTTACTCACCTATAGATTCTGTTGAGTTAACCTCAGAGGAGGTCAATAACACTGCAGATTCTTCTAAAACATATAGCAGTCATCCTCTTCTGACCTCATCCTCCTCAAAGTTTACATCAGGGGAAATAATATTTTTTTCATGACACAGCATTTTTCTTCACTTTTGTTTAATTTCTTATAAATCTTGCCCTGTGACTAGATAAACATCTAAGGCCTGCAGTTAATAAAACTGAGTGGGGCAATAATTGCTGTGAAATTATGTTCTGGACAGCTGAAAAGGAGGGATCAGTATTAGTCTCTTGTTTTCCACCCTGTCAGTTTTTTCTCCAGCTATGGATTTGTTGTCATCAGTGCCTGATGATTCTGCTGACACCCCTGTCAGAAAATGAATTTTTCACTCCCCACTTGATTGACTCCATTCATAGCGTGTAACTCTGTCAAAAAGTGCCACTCTCAAGCTCACTCACTCATGTGTTTGCATTTTTGACACCAGTGCTGAGTGGACAGACAGACACATAAAACCATGAAATATTCAGAAGGCATATTTTGCCCTTAGTTTATAGTTCTTTATTGTCCTTGTGAAATGCCATGTGTTCCATGCTTTGAATTGCTTGACTTCAAAAATATTTCTTTTGGAGGGAGAAGTTTTGCAGATTCTGCAATTAAAGCACAGATGTTAAGTTCTGCCAGATTTCTTGATGAAACCAATACTTGAATGTATGTCTTTAATGCCACTCTGTTTCATCTACTACTACTGAAAAAATATGCCTTTCATAGAAGATTAGTTTGTGTTAAAACGACAGATGTCTTCAAAACTTGGTCCATAGAAATGACTCAGTGTAAAATGTAATAATTGGAGGATCTTCTAGAGCCTGAATTGTTCAGACTAAATGATTGCAAGGAGAATTCTTGTTTGTGAGGAACCAATCAGCCTTTAGTGGCTGTCACTGGACACTGCCTTGAAATGCACTGATCTGCCTACAGGCAACCTACTTCCAAAATGCAAAAATCACAAATCTTTTTAAGTGGGAGCAGAAGGTGCTTGCATACCACAATGAATGGCAAGGATGGTCCTTGCAATTCCTCACAAGAGGTCATCTCTGTAGCAGGCCTAACTGTTTGAGAAATCACAAACAAAACAACAAACAAAACAACATTTCATTATACAAGGAGTAGAATAGAATAGACTAGAGTACAACCAGTTCGATAAAAACATACACAGTATAGTTTGTGGCACCACAAGAACTGCTAATGTATTTTTATTAAGATGATGATAAAAAAAAAAAAGAGGTATTGGAAGAAATAGGGTATCAACAAAATGAAGAAAAAACCTGCCAGTAACATTTGTTTGGGATGGTGCTCTCAGAATCTACTCTTACCTGCACTTGCACTGACGTCAATAAGACATGGCTCAGTTGAAGTTAATGAAGTTATACAGGTGCTGAGAGCTATTCTACGAAAAACTATCATATTGATAAAAAGATAAGCACGCATAAACTGCCCACTACATCCCAGCCTCAGTCAACAAGGCTTTGCATTTGACACCAATGAAGGCAGATTTTACAAGTGATGTATGATGTCATCACCAGCTGTAAGCAGTCTAGTAACCAAATATAAAATGAGGAGATGCTGTCCTCGGAAAGGTGTTGGACTTTTTCATGTGATTGATATTTTCCACAGTTTTTTTCATTTTAAAAGTGCAAAAAAAGTTGAGAGAAGACAGAGGACAGCAGTACAAACCCCCGCAATTTAAAATTACTTTAGATTTAGCAGAAATAAGAAAGGGCTTTCAAATGTATTCTTGTCATTCATTTTGATTTAATTATCCTGACATATAGTTTTTCAGTATGTGATCGTTTATTGAAACAACATCTTTTAAAAGAAGTTTTGGTCATTTTGGTTTCAGAATAATTATTTCAAAGAATCTGTCAATTTATTTTTTTAATAGTAAAGTCTTCTATCTTGAAGAAAATAGCAAGGTTATTGTCTTTCTTTTTGCTTTAATCTCTGGGATTTGGTTCCAGCAGGCAAATTTTTTCCTCCAATTATAATTCTAAAAACAAATGAAATGTAATTACCTTTTTATTGACACATTAAAAGGAAATAAATAGTATAATCAGCAGTTATATGCTTTCCTCAAAGGTGTTGCTTTCATAAGTATTATGATTAGCTAGCCAGATTCAGAGAAGTGGGAGGAAGTGGTGAGAAGAGGCTGTCATGAAAGTGTATGGTTAGTGATTTCATGCAAAAAAGGAGTATTTCTAACTAACTCTGTTACAGGAACCTCTGACTGAATGATGTAGGGGGTAAAATTATCTTATCAATTTTTATATATCATTGCATTTCACCTTTACGTACAATATTTCATGACTTTACATTATGCTCCCCAAGGGCTTCATACTTGTATTGTTTGGGAGCAAAAAATTCTGAAGGCTTAAATAAACAGTCTGTACAAATGATACCAGAGGACCTAGAGTTTTAATAAAATATCTCTACACATGATACTTGCAGTCTCCAGGTAAAGAAGGTCATCACAACTGGTTGGTCAATTTTTTATGACAGACACTGGAAATTATTAGCCTTTAAGAAATGATCTGTGAGAAGAAGTCAGTTGTTGATCTTGAAGAGCTTTGATACATAGTACACTTATTTTTTTAACCAACCTTCTGGACAGTAATCTCTAGTTTGAATGACAACTTTTTTTTTCACTTTGGCAGATAGGCTTAAGTCCACAAAGATGCTTTTTTTGATGGAAATAAAGAAAGAGAAGGGTCTCATAATGCTTAAATTGTATCAACCGATTGCTAAAAGGAAAAAAAAAGATAATCCCCCCTCTAAATATCTAGAAAGAAATTATCACAGGGCAGTAAAAAAATAACAAATGAGGGACTGAAACATTTCTTCAATCAGAGAAACAAGGAGAGTTTAAAGGGAGAAAAAAAAATCACAGAGAAATTTTAAAAATTACCAATTATTTTAGGAAATAAATGTTCAGTAATGTCTTCTGAGGATTTGACTGAAGTGGTGCCAGTGTCTCACAACATTTTGGATGAAGTTACAAATACATAGAGGAGTAGTCAGAACATTTGATCCAAAAAATTACAGATCAAGGATCTGATACACACAGGGGTTATTTGGAAAATGACTGTCTAGAGCCAAAGCAGGGTGTCTCACACACATTGTTGCTATAAAAAGAAAGGATGAGGAGAAGGAAGGACAAAAGAATGGAGAAGGAAGGACAAAAGAATGAAGAAGGAACCTAAATGACAATAGTGGGAACTTCTATGACCTTTTTTTTCTACTTTGAAGTAAAATGCAGAAATGAAGAGTCATGATTAAACACAAGTGAAAAAGGCAGAAAAGTTCTGTTTAGCAAGTCTACTTAAACTAATCGTTTCCTCTTGCCTGTTATTTATTGCAACCCAAGCGTACAACCTAGTGTCACCCCACTCAGGTGGAAATGTGAGCATGTGGGCTATTTAATATAGTAATTTGCCTAATGTAGCATAATTACAGAAATGCGCTGAGTAACTTTGGGCTGATTCCCCAGGAAAGAATTCTTTATGGAGTGCCTACAAGGTACACCTGTGCCTCATTACCTGAATCGATATTTTTGCCATGCTGATTTGAAGGACAAAATAGACTTAGGAGATTCTACTTCCATAATTACAAAGAACATAAAGAAGAGACATTAAAACTGGAAGAAAAACTTAAAAATCTGCCACACAGTACAACAGGATGGCAAAAATACAAGGCTAGCTCTAACTTTGCACCTAGAAGCCTCTGTATAGCAAACAATTCCATTTTGTTAACAAGCCACAAGCGTGCACTTAAGAAGCAGGTGAACAAATGTAATTGTGAGAAGTACAATGATGCTTCTAAGTCTAAAATGTTTTCCTCTCAAGGCACATGTGTTCATCTATTGCATAGTATTTTTTGTGTGGTTTTACCTTTCTCCTCTATTTTAAAACAAATTAATGGCTTTCCCTTAAAGATCTAAAAGAGGTTAAGGTGTAAACCTTAAAGGATTTCTTTTCAAATATGTCACATCTCCTATTTCTGTATTATTAAAATAATCATCATCCTTTTCTCCCTCTGTATTCCTGCCTTTGGTCTGGCCTGTGAGGTCAATACAGACTAAAGGCCATTAATATCTGATAACTGCAAAGGACTTGTACTAAACACTGATACTCCCATTATGATCTCTGGTGAATAGGTTTCCATATCAGAAAAACACCATTAGAGTTATCAGCAGCTGGCACAGTTTTAACCTCAGCAGAGGCCAAGGAACAAACAAACAGAGACTGAAATACCCCATTATCTCTAGAGGCACTTACTACTACTCTGAGCGCAGGTAGATTGGTGAGGTACCAGGGGGTAAATTTGCCCTCTGTCTGCTCCTGCCATACCCATTCCTTGCACAGACGTTACCTCAATGACTGACAATCTGACCACTGTGACTAGCTTTTCATTCAGTTTATTTGTTCTTAAGCCTTCTTTGCAGACACCCTTTATTTTAGAGAATCAAATACACCAGAAAACAATCCAGGTGTTAAGACAGCTTCAAAGTTAAGCCTATGCTGAAACTGGTACTGAAAGCAGGACTTTTTACCTTTCACACTTTGATGACTTAAATTAGACTCCATATTTAAAACTCTTATTTTTCATGGGTCAATTTCATTCTCAGTAATTTATGTATGTCTTGTATGAGAGAAGATCCATACACTGTGGCAGTACAAACACATAAAATAAGTGCTTCATAAAGCCCCCAAGATTATACCACTTCAGTCTCCAGAGGCTGACCCATACTTAACACATTTGTGCAGTTCTGCACAAACCACCTCAGATGCAAATGGCTTTTGTGATTTGAGCCTTACAGTCAGAAACAATTTCAGACTGACACAGAAATTCCAGTGGACTGCTGAGGCCTTCTAGTCACTTCCTTTTCCAAGTACTGCCAGCTGCACTAAGGTGATGTGTGTCTCTGGCTAACTGGTACTGAAACTGGCAGTTTGGTATGGAATATACTTGTCTGTGGGGGTTAGAATTCAGATGTAGGAGGATACATAAGGAGAGTTTTGTCTGGAGGTGAATCTGGATTTAACCAATCAGTTCTGGATTTTTAGCAGAGGCATTAGCAGCAAATGCTCAAGGGAGCGTAAACACTGAAGAAAAGCATGTGGCACCCATGCTAGAGGGAGTCTGAAGACAGGCTGAGAGAGCTGGGGCTGCTCAGTTTGGAGAAGAGAAGGCTCTGGGGAGACCTTATCACAGAATTCCTGTGCCTGAAGTGGGCTTACAAAAAGGCTGAAGAGGGACTTTTTACAAGTAGTGGTAGGACAAGGGATAATGTCTTTAAGCTGAAGGAAGGTCAATTTAGATTAGACATTAGGAAGAAATTCTTTACTGTGAGGGTGGTGAGGCATTGGCACAGGTTGTCCAGAGATGATCTGAATGCCCCATCCCTGGAAGTGTTCAAGGCCAGGTTGGAAGAGGCCCTGAGCAACCTGGTCTAGTGGGAGGTGTCCCTGCCCATGGCAGTGTTTTTGGAACAAGGTGATATTTAAAGTCCATTTCAACCCAAACCATTCTGTCATTCCATGATTCTATGACATTGCAGTCATCATCACCTTAAATCACAAAGAGACATTAATGAGAAAGACTCACTACTAATCACATGCAGAGTCAATGCCACTGTACTTGTTGCTTGTTGCATGGAAAGCAACAGAAGTCCTTACATACAGAGTGGAAAAGCAAAAGATCTGAAGTTTAATCTAAACAAGCTTCTACTTACCCATGTCTTCCATTTTCTCTCCCCATCCTGCTTTCAGAATGTAAAAATAAATTGCTGGAGTGTTTGCAGACCATGAGCACTTGCTGATGGCACGGCACCTGGAATCAGAAAAAAAATCTGCCTTATGTCTCTGTTGACTGGAAATTCATTTGTATATGTGTGCTACAAATCACTATCTCCACCAACTGCTTGATATGGAAAGAAGAAAATGATGCTAGTAATGTATGACCCTGAGAGTAGAGGAATTGTAGCTATTTACATCAGTTGTCAGCAACCTGCTGCTTGTTTGCGGTGTTGCTGCATGGATATAGATAACCTCTCTGAAACATTAGCTGAGACAAAGCAAGTAATTCTTTGTTGACACATTGTCAGTTTCTAATTTGTTCTCAAACTGTGAGGTAAATCCTCCATCTCCACTGGAAAAAGGGCCGCTCTATCTCACATCAGTCTTTCTGCCCTTTTCACTTTCTATTCTCAGCTGGAAATGCAGTCGAAAAGGAGTTTCCTGCCCGGAAACTGATAAAATGTACCAACAAAATTATCTGGAGAGTTTAACCTTAGCTGCGGTCCCTTTACATCACCCTGAATAAAAACACAGAGCAATGCAGAAGGAAAACTGTGATCCTTATTACAGCGGCATCAGAAATCAGGAGGGCTGCAGTTGCAAGGGACAGAGGTTATCCCTTGAACTTGAAAAATGTTGCTTTAGCTACAGAAATAAACGCCTCAGAGCCAGGTCTTGATGAGCGAAAATGAAAAGCTGAGAAACAAAACCAGAGTGATGGCTCTTCATGAAACATCATTATGTCACGAAGAAACAGCGAATACTGTGGCAAGGACTTCATCCTCTTTCCACTCCTACTTCTTGTTACCTTTGAGGAGTCTGCTCTAGGAATACAGTAAAATGTGATGCGCTGGGAATTTCCTTGTAGAGAGATTGACCTGATTACATTTCACAGAGCATAGGAGCTCATTCTTCTTTCTGACTGCTGCTCAGATAGAAGACTGACAGCTGGACTCCATCACTTGGATTAATGTGTTAAAAGCTGACATCTTTTTAGTATTTTGGACTTTATTTTCTTTATCAGCTTGACTTTCATGCTCAGAGTGCTCTTGCCACAATATTCTTTTAAAAGTACACTTGTCAGGGTCCATTTGCTACTAGCTACCTTGATGGTGACATCAGCGATGGCTGTGGTTTACCTTTTGACCTTAGAGAGGCAGCAGATGGGCCCAGTAATAAATCCCGATTATTAGTGAAGGAGCCAATAGCTTGGAAAGGCAGAAATAAAAGTCAGGCAGTTTTACACTGCAGTTCTTGTTATTTGTTTTGATATGGAGTTGTGGGCCGTGTCAGGGGCGATGTTGAGCAGCCTGGGCTGCCTGCAGCTCTCCACTCCCAGGCAGGCAGTGCATGCCATGCCTCCAGCCTCCTCTTCCTGCTCTCCTGCAGCAGCCCAAACTGCCTCCATACGAGAGTCCACTTCAGCTTTTGACTCCATGACCTAAAAGCAGCAGGTGGAAGGATACGAGCTCTCAGGGTAGCCAAGGGGCACCCAGGGCTGGGCCCTTCTCCACAGACTGATGTGGTAATGGCTGATTGTGCCACGCAAGCCCTTGAGGAGGGTGCATGGGGATAGAACGCTGTCAGGAAGAGGCCTCAACACAGCCCAGGTTTGGCAAAGGACAAAGGAAATTCATAACAGTGTTTTTACAGTGTTTTAAAAAGAAACCACAAATCCCCCCAAAACTACAGCCAGTCTCCTACAGCACCAGTTTAGTGTTCCCTACGCTGGGTTTGCGGGCAACATGGCTGAGGGCTCGCAGTGGGTACCTACAGTGCCTTGTTCAGGCCTTGGGTATGGAGAATGCTGCCCAGCTCAGGTCAGACAAATACTTTTCATTTTTGGAATAAAGACGTTTATGTTTTAGTCTTGGCTGGTTAGGGGTTTTTTTTCCCCAATGTCTACAGTTGGATGAAAGAATTTCCTTAATTGTTTCTAGGGGTGTTATGTAATTTATGTACTCAAATCCTGCAGCAAAACTGTGGTTTTGCATGAGTAAAGATGGTAAGATTTTTTCTCTTTATATAAACACAAAATAGCTCAGCTGCATAAAGTTTTCAAGATCCCTTTGTACCAACATGTACTCACAACATGGATATGTCATCATGATCCAGTACAAGAGAAGGATGAAGAAATTGTTGTTTTACTTAATTATTAAGTATAAATCACCCAGGAATAATACATACTAAGATATTTTTTCTCTGAAATTTATAATTTTAATATTTTTTCTTTTTCTAGGAAGTGGGATAAGGCGAAGCACCTTTAGCATCCTTGCCATAAGTTTGTCATAAAAGAAAGAGTGAGATAAGTAATTTTGTCTTCTTCTCACCCTGAGTTTTTGTTGATGTTTTGGAACATTTACATTTTTCCAGGAATTGCTGTTCTCTCAATAGATATATAAGATGTCTTTCAGATGGGCCTTGTGAATAGACTACAGGTTTTGAACCAAAATAAAAGAAAATGTCACACTTTTCTTAAGAACTTTCCTATTCACTTACTTGGAGGAAAAATTTTACTTTGTCCTGTCTTAATTTGCAAACTAATAATAAATTATTGTTTTTGTACAAAGTGGTTTCCAAATGAACAGCAGTTTTTTGGTTTCCCACAAATCAGTCATTTAAAATTACAGTGACTTATCAAGCAATTCCTTCCCCAAAAAGGTATGCATGACAATTAGGATATTTTTGATTGCTGGCTAAATTTACTTCAGGAATATGATGGAAAAAAGGTCTTTTCACATCAGGAAGTTCAATAAATATTTTTCAAAAATGAAAGACCTTTCTAGGTAGACAACAAGATTTTTGCTTTTCAAAATATAATTTTTATAAATATTATTCATTTATCTGAGTAGAATTTTTCTGTGAAAATATTTGATAGTAGTTTTAAATGCAGTGCTGCAATCTTTGTTAAGAGAAGTAATAGAAAAAATCAAGTTTGGATGCCATTTTCTATCTCTATGTCATGTCAATGAAGAATACACATAGGAATCGGGCCTTTATTTTGTATAACAACAAGCACAAGCTTACTGTGAAATATTAACAGCTAGTGGTTTTACTTCATCAGTCGTTAGTTATATCAATCATTTCTGTGCCAGCATGGAAACAGAAGTTCTACTGTTTGGGAGAAGAAAGTCTATGTGTATGTTGTGTGTGTTCCATATAAATTACCCAGGTGTTTTAACACATCCAGGTGGTTTTTTTATTCCTTTTGGAAAAACAGAAAGGAAACAACCCAAGGGCTAATGTTCTAATTATCAGTGGTTGTGCAAGCCTCCAAAAAGCATGTATTCTATAACCCCTGGAAAAATTCTGACATGTTATAAACTGGCTAAATTAGCTTCAATCAGTAAACAAACAAATTGGTGCCAGCACAATAGTACAATAATGCAGTGCATACTAAGTGACTTATTTTCTTAATGCCAAAAATAGCTACATAAAACAATGCTAAATAGCTTTGATTTTTCTTTCTATAATTTGAGTTAGAAGTTGTAAAATGTCATAATTCCTAACCTTTAAATAAGAACAGTAGAACTAGAACATCTATTTCTCAGAGATTTCTGGAAAATTCTTTCTTGACTTTGGCTTGCAACACAAATCACATATAATTCAAAATGTTAAAAATGAAACACATTTCATTCAAATGCTGTGGTAATTCTGAAGCTCAGGTGCATGATTTTTTCAAGTTAAGCATTGAGAGAGGAAGCCAAATTCTTCTTCAAGGCAGATCATATTGGGCTAAACTAAGTAATATTGAAATAGGATCACTTATATAGGACAAGAGCATAAAAACCTGTAAGGAAAAGTTAAGATACTCCACAGTGGGCTTTGGAATGAATGCCAGGCCATGAAAATGTACTGAAAAAGCATAATTTTTAGTTCTCTAATTCCTGATGGCACTTTATCTAATTTTTAGTTCCATACTGGAAGATACTGCGAATATGTGATGTTCTTCTATGGCCCTACCCGATTGCAGAAATGTGGAAAAAATGTTGCAGGAACCATGTCTTTCATTGTTGTGCATATTATTGGGTTTTGCCATCAAAGAGTGTGTAAGTATAATTCTTATCCATTATTCTGGTAATAGACTTCGGTTGTAACCGCTCTAAGTGGGAATATAATATACTCTGTAAACACAATTTATCATGTGTTTAGGAAATGGAGCCAAATTCAGTTCAGAGTTTTGCAAGGTCTGAAATTCTGTAACTTCTTAAATTTTTGGTTATTGAGTTTTTAAGGCAAAATGTTAATATACTGCCTCTCCTGTGTAGGTAAAGTGTTCTTAACTTCATTTTTCTTTTATGATGACATAATGTCATGTAAGTAATCAAAATGCTGTATACATGTTTTTGTCTTTTTTTGACTACTCAACACATTGATTATATCTATGCTGGAATGCAGATCATTACATTTATGAATTAATATGAAATCAAAACAGCATATCTCAAGTACTTCCCTCTTTCCAAATCCAAAATGCTTTTTCTTAAGTGATATAGAAGAATTTTGTCTTCGAGAATTACACAGACAGACAGACTCAGAGCTGTAGAAGAAAAGATGTGTATGTTACTGAATACCTTATTTTCTACCTCTACCAATAACATACCTATTTTGACCAATGGAACTGGAAGCTGCATATATGCTGACTAAAGTGAACTAGACCTATGCACATGAATTTATGCTTTAAATGAGAAACACTTTGTTTTAAGTGTTGTGTTCTCTCCTGTCTTCATTTAGCTCCACTAACGTATTTCTCCATGTGAAACTGAATAATTAATTGTCCCAATGGTGCCATCAGGAAAGTGTTTTCAATTGCTGTTTCTGGAGACTCCATTGCTGCTCAGCTCCCATGAATATGTCGATAAACATACATGGTTGACTAAAACAGAATATATTTCTTTTACACACTTCACAGTCTTTTTTGGAGACTATAAGAGACCTAGATATTTAAACTGCTGGTGTTCTTTATGCAGTAACAGAGTCCTTGAGTATGAACTAGACTGTGATCAATACATTGAAAAAGAAAAATAACTACTGGTAACCTTACTAAAACACTTTATTACCTAAAAAAACTCTAATAGTGTAAAAAAAGATTTGTTGATCTTGGTAAAAAGCAGATATACAGCTGTTGTTTTTTGGGGGTTTTTAAGCTGGAATTCCCTTAGTGTTTCCTCAGTTTTATTTGCTGCTTTTCCAGAATCAGGCTTGATAACTTTTCTGACAAAACGTCTCACATATTTACTGCAATTGACCTCCTTGTGAATTAATCAGGAGTATCTAGAGTATATATAGACATTTTTTCATAAAAATTATTCAACATGCAGTTTTATATCTTTTTCACAGTATCTTCACACATTATACAATATGCAGCACAGCTACATTCATGAGTAGCTTATCCTGGTTTTCCCTTATCTTCTGAAAGCTATATGAATGCTAAAAGATATATAAGTGAACCTATCCACCTCTCACAAAGTATAAAACTCCATCAGGAATTACCATCTATATCCAGTCTGCTTCCCAGTACCCAAATTAAGAATCTAGAGAAATTACTCCAAACTAAAAAATAAGGCAATGCTCTTGCCATGGGATCCCACCTGTCTGCACAGCAATGGCATCTCTTCTGGGATCTGTCCATTACTGTACATCTGAACCTACTTCATAGCATATTATTTTGCAGCTCAAAATTCTCTGGTCTTGGTTGTGCCACTGAGATGGTGCATGGAATGCTGCTGGTTCAGTAACAATGCTCCATTAGAATAATTACATCTTGTAACTTCCCTGTATGCCTCCTGCATGTTCTCAGCACTCAAGGCCATTGACTATGACTGTTTGTTGTACAGAAGCAAAGTTGCTTCTCATGGCCAATATTATTTTGATCCATTAATACTTGGGAGACCAAGCAGAAAGTGAATTTTTACTTCTATGTCTATATTTTGTCAACCATCTGACAGATTTTCTGCTCTTCCAGAGTATACAGTACATCCACTGGCCTTCCTCCATGAACAGTTTTTGATAGCGAGTTTTGAGAGACACACAGAGACACAGACATTTCTTTTTTTGTATTGTATCTATTGTGCTCTATTTAAGTATAAATTGACAGAGATATTCTGCTGAGTTAACAGTTGACTTTTTCAGGGAAATCTGGGAGAGATTCCCCATCCCACACCCTTTCTAATAAATTCAGTAGCTGGGAAACAGAACCAGACAAGTTCAGACAAAAAACTGTGCAATTATTTTTAGCAGGGTGGACAGGTGTTTATTGGTATAATTGACACAGCTATTGTAGATTCTTTCTTAATGCAGAGTAGCTACAAATACTTAGTTATGAAGAATTTTGTGTAATTTAATACATAAAATGGATGACATGCATTCAATAACCTTATATTTATATTACTCATGTCTTACTTTGCTGTGTGTGATTGTCCCTCTCTATTTATTGTTATAATCCATCTGCTAAAAGACATCAGGTAATTTTTCTCTAAATGCATTTTGCTACTCTGTGGATAATTTCTTCTTAAAGATGTCATTTAGCCATTGTATGTGTTCAGTTGTACCCATCATTGTAGAAAAATCACTTATGTTTATCACACTGCAAAAGTCTTCTGTTAAATCAACACAAAATTTTATCCTTTTCTTCACAATTATAGCTCTAAATGCAAAATTATTAATTCACACTGTTAGCTCACAATCTGCCACAGACTTGCAAGTCTTGCACACTCCACAGAGACCATTATATAATGCACAATCTTCTGATCACTTTCCATTTTGTGTTGGAAATTAAATTTTCCAACACTTGATCCTTGCATGGTCAAGGCAGAACTTTATATAGAAAACTTGCCTTATCTAGGTCTCCTGCAGTGTGGTATGGAAAGGTCATTCTGAATTTAAAAAAAAAAAAAATTACTATTTTTCAGAAAGCAAATTATGATTTTACAAAACATCATTGTTGAGTTCAAAAGAAATAATAAGCCAGAATGGTGTAAAGTAGCATGTAAAGATGCAAGTTTTAAGGCTCAAAATACTACAACTAATTAATTAAATTTCAAGGTTTAGAAGATGACTTAAAAAGCAAATTCCTAGATTATCAAACTCAATTGATGGTATTTTTCATAAATCACATTCAAATGTGACCTGAAAATAAACTGCCTAGTGTTTGCATTAATTCCATCACATTAGAAGTGTCAGGCTCACCTGTTTCATTTTAGCTAAATTCCACTTGAGTTATTGGGGGCTGAATTAGTCTGTTTTGTGGTGGACTGGATGAATGGGTTGGTTGGATTTTTGATTTCAACCTGTAGTTTTCCAAAATCAATCCACATTATTTATATTTCAGAGTTGCCTGTTTTCTACCGTTTAAAGGTTAGCTGTCATGACATGTCCCTGTGTTGCAGAGAGCCTGCAACAGTAGAAATGAGAGACATCATTTCTATTCCTATTCTTTCAGATTTAAGGCAATCCACATAAATGGCAATATTACAAAGGTAAAACAATGTTCAGGACAAAGTACATCTCCAAATAATTTTTTATTTCTTGTTGATTAAACAACCGCTGAAGCAAAATAACAATGTGGAAAGTGTGAAAATAATAATCTTATTTTGCTCTTCCCTTACTTCTTGTCTGAGTCAGAGTTTTTACACATGAAGGTGAGATAGTCTTCAAGATGTTTAGGTACTCTCAACTTCATTTGCTCCTAAAGACTCAAACATTTTCTAGCAACTATGAATGGGCCAGTATTGTTCTCACGCTATGAAAAATGAAACACAATAAATATTATCTAACAGAAGGAGGGAGAAATTTCCCCAGAATAGAAGGCAACAAATTGTCAGCTCTATTTGGACAAGAACTTTAATTTTCAACTAAGCAATCCCATGTACTAGGAAAAGAAAATCTTTTCAATTTGGAGGACTTTGACAAATATTAATATATCACAGTTGCAATGGGATTCATTTGTGCTGTGGAATCTAAGAGGTCAGTACATCTGTAAAGACTTATAGTACTTAAGAGATGATCGTACAAGACATATGGTTTAATCATGATGTATTTAAGCCTTTTTTATCTGCTTAAGAATTCAATGTTTTTCTTTCTCTAATTTAAGAAACCATTTGTGATTCCTCTCAACAACCAAAAAAGTATTAATACAGCAGCCAGAGCGTATTAAAAATGGACAGAGAAAAGTCAAAATTATGTAACTATAATTGATTACAACTATGATTAAAATATAGATATAATGATTTGAGTGTTAATCCTTATAGGCTTGGCATCACACTATAAATTGTTATATATGGGTGAATTTCCTATAGAATCTCATTTATAGCACAGTAAATCCTCAGAGGAAGATAATGAAAATGCGGAAGGACCCTGTGATTTATATCTCAGCATTAATATGTTTATGTCACTAAAGCTATCTTCTGAGAGCAGTTTATTTTTCTAAAACCATGCCCTCCCAATAATGATCATAACCATTGTTTTATTTTTAGAATGACAACACATGCACATCCAGTGTTGCATGAACCACAGTGGAAAAAAGCCTGTCAGAGTTTTAGGTGTTTGCTTGTCATCATTGCCCAACTTGCTCTTCATCGTTGTTAGAATGCAAAAGCTCCCCCCTTCTCACTGATGGCCAGAATTTGGTAAAGGAATGTAGTAATCACAAGCTGCAAAATTATTCCCTGTGCCAAAATTACGGGAAGATTTCCACACAAATATCTAATCTGAAGAGATTGTAGCCTTTTTAAATTGCTTATTGAAGGTGGCCTGCTTGTGGTGCGACTTGGAATTGAACGCTTAAATCTGTAAGTGCAGGTCAAGTGTGCAGGCAGCCACGTGAAACAGGCTATTGAAAGGGTGCATGGCTACAGCAGCACCACATGGAAATATGACTCTCTCCTGTAAACTCAGCCACCAAGTATCACCTTTCAGGAGTGTTTTTCTATTTTGTATTCTCCTTGGTCTTATTATTTAACAAATAATGCTTGTATGTCATCTATCTAGCAGTAGAACAGACTATACAGAACACACAGGACATGAAATATATTCCTTTTATCAACCAAACAAGGGTTAATGTTAAAGGTCATTAGAAAAATGAAATCCTAAAATTAAAAGTTATTAAACAGTCCTGCTCATAGATTATCTGATTATAGACTAGGAAAAAATACAAGTTAAAAGTTAATTCAAGAGTATTAACTTGCACAGTCTTAAACATAGGGTTTAGTCTTTAATAATAATCAAGCCTACAAAAAACAACAAGGGAAAAAAGATATAATCTTAGTGCAGAACACCCATATGTTAATTCATAGTGTAGACAGGAAGCTGTAGTTTAATTTTACCTTGTTCAGGCAGTTCCTATCAAGTACATCAGGATTTACTTTTATCTGTTAACAGAATGATCTTTCATACTGTTCATTGACATATGTTGAAAACATGGCATTTTCTAAAGGAAGAGAAGATTAGCTGTAATACATATAGAAGTTTTAAATCTGTGATTTAAATAGGACTAGGCTTCTGAAATCTGTAGTTTAAGCTCTGAGCATAACCATGCCCAGTAGCATATTTCTAGCACTATGATGCATCTCAAAAAAAGATTACAGACAGGAAGATGGGGAGTGTTTTAAAGCAGGAATCTAGTGGCAGCAACGTCTACAGAAGAGAATAATTTGATAACTTATTAATCAGAAATTTTAGAACACAATATATACCTCCGTTGGGTTCCTAATCAAAGATGAACTCTGCCAATGCCTGAAATTTGTGGTTTTGGCTTGCTCTGGAAGACACAAGAATTTTATTTTGCAAAGATTTGGTTGTAGATGGAGGCTGCTCTGGATACCACTCTATTGGTTGTCCTTGAGTAAGTACAGTGAGCTTGTAAGATAAGATGCAATTTTTAACCATAGGTATCTCACATGGCATTAAAAGGACTTAAGGATAGCAATAACCTTATTTTTTTCCTAAAATATCTGTTGTATTCAGTCAGGGCACCATCCTACCTTCCTTTCATAAACAAGTAAATATTTATTCTAGGTGAAAGGTACGCTTACCCTGAGGGATAAAATTTGCCCTTGTGGAATACCGTATAATTTATGTTCTGAATGAATACAATTGCCTACTCAAAAAGATTCTGCAGCATTTTCTTTGCAGATACCCTCCACATGTGGCTATGGTAGAACCTCATGTGACACTGCCAATGCTCTGGGTCTGCTATGCATGGATTTGGATGGACAAAGTATTTGGATCTAATACTTAGGATCTATTAGCAGGCAGCATCAGAGAAACGGACTCAGAACCAAAAAAAAAAAAATAGAAATTGTATTCTTATTTGTGCAAAACTGAAATGGTGCACCAATCTTTTCTTTAGGAAAATCATATTTTGTCATGTTTAAGTTTTCCTTCATGGGTTTGATATTGACAAGTTGTTTTGAAGCAGGTTTTATTGGACTCTTGCTTTTTAATTACATTGCATGTTGGTACTAAGCAGACATTTTTTTCATTAATAACAAATGCTGCTATGCTCCTATATAAGAGATTTTTTTGAATTGTGTTCAGACTATCAGCAGCCAGACACTGTTTGCTTTTAGTGACTGCAGCATGTTTATGTGTGTCTACCTCAACAATTAGAAACAAATAGCCCAGAAAGGATGTACTCTTAGCATCTAAGTAAATAATGGAGATGGATAAATGAAAGTTACTAAATCAAGATGAAATACTTTTCTAAAGCTGTGTCAGCTGTGCTTTCAGGCCCAAGGAAAACAAAATTGATCACCTGGTCACAGTCCAAGGTCAAAGGTCTGAAACAGAGACTGCTGACACTTAGGTAAATGACGTTTAAAACAATAGGATAAGAGAAGTTTTCATCTAAAAGGGAAAAGAAGTAAGAAATATATGTATATAGAGTAGTGTGGCCTTCAGAAATATGTAAAGACTTTTTACCTCTTTTATTTTCTTCTTCTGAAATAATTAGAGATGCAAATTCATCTGAAATCAACAAAATCCTTTCACTGATTCATGAAGTTCCAGGTTTCATAACAGATGTCCAATTATGTTCTGTACTCCAGTATTGAAAGGAAAAACCAGATTTAAAATATTTTTTTTCTTCTGCTTATGTTCTTTTTCTTAATGTGTTAGAAGCATCATGTTCTCAAGACTGCTTATCAATAAATAATTGTAAAATGTTTGTTAAATATTAACAATAATTTATAAAATCATGTTTTATCCCATGAAATGAAAAAAAAGGAAAATCAGTCTTGCAGAAAACTGTACTCCATGGAATTTTGGGAGTTTTGGTACTTCATAAATGCATAAGACTTACCACTGTTTGAGAGGATATTAATGGCATCGCAGAAAGTTTTACAGGGGGATGACTTTTAAAGCAAAGCCACAGAGATAGGGTTTTCCAAGGACTGTCACACTGGATATATTATTTTCTTTAGCATGGGGTCTATTTGGTACCAATTTAGTACGGCAAAAGCTAACATTGTATTTGTACTGTAGCAAAACAGGCAAAATAAGTCTTATTTCCAGAAAATCAGGGAGCATGAGACAAACAATCCTTTGCTAAAGATTAACTAAGAATTATACATCCAACTCAAGTTTTGATTATAGCCTGCTCAGATAACAGTGCAAATTCCAGACAAAATGCTGATAGAAATGAGGTTGTCAGCAGTCTAAACTAGCAACTCATCCTTTCACTCAGCCAAAGGGTTATCATTGTAATTATTAATTATTTCATTTTTACTTGTGCCTTAGTCCAGATAAAGCAAACTGACTGCATTTTCAGATGCCATTACTTTTCAGTCTAAGATGGTTACTTGCATCACCTCCAGTCAGAATAAAACATCTCTGTTGTGTACCACGATTCATCACTCAGCTGAGCTAGAATTCCCTGTTTGCTCTGAAATTGTGGTCTCCTACATGACAGTAAAATTTGTGAAGTCCCATCTCCAGGTTGCCCTGGCATTTATTAAATATTTTAGCCAGAAAAAAAACATTAAGAAGGCCTACAGACTAGGAAGACAATTGAAAAACCTCTAAGAAAGGAAATATCTTATTAATTCATTAAGTCAAACTGCTTGTATCTACACTTGTATGACTAGAATTATGGTTCATTAACTTCATTTCTTTATATGAGTTAATTAGCTCAGAGGAGGCCAGAAATTAATTACCAGCTTATATAGTTTGTGCAGAATGGCATTCTGTTTATTTAGTTTCTCCTATTAACTTTTAATCTCTTCAAACAATAAAAGAGGTAATTAGTATTTTATAAACAAAAATGAATGCAACAAAGGCAAATAATTTGCCAAATAGTGAGGCTCCTGTGTGGAACCTGATAGTTGTGTGGTTCAAGTTACAGACCTTTTCACTGTTAAATATAAGCAAAAGGAGATTGAAAATATAGGTAGTCTTCAGGCAGGGCCATGCAATCCATCATGAAAGAAGAGCTACCTACTAATACCTCACGGAGCAGAAAAACGAGCCTTAAAAAGTTTCCAGCTGTTTGAAAATAATTGCCCATGTATTCAGCTACAGTAACAGTTGTAGCCAGCTTCACTAAGGTACGGGAGCAGAGGGGAACAAAGTGGGAAAACAAAAAAAAACCACTTTCATTCAGGTAAAAAAAGACACAACAAAGCATTTGAAAGAATATATAGGCACATAAATGAGTTCACTATCAATGCATACTCTACAATTGTGATACAAACAAGATCAAAAGTCACCAGTGCCTAGTGTTTAACTAAGATTTCTGCACTAACTATAACATGTATTAAATCTGTTTAGCAACTTAAAAGGTAAAACCTTGAATTTTGGGAATATGTATTAAACTTTGCTTCATTTTTTCCCTCCCCAGAGACTGCATATGTGATATTCTTCGTAACTTTTGGTAATTTTAATAAGCACATGTTATGTGTATAAAGATACATTACGGAGTATATATTCATCACCATATTTTTTGTGTACATGACAAAATCAATGTAAATATGTGTCAAGCAGGTTACTGAGGAAATATTTCAGGAAATTCTTGATGAGTGTTTAAGATTTTTATTAGCACTATTTATTCACTTCCCTACATCTGCAAAACCAGGTGCCCTTGTCCAACTCTACAAAACCCAGAGAGAGCTATAAAAGCCCTCTTTAAAAAACCTAAAGCCACCATGAACTTAGTCTGTAATCTTGAGCCATTCATGGACTAAAAAAAATTGTGGGTCTTATTGAAGAGTGAGCCCATGCCCTTTCCACTGGTATCCATTTAAAGTTCCAGTCATATATTTCATAATGTGAGACTGAGAACTGCTAATATTTCTATGTACAAGAAAGTGTTATAATCTTACCCTTTCTTAGCCTTTGGCTGTATTCGATTTGTGGAAGCAAAAAGATAAAATATTGTGGGGTGGATTATTTTGCCTGTGTGAGGCTTCTTGAAGAGTGGGATGAGTCTCAAAATAAATTGATTTCAAGACACTGGCTAGATGTGTTAGGCAGAGAGATATTTTTATAACATGGTTCTATAATTTGCCATTTACCTATAAAATTAACAGGCATTCCATACAGAGCTGCTTTTGGGTAAGGAAGGAAAAGGTACAATGAGTATATTAACTATTTACCATTATGGCTTAATTGCTTTTTTTTTTTTCTAGAATCAAATAATATTCATTAATATATTATTAAAATCACATCCAGTATAATCTTTAAATGGTGATCATTTGAACCAGAATCCCCTGGCTAGTGGTGTTTAATTTGTGTCATAAAACCAACATAACAAAACCTTGTTAGAGTTGCTCAAATCCAAAAGAACACAGCACGGGTCTTCCTCATGCACAGTGGGGTAAGTTTAGGCTCAGCTGAAGAATTCAGCAAAACCTTACTGACTGCAAATAGACAGGATTTCCCCCACTGAAATCCTACACTTCAGAACTCTTTCCAACTTCACCTAAGCTAAAAAATAAAAGTGTCCTTTCTCACAGTGGGTCTTATTATCAGGTCAGCACATGATATAAACAAAGAAACATTTGGAATAAATCAAAGAAACCTTCTACTAGAAATTAAAAAACTTCCTTTAAATGACAGAAAGATAATATCCAATATCCTTTTTTCTTCCCTAACTCTAAGAATAAAAGTCACAATAATTAATGCCATTTTGAAGGCTGTGCCAACAAAGGATGAAATGGTAACTTTCCCCAACATGCCAGAGACTTTGAAAAGTAAAGGAATTTAAAAGGTTTTCAAGGCATTCAATGAGACCTGAAGCTGATTGTATCAACGAAACACAGTATTTCCCACTATCTCTTCAGCATACACAAAGGTCTTCATTGGAATTGTTTAAATCATCACGATTAATTTTAGACTCTGAGAAAGAATAGAATTTTCCTTTCTCTCTCTGTCTTGTATTTTATTCTTCTTTTGTCTTAACATCCTCTTGATGTGAAACAGCTGCTATCTTCAACCTGATTAACAGATAGACATGGGTTCTTTATTGCCAGCATTAGCTTTACAGCACAAATCACATAGCTTCAAAAGGCTGGGGAAATGATCAAACTGCTCATGACTATTACAAATGAGTTCAAGCAATTCACCACTCCTAACTGGTGCTGCCTTTGCATGTGATTTTTCCCAGATAATTCCTGAATATGCAGACATTCCGTGTCAAGCTGATTTCTACAGTTCTGACAACAAACAAAACTAAAGCTCTTATCTGAGCAGAGTCCTGGACAACTTAACATGATATGTATGCTTTTAATTTTTTTTTTTTTAATATGCCCCTGTTATTTCAACCTAGAGACAACAGTAACATCAAAGTGTACAGACAGAGGTGAGAAGAAGGAAAGTGGTAACTATTTAGTTTTGCCATAAATTTTGATTTTAATGGTAGAATGACATTTTCCTTATGGAGAACTAGAAATAAATAAATCTGATGTAGCAGCTCAGGAACTTTAATATATTTGTACAAATATTCCTGCTGAATTCAAAACAAAGGAGAATTTTTTAAGTTCTTTTGTTGTCAGTTTAACATTATCTTTATTTTTATATTTATTTACAATTTCTACTTCCACTGCACTATTCATTAAATCATTTCAGAAGGAATTTTATCTATTGTTAGGCTAGCCTGAAAATAATATGTTTATTATAATTTGTAAGAAATAGGAAAATTCTCATCCCTTCCACAACCTCATCTCCTGTGATCCATCTTCTTTCTCTCACTGTCTGAGAATTCTCCCAGTGTCCTCACCCCCCACAGACACCCTGCAGATACTCAATAATTAACCTGCACTTTACTTAGTAATCTCTGCCTACTACTTCAGGTACCCTTTCATCTTGGCATCATCTACTGCATTTCAGGAACCCTACATAACCCCCTTCTCTAGAGACCCACATGGCTAAGTACTCAACATGATTTTCTGACCCGAATATGATTATTTCCTCTGAAAAATTCTATCTCTGAATACTCCCATCAGATACTCTTTCATTACTTATCCCCTTTTTGTCACTTGCTTTACAGCTCTAAATGGTCTTGCCAGACCTTGCTCTGACCTTCACTTCCTCATTCTTCCATGAAGTTTTCACAAATGATGTTCTTGAACAACGGGACATCTTCCACTTCATGCTAGTTTACTTGAATTTAGGTGACCAGCCTGCTAATTTTAGTTAGTTAGTTAGTTGTTTTGTTTTGTTTTTTTCTTAGACATTTGCCAAAGCTTCCCTTTCTCTTTGCTTCTTTCCCTACATTTATTAAGTTATTTTGTAATTGACACTAACTTTCCTTTGATAACAGATATCAGCATCTTCTCTCTAATGGTCCGGTGTCCCTGTTTCCTTTTCTTCTGTTGCACCATTCGACCCCTGCCTTTCACTTCATCCTCTGCAACTAAGCCTTGCTGAAGCAAAGACTCTTTTCTTTGTTGAGACAGCTGCGTTTCAAATATAATCCTCAACTGGGAGCCTCTTCTGTTCATTTAAAATTGTTTCAAAGTCCACCACAAGTTCTTCTTTGGAAACCAAGATGCTTTGCTCTACAAGCTGCCAAATGACAGCTTCCCTCATATGTGACACTGACTTGCAATTTACTCTGCTGAACTACTTGAGAAGGAAACGTGACAAGCCCACGATAAATACCTACACACTATGGATATGCAAAGCCACTTGAATAATTTCTCACTTGTATATTATACAATGCTGCTTCCATGTTCCTCATCAGTCTTGAATTCAATGCTATACCTATGTTTTGACCAGTTATGATCCCATCTCCTCTTATGTACCCATAGCTCTCTTTTTCTTTCACTACCTAGTTTCCTTATGATTCTTACTCATCCATTTCAAACTTGCAGATTGATACCTTGCTGCTGCTTCTGCACTAACAATCTGCAACTGTCTAGCCAGCATCCTCAGACTTACTGACTCCGTTCCTTTTTTAAATGCAGCAGTAACCCAATCTTTAATCAGCACACTGCAGCCCAGTTCTGCCTGCTTTTTGCTTACAATTTCCTATCCTTTATGCCCCTCCTAACCTTCTGCTCCTATCATTTTTCACTGCAACCTTCTATGGCTTTGTCCATTTTGGCAAATCTTTTGTAGGGTATTTGTATGAATAATGAGATATAATATTACAGTGTGCTCTACTGAGCATGAAATAGGTCATCTTTCCTGCTTCCATGAAATCTGGTTACACATTTTGGACATTTCTGTGACCAGAAGCCTTCTCATCTTGATGCATATGAAGTTAACCTTTGTCATTCCTGCATTCATTTATTGACATGTCAACCCAACTAAGGCACCTTAGAAAAGGGAAGTGAATATATAATGTTAGATATGTGAATATATAATGTTAGATAGGAGACTTCCATGATCACAGGCAGCCTACTGAAGTATTTTCAAAGAGCATGATTTGCTTTCAAAATCTAACCTGCACAACTGATTTTTTCTACTTCCTCTTTGTCAGATTTTTACAATGACCAGTCATTTTAACATGGTCTGTTCTTACAAGTACATCCTTGGTAGTCTCAATGAAAAACATGTTGTCTGGGGCCATCAAGCCCTTGCTAGATAGCAGCAGAAGAGTTTGTTGCAACTTCTATAAAATACTTACACCATCTTTCCCCTGCAAGAATGCTTCTGCAATTATTTTAAATAAAGCCATATTTCCAGTGGCTTTTTTTCTTGTTTTAAATCCCTCTTAAATATTTCCTCACCATAAATCCACAAACTAATGAAAGGACATTAATCCAGCCCATCCCTCCTCCTCCTTACATTCAACCACCTCATTAAAGTTTTTGTCTCCTCTATCTTATGACTACATAGCAGCATCCACGTGAAGTTCATATAGCCATGGTGGTGTACATTGTGGCCCCATCGTGAAGGACAGGAAATGATCATTTTTCCTCCTCGTGCATTCTTACTATTGACCAAGGTTATTCTCTTTATCATGTGCAGATTTTATTGAGTGATGCCAAGTGAGATGAATAGAAGCAAATAATGACAGTGCTGCAGTGATGAAATGAGAGACAGAGGTCGTCTAGGTTTTATACTGAACAAATTGAGTCACATCCACTTCTCATCCATTATTTAGGGGTGATTGGGCAGGCTTGGCTTCTATAGATTTGATAATCATTCAGATGTCCATATTAAATATGTAACATAAATTTCTCATTTGGCTGTCGATGACTTGTCACCGCAAAACAACAATGCATAAAAAGGGCTTTAATGTATGGATTCTCAGAAATATTTGACATAAATAAATATGTAAAAGGCAGATAATAAAATCTGTTTCTGTCTGCCTGCCAGCTAGCCTTCATGTCAGACTGGACAGCCCCATCTAATACTGTGATTTTATGCAGCTGTATCCTATGAATATTGGCCTGCACACTAGAGATTAAAGCACAGCAGATGTTTCTCTGCAGGCTAACAAATATATCACCCCTGATAACGAATGACAAATGTTGTTCCATATTGTGTCAGACAAAACCAGGGCTCTTGTAAAACAAGTGTTACAGCTGGAATAGGATATTTTAACACAGTTACCTAAGGAGTAGACAAACAGACAGCCGCCTGCTCAAAAGGTAGCAGAATCCTAACCTGCAGACATGCAGACATAGCAGCTATCAAGTTTTGGAGTTCAGGAAAAGAGGAAAACAACCTCCTAACAATAATATGAAATATTCAAGGCTTTCTCTGTATTATCATTAGATTTTTGTGTGTGAACTTGTCACGGATCATTTGTAGCTATTCACCACTGTTCCTCAGTCATAGTGATACAGTAGAGAGCATGATTTGGTGTGGAAAAAGGGAATGTGATATTAGGAGACATAGAGAAAGTCATCCTGTTATAGTCCGAATGATGGGTTTATTTGGTTTATTATCCTGCAAACTCCTGATATCCCAATGGCTTCCAAGAGGCTGAAAGATGGATGTAAGGAGAGCAGGAAGGACAAAAATAGCCTGTGTATTATGAAATATTGCACTAGGCTAATTAGTGTACTGCATTGTTATTCATTACTGTTTTATTTGGGTCATTTTTTCCCCCTTGTGCATATTAGCAATGTGTTAATGTCTGGTCAGCAGCATGCCTTAGCAGCATGTCTTGGCAGCACGGAGGTAATAGTAAGTTCTCCCTCTTTCCTATTTGTTAATTTGGTATCCTTTATCTTGTCCCTGGCTAAAATAAACCCTATAACCTTCACTGGAGACAAGGTGCTTGAAAACTCAGCAAGTAAGGAAGATAGGATCATATTCTGATGCTCAGAATATTTGGAAGTTTCAGCTGCTGTACTTTGTGAATGTATACCATTAGCATTTTTTTTGTTAGCTTTGGAGTTGCCATTTGTCCACTGAATCGAGTACTAAAATAAATACAGTTTTACTGCCAGCAGAGACAACGGAGGAAAAAGGCAATACAGCAACATGGCAACTTTCAATCACTTCCTGACTTGTTAATGAACTTTTTTTTCTCTTTTCTAACTGAGACTTTGCTTTTGAGCTACGGTGTTTTCCCCAAGCCATTTTATACAATGAGATGGTAACAGTTGTTTGTCTGATAAAGCACGTACTATTTAGAACACAGATGTTTGATTATTATTTATTTCTCTCTGAAGCCTGCTAATTCAGTCCCAAATGATCTTTTTTTTTCTTTTTGCTTAAATTTAATTTGGAATGTATGTTGTTGGTAAGTGACAGATAGTTTAATTATTAATAGGATCCCGCAATGCAATGCACCATAGTTTTAAAGTCATCTGGGGCCAAAACAACACTACTTCCTTCCTTCCTTATGCTTCTGGGATTCCTTGAAGAATGCAAAGGTAATTACAAAACTCATGACAAATCTGCATGTATTATGTCCTTTCCTCAACATTTGTGCTTGCCTATGGTTTTACAAAGTACCGTTCTTACTATGAAATGGTAATGAATCAGGAGAGACTTCTGCTATGGTTGCTTCCTTGGGAGAATGGACTATCTGGGGAGGAAGGGGAGGGGGAGAGCAGAGGAAGAAAGAAAAGGAAGGAGGGGGTTGGGATGCTGAATACTGGTGCTGCAGTACATTATACTGAGACAAAGGTGGGTGCATTCAGCCCCCATAAAGGAGTGTGGCTCTGTGGGATCTGGCTGCTATCACAGGGAAAAATTAGTAATGTGATAAAATATGAACAAGAAAAGAGAATTGAGGAAATATCAGGGAAAAAAGTCTGAAGTACAAACTACTGAAATAATTGACAATTTCTCCACGCCTGGCATGTAGTAAACTCCTAGAGAGGTTTTTTACTGCGGTATTGGGTTGCACTTTCTAAGATGTTGATGTTGTCCCTTCATAACTTCTGGCACTCAGAATATTTCATATTTATGTGAAAGCTATGTATCAATACAAATTGGGAGAGGGAATGCATGTGCACAGATTCTGCCTCTAGTGTATAATATGCTGCTAATATTGGAAATCTGCAGAGCTGCTCACAATATAGCTTAAGTTTGGATATGGGCCTAAACCTGGATTACATCCTTGGACATTGGAACAGAGGCTTATTTCAGATCCTAAATTGATCAATGCTTCCCAAAGCTTCCAAAAGAAGGAACATGGTTACATAGGGACTACCTTTCCAACTTCAGACAGGACTGCAAAAGCTGTGAATTTAAAGAAATATTGCAGTTATTCTAAACAAGTTTGGAAATTAAATAAATGAAAGGCCTTACAATGGTAGGCATCATTTAACTGATCTGAGATTTTAGCTGTAGGTTTAATAGGGTGCAAAGATGAAGGCCTGCAGCTAGGGACTAAAAGGTGAAAGTTTCTTGGTCTAAATTTACCAACATGACCCAGATTAGATTATAGGTAAGAGGGCTGTCTTTAGACAAATATGGTATAAAAAAAAATATGGAATAAAAGGCAAATATGGTATAAAAACCTACTCAGCAGACAGAATGCTTTAACTGGTAAAACACTAACAAACTTTTATATATTTTACTAATGTAATTGAAACTATTGCTAATGTGTAAAATCCATTCCTGCAGAGAGACAGCAATAGAATGCTACTAACAACAGTTTGATTTTTAAATATTGCATCCCACCAAACAGTTTAGCCATTCCACACTATTACTAATTTGCCACTGAAACCTCTGACAAATGTGCAGTGATAAAAAAAAAAACATAAATTCAGGTGGTTTTTCCATCCTTCCTTTTCTTGCACATAAGACTATTAAACTCAGACAAAGGTCACTCAAACTATATTAATAAAATTGTAACTATCTCAGAAATAATATCTAACGTGATTTTAAAACCAAAGTAACTTATTTTGATGAGTCTTTGGAATTTTACTCAAGCTAAACAGAAACATGCTTCCTAAAGACAACACTTCTCACAGCCTGAGTACTTCCTAAATTGCTTTGGAAAAGTAGGGTTTACAATTCTCAATACCATAGGCATTTTTGAAAATTTCTGTTGCTGGTCACTTCTCTTTCAGAACAAAATGACTGGAAAACAATAGCCATATACTCATCAGTGATATTGACTGGGAAGTAAACCTGACAAAATGTGAAAAGCTTATTCTTCAAAATCTTGAATATTTACTTATTTTTCAACAGAAGGCAACCATTGCAAAGAAAAGGAGAGAGATACATTGGATAATATAGCAGGTTATTACTCTTATGTACTTTGATACTTTCCAAATAATAATAAAAAAACCCAACCTGAAATATTAAGAACAATTTTACTGGAGAAAGGTGCCAAAACATGGTAACAAATAAAGCACAAGGGTAGCTATAGATCAATGTATATATATGGCTGAATGAAAATATCCGAAATAACTTTTGAAAATTAATACTAATTTAAGCTTTATATCTATTTTAGATAAGAAATATTAATCCCCTAATTAATAAATAATAATGCCTATTTGACCATATGAACCTCAAATTCATGACTGGGAAACTGGGGAGAACAAAGAGGAAAGTAAAAAACTAAAAGAAAAACAAAAAGCTCCCAAAACTCAAACAAGAAAAAATTACTGAGATTATCTCCAAATTTTTTAATGAATGTTTCCAAATCTCATGTCATTGCATTTTACTGTACTATTCCCTGAGATTCTACTTTGAAACTTCATTTATTTATTGTGGGAGCAAATGAACTCAAAACTCAGATCGGACAAAGCTATTGAATTGATTTCTGGGGCAAATCACACAAAATCACAAATTTCAAAATGTAATTAAGAGATGAAACTTCTTCCTAAGACCCTTGTCTCTCTTTTGCATTTCGTCATTGTTCTACAGAGCTTCTCATATCTGTATTTCTTGAGAACTGGCCAGGAGGACAGCAACACTCCAAATCAACAAACCAAAAGAACTGGAAAGGTGTCTGCATCTCCTATCAAGAAGCAGTCCAAGTCCTCATTTCCAGTCAGTGCTACAAATTCCCTTGATGGCTCTGAGGGTTTGACCCCCTTTTTTCACGAAGGGTTGTTTCACAGGAGGGGAAGGGGTAGCAGTCTGTCCATCCAACACTTCAGGGAAGGGCACCGGGTGTCACTTCTCCCACCTCCCACACAGCCCTTTTCACTTCAGCATGATTCTGCCTTGAGGCTCCTCCCTGGGATTGCTCCCTTTCTGCTTAGTATATAATCAGCAGAAAGGCAGGTACATTACTATCAGTTGTCAGGAGCACGACTCTCCCTGATGGTCTGACTTCATTTGTAGGGCTTCTCTGCAGTGAAGGAATTTTTCTGCCTTGAAGGAAAACCTTGCATGTACTATTCATCTGGGAGGGATTCCAAAGACAAAAATTTGTGTTAGATGGGGTCAGATTATTTCCTATTATTTAGTAAAGGCTGTCCCACACCCCTGAATTCAGTACAAATGCACAGCATATTTTCTACCATGTGAGAGATGAATAATTGTGATTACTGCTGAAAACCACATTAAACCATAGGGAAGTCTATGTAGAAAACAGAGGAAAGTGGCTGAGCTTCATTTTGGAATATTTACTTGTGCCCAAAAGCTGCAATTGGAATGATGAGACTTGGAAATTTATAATTCCTAATGAAGACTTCAGATGTTCTTTTTTATCTCAAAAGCTGCTTCAACATAATGATACCTGTAAGACAACCCTTCCCCCTCACTCCCAAGCTTCATCTATAACTTTTATGAACACAGAGCTTTATCCTCTTTATCCTCTAGCTATAATTAACTTAGATGCTTGGACACCTGGTAAGAGCTCTTCACTGCCGTGACAAAATTTATATATGGTTTAAAAAAATCCTGGTTGAGAATGCTTTTTTCCTTATAAGACAAAACAGGACTAGTGGGAAAGAAGAGCCACTCAGCAGCAATTACATTAGGTTCTCTGAAATGGAAACAATTAACAACCAAGTACATGCCAAAATGGAGTTATACAGGCATTTTTTACTCTAAAAATAAAGAAAACGAGTGGTAATGATAAATATGCTTTTGCATTGTCTCTGAAAAGTACTCATTTTTAATAACCACATTTTTGAGAGAAACAGCAGTGACTGTTACGCTTTCAGGATTAAGATTATTATATACAGCCCTCTATAGCTTCTTATTAAGTACACGACTTCCTTTTTAACAGGAGACACCATTCTCTCAATTCCTCTGGGCTGACACTAAAATCCACACATAAGCTTAAAAGATGTTCCCTATGTGTTTCTATGAGTAGGAAAATGCATAAAGCTCCTTCTGATCTAACATCAGAGAGACTGTCACTGTGCCCTCATATTTCTACATGCAATATTTGAAATGGACTAATTACATGTGGCCCATTTTTTGGAAGTTCGACACTGTCTGGATACACAGAATTTACCAGGAATGGATCTCCTGACCCTAGGCATGACTTCTGGACACATTGGACATAACATGCAGTGACCACTGCTCTAGAACTTGCTTCCAGTGACTCAGCAACTACTAAAACTAGTGTGTTGAATGTCCATAAATAAATCAAGTAGCCAAAAATTCTCTTTTTCTACCCAGATAGAATTCATATTGGGAAATAGGGCAGGTTGAGGAAATCCTGACTTTGGTAGCTGTAGTCAGTAGGAAGTATAATGATGCAGAAGTGTTTTCCTGTCTCAAAATCACACGATTGTAGCACCCAGCCCTCTCTAATGAGGTGATTTTGGGTTGAACAGGCCACTGAGGGTATGCTACTGATTGCTATGGCTACAGAAATTGTTTAAGTAGATATCCACCACCTTGGAGAGATACATTATCCCAAGCACAGACTCACTCTCAGTGGACACTGAGCCATTTACCTCAATAATGATGACTTTGAGATTTTTGTTGGCACTATATTTTTCAGAGGAATTATACTATTACAGAACACCTCTTAGCCAGAAATTACACATCTTAACCAGAAATTATCTGATAACTGTAGGATGTTCTTCTGACACACGTTCAAGTCAAGTTATTTTCAAGAATTTTGTGGTTTTATACTTGTCCTGTGGAAATACAACTAAAATGAAAGGAGAAGGGTGTAAAACCTCAGTACACAGAGGCATCAATGCACTCATTGCAGAGAAATGCATGGATTCTAAGGGAGTGAACATGACAATGCAAACCATATTAGGGAAAGAGTGCAACCAAATCAAATTTTTGTTCCTATTAGAGACCAAAATATCTATTGAGAGGCTATGAAACACCACCTGAGACAGAACTTGTCTTCACCTTGTCTATGAAGGAGGGAATAACCTCACTGCTTAAAATGAATAAATATGAATGTCAACTAGTAAACAAGAAATAGTTAAAAACAAAACAACAACAAAAAAATACCCAAAACAAACCTTACAGTCATATCACTTCCTCCAGCTGGAAAGAAATCAATACAAACACTCCTCTTTTGTCATACTGTCTAAATGTAATTGATGTACAGTAAACAAAACTGAATTTAACCAAAGATGAGAAAAAACAAATTCACCCACAAACTCAGGAAATTTGTTTGGAGCTCATATTCAACCTTTTATGTTCTGCTGCTTAGCATCCCTCTCGTCCTACCCCAACCAATTAAGACGAACACTATATTTCTCCCCTCCTTTTTCGGTCAAAGAATCTTGGCACAACCAGCACAAACAAACTTTGCTAACAGCTTTAAACTTGGAAGGCCCGCTTTTTAAATATTTGCCGCTACATAATTGAAACAGCTGTTTTAATGAGATACCTACTGTCATCATTTTACCCTGGCTGAGCTGGGTGACAACAAAGCAGTAATAACGAATTCAATAATAATTAACTCGGGTCATCTGCTCATCTGTCATGGCTCATCAGCTTTAGGGAGAAAAATCCCAGTGAACTTCTCTCTTTTGTGAGCTTTCCAAAACTCTGCAATAAAATGCTTAGAGAGGACTCTAGGTAGCCCTTCAAAAGTTCTAAGCAAACTGGTAAGTAGGTTAATTAAATTTTATGCATGTTTAAATGCTAATGATTACATTCCTAACATTACAGTGTAATCTGTTATGGAATGATGTCATGCAAGCAGTGGTTTTTAGTGCCTAACACATTTCCATCCTGATGTGGAGTAGCTCTGGATCATTTGTCGGAGGGCAGGAAGTTGACAGTGGTGTTTTGGAGCCAGGTTTTACATTTAGATCCTCTCCCTCTCTGTTGAATGTTAAGCAGGGGAGTTACAGAAAGCCACTGATTTTATGCCTACTGCCACATCACAGAGGGTGATCCAACATACCCACGGCGAGTTTTCTTAGCTGCACAATAAATAAATAAATATAATAGCAATTCTGGGGAAAACAGTAAGGATGGCATTACTCCCAAATTACTCTCTCCCCAAAAGAAAAAAATATTTTGCGACTCACACTGAGGTAGGTTCTTTTCGTGATTGTTTTATTTTCCCTTTTCCATGGAGATGAAAATAATTTTTCAGAGATTAAAAAGTATTCTTCTAAGAGAAATAAAAGGCATTGGTGTGTGTGGTTTTGGGTTTTTTTTGTAAAATGATTTTGAGGGTAAGAAATTAATATCTTTGAACATGGATTTTTTTTTTTCTTGAGGAAAAATGCTGGTTCTTGTTTCTATGACAGATTTTTTTTTAAACTTCATTTGGATCAGCTTATGAATTCTTATTTTAATAAAGTTATAGGATAGCTGCTGCAAGCTTTTGAGCTCATTTTATCATTTTGCTTTCAGTGAAACCTGGCCATGCATATAATTTAGGAGGTAGGTGTTTGTTGGTTCATTAATAATCCCTACCTGTATACAAAAAATTTAAAAAATAATTTAAAAATTAAAAAAACCCAACTACTAAAAATTGAAATGGCACTAGCATATTTTTTTGTCATGTCAGTAATACTATGACCAGTTCCATTTTGAGAAAGGGCTGTGCTGTACAGTGATTTTAAAAGCAGCAGTAACAGACATCAGATAAAACATGAGAATCCATCCAACATGCTAGCAGAAATCTCAGAACAACTTTCAGTGATGCAATGAGACAAGAAAGGTGAATTAACATGTTATTATTACAGGACCACCACCACATATGTCATCTAATTGGACATCTAAGATTTTCAAAATCTCTGAATTTGTGAAAAAGAGCCTTCTATTCTCATCTCGCTTTCTGGACTTTTTGGGAAAACCCAATATAGTTAATTTTTTTTTCTTTTTTCTGCTGAAAACTAAACATATTCACTACTCAAGAATAACAGTGTGAAGTACATTATTAAGTTACTATATGAAAATTATTCCTAGGTATAATTATTAAATAAAAGGAGCAAGTTATTTACTTCTGAATAACGGCAAATACACCTTCTAGAGGAAGAAGATGGTTTGACAAAAGACTAGGGAATGCTAAAGAAATGTAGGGGAAGATGAATTTTGAAATCTGCCAATTTGGATGCTTTGTTTTGTAAATAAGAAACAGGGTTGGTTATATTTGCACTACTCAGCCAAAGGACATAGACTTAAATCACAATATTGCAGTAGCAGATGTGACGCATATTTCCAGAACAAAGGCTTTGAAAGTGACTTGATGTCTTCATAGACTGAGGTACATTCAATACACTGTAAATAAAAAATATTCTATGGGCAGGAGGCAGTAAATATGACTATGGTGTGTAAGGATATATTAACAGCCTAACAGTAGATATTTTAAAATAATTTTATTTTCAGATATTGATTACAAAAAGTACTTTGAACAACTGCAGCACAAAACTAATAATGTAAGTATAAGCTTTACACTAAAAGTGTTTTGTTGTGTATTTTATGCAAAATGTTCACACAAAAAATATTTTTATTTTCCATTTTCCCCCCATATTTATATAGTAGGTCATGGCACCAAAGAAGCACTGAAGAGAAAGAAAAATGTTTTCCTTCTGTAATTCAAGATTACACATTGAATATATAGTAAATTTTGACTCCTGGATGGCAACCATGGGATTAAATTCTGCAGTTTTCAAAGCCATTTTTAATTTTTTTTTTTTTTAGGTACATTAAACTACTTTGCATAAAGTAAAATCTGTTCAAACAGATTGATTTGAAAGTTTGATACATTTTGTGAGAATTTACCAGTTTCAGTGAAAATTCCAGTGTAAAAAAGGTCTGTCTGTGGTGGAAGGGATGGGGTTAGTGGCTGGAAGCACACACCAGAAATTACATGCAATGAGCCTGTTCTACTCAGAGTCTTCTGTTAGGAACAGTTCATGTCGGTAATTAACCTTTTGTGGGCTAGAAGAAAGAACAATTCAAAAGTTCTTCGGGTAGCATACTCCTTGAGGACTCATGGGTCTTAGTCTTTAGCCTAAATCTAAGGCAACCACCCCAGAGCTCAAGCATTTAATCAAATGTCCTGGCTATATTGTGTCTTTCTCTTCTCTCCCAAATTAACACACAGTTAAGGGGTTTCAGTTTCAAGTTTCTCTGAAGCAGATGCTGTGGATTTCAGGTTTGGTTTGTTTTGTTTTTTTTATATTGAATGTGTACTAACTGATGCACAGCTGAAAGTTAATCGGTTGGATGGCTATAATCACATAAGGAGGCAGCAAAAATTCAGGGAAAGAAATGCATCATCCAGGAGACCCACTTGCCTCTGGAAACACATTTACCAGTTCAACACAGATGCACTACACATTACTAATTGGGACCCACAGACCCACAAGAATTGACGGACTACAAATTACTTTTTTCTGCTTCTGCACTAGCTGCTCAGGAGGTGGGCTTTGCTTTTGAGGAAACACTCTGCTTTAGGTGTGGTTTCAGGCAAAATGAGGAATCTGAAGTTCTCCTGACTGAGAGATGGGTGTGGGTCAGAAGCTCTCCTGACTGAGAGATGGGTGTGGGTCAGAAGCCGGAGGAGAGATCATCCTGTGGAACATTGGGAACGGGCAAATGCATGGCATGTGGAGCCTGACTGAAGTCTAGGTTCCGTAGGAAGCTGAAACTCAAGACAACACCCACCCAACTGAAATAAGTGGCAAGTGCACTCCTTCAATTCTTTAAACAGTTTTTATGGCACAAAATCAGTGTATTTCAGAGTTCTGCTCACATTTTTCAGCTAATGGTGGTATTTGCACTCTTTGTTTTGTTTTTCATATCCTGTGTTTTTTACTTTATTATGCCAGAGACAAGAGATTAAATGATACCTAGCTATATTAGTGCAGTACGCTGTTATTTTTAGCCTCTCGTGTGTGGCCAGCACATGAGAAAACAGATCCTGTGTTTCAGGACTGACAAATGGAAACCAGAACTAACTCTCTTCTCCCTTCTCTTTTTCAGTTCCCTTCCTTCTGTGTAAACAAATTCAGCGGTCCATGTTCATTCATCCCTGATTCATTGGGGTTCATTGCCAGAGTCCTCAGTCCAACATGATGGTTTATGGTGTTAAAAGTTTTGTAACTCTTGGGGGAGGGTTTGTAAGCTCTATTTAGCCTAACCTTCTGCCTGGAGTATTCCCACAAAAATGACATGTAGGAAACTCTCATGTGGATAGTTGAATCAAGAAAAAAGAGTCACAGTTTTACATCCATACATTTTTGAGAATAATTTTGATACAAAAATTGCCTCATACAAAATGTACTGTTGAATAGATTTTTCTGAAGAAAAAAAATCATTCCCCTTGCCTCTTCTCAATAATGTCTTTTTATATTCTCAGTGTAAAAATATTGGTGTTGTAACTAATTTACAGAAACACCACAAACAACTAGGTGAATTTTGTAAAGGAATTTTCACACTTATGCTCTGGTGAAGAAACAATTCCACATACATGAACACTATGGTATATATAACCTGGGAATTATATTGTCAAGATTATTTCTAGTTTTAGTAATATTGTAAAATTAACTCAAACATCTATACAAGCAGTATAAAACAACAGATATTTGATAAAAAATTAAGTAATGATCACGTAAAGGGTTTATAACAATGATTACCATGAAGATCCTTGTTCTTATTTTGCATATATTTTATTACTATTATGATTTTGTCTGACATACTGTGCTCTGAGAGGATCTATTTTCCATGCAGCAAGAGAGAAAAAAAGTTGTTAATACTGTTGCAGAAGACATGGCTGTGTATTGATGAGCTAAAGACTGGCAACAGCTACAACATTTGCATGACAGACAACTACTCATAAAATTCACACTAGGGGAAAAAAAACCATTTGTTTTTCTAAATATGAAGTAGGAGTTTACAATTGGATAAAATATTCCACAGGTCTTCTAAAGGAAAGAGCCATGTGTAATGATTTCAGTAATACTGTGGAGGTAGTGCACATCTTCCCTTCTTGTAATTAAAAGACAACTACAGAAATCTTAAATAGGCTGGGGAAACTATAAACAAACAAATACATAAAATTTTCAATGCAGTTACAGCTGCATAATTTCCTATGACCAAATTTAAGGCATTTCTCACATGAAAGCATTTGCTCAGGTAGTGCTTTAACTAAATTTTCATGGCTTTTGCATAGCTCCCATGCAGACACTGAAGGCAGCTTACATTTAAACAGCTCAGAGCATGAAAAAAGCACTGCACAGAAATACCTCATTCATGTTCAATACTGATTAACTTCTTGAGTGCTTGCAATGTCCCTTGTTATTCCAAAGGGTGCAGGTTTGATTTCTATAAGTCTAGTGGCAGAAGTCAATCTGTTTCTTAGTGCATTTAATAATTTCTAAACCCCACAAATTCTGGACCCATTTCCAGATATTCAAGAGGAATTTTGAAAAACTTGAACTATTTTTAGTCTGATGAAGGAAGAACTTCCCACGTCACAAATGTTCACTTTTCCAACACTCAGACTTTTCTACACCTCAGAAATGGTAGGAATATTTCTTTGAGAACAGATTTATTTCTGTGTACAGATACAGGTGGACAACAAGCCCAGTGTGCCATCTACACCTCATGGAGAACCCAAAAGCCAGTGGTGCTGTAAAGTGCTATAAGCCCGTGAAGGCCAGGTTCCTCAGCCTTATCTCACCATCACAGCCTCTGGCTCTTACTAATGGTTTAATTTTTGGTTTCTTTTATGATCTCTGGAGACTGGAAAGAAAATTCTATCCAATATTCTTACACAAAGTTATTCTATGTATTAGGGATAAAATCCAAAGCACTGAAGTCAATGTGAAGCTTTTCTGTTTCATCAAAAGCAATGCTTGTTTCTTGGTCTGAGTGGGCAAAGCATGGAAGCATTTTCCAGTGCCATACCTACCTTCCCTTTCTCTTATATGTGCATAAACACTGGAAACCTTTCCTATGAAAATGAACAAAATATCAATTTGTAACACAAGTTTTCCAGTTCCTGGGGTTTTATATTCCAAAATTTATTTAAAAAACAAGAAATCCTGTTTCTATCAAGTTGGGCAAGACAGTTTCAAACTTGGAAATTGACTCGACAATATTTTAAATATCAAAACTTTTCCATTTATTTTCATATCTAATGTTACATAGATTTTGCTATTTCATCACATCTGTTTCACTATAAGAAATGCCATGAATACTGTTATTTTTTAATTGAACATCATAAGGACAGATGACACACAGTGCTGAGGAAAAAACCTTTTTTTTTCCCCTTAGACTTAAAGATAACTTTTTATTCAGATTGTAAGAACAGAATTTAATACTTTATAACTTTTAAGAAATACAGTTTACTGAGTCGTCTAATTCTTAATTTATTAAAGTTCTGAGTTTTAAAAAGTCATTCAATATGTTAACAGGAGACTGCTATTTGCAATAGTGTGAATAAATATTATTCGTTGATATATGGAGCTATAAATCATATTTCCCGTACTCATTAAGCATAATAAGAAATGTTGTATATCGTGGCTCTGAAAAGGGAGTTGTTGCTTGATAGTTGTGACCTAGAGATAAGGGGGCAGAGGGAAAGAAACAAAAGAGAAGGAAGGTTCTTCAAAGGTCCTTCACCTTGTAACACTGGCCATAACTGAAAGAGTAATGAGTTCACTTCCCTCTCTGGGGAAGCCTTCTGTTGTCCGTGTACTGTATCACCAGTTGTTCCATGTTCAGATATGTAGCTCCGTGTAATAATCTCTTGGAATAATCCAAGGAAAAAGACAAGTGCTTTCTGGAAGTTAATTAGTCAAAACTCTACCTCAGTTGAACAATCTTACCAATATTTTGATTCCCTCCCACATGTGGTGAGCAACACCATAATTAGATTCACTTCTAAAATTTATTAAATACAGTTTGACAATCCATTTTTGTCCAGCCTGTGCATTTATGCCTGTGATTAATTTCAGTGAGACTTGATGCACTAAAAATAGCCTTTTCATGCTATATATTTTACATTGTTGAGGTCTGACAGACAGATTTGCAAAAAAGCCAAGGGATCTTGCCAGCTAGAACTAGATACATGAGACAGGTGAGTCAAGACTTTATGCAAAAATAGGCCCATCAATGGCTGAAGATACTCATTAAAAAACCAAAACCAAAACCAAAACCAAACCAGAACAAACCCAAAACCAAACCAACCAAACAACAACAAAAAAACCCAAACAAACAAACAAAGAAAACCCCCAAAAAACCAAAAAACAAAAAACCAAACCAAAAAACCCACAAAAAAAAAAAAACCCCAAAGCAGAAGTAGCGGAATAATAAATGATTACTTGGTTGTATAATCTGAATTAGGATCATGCAGATCTGGATCAGAAATACCAAAAGGATGACCAGAAGTTAACCACAAAAAATCCTGCTTTTCTACTATCTTCTAGCAATTTGCATGCCATGAGGTTTGCTTTTATAGAAAACTCCAAGGGTAAATATTAATAAAATTCAGGCTTCAGGACTGACACAGATACCTGAAAAGATGCAGAAGCACTGGATATTATAAATAAATTAATAAATAAATAAACCTACACATAAAACCTACTTGCCCGTCCATGATGCATTAATTTCTTGTAAACTGGTATGTTGGAAATTCTGTTAATATTAAAAGCATTTTCGAGATGTTTTAAGTATTACACAGCTGAACATCTGCACTCAAATAATATTGACTATTGACCTTAACTAGCTAATCTGATGAGTCTGGAATGCTAAAAGTTTAGCACATTTATAAATTCTTTTTAGGATGAGCATCATTAATACAAGGAGATCAATAAATATGTAGTGTTCAGTATGTTCCTCCATGTACTCTTTATAATAATGAGTATACTTGACCACAAACATTGTATTTTTGAGGTTTTAGCATAGAAGATGCATGCAAGTTTTCAACCCGAAGCTGGAAATTTTAGGTTGTAAGCAGATAGAAGGGCTATCTAAGCAAGGACTTTGGGTTTTATCTAATCAATTAGATAAGATCTCTTTATCAATGGGACAACTGGCATGGACTTGGCAGAGTTTGGGATAAGCCATTTGAAGGAGAGGTTAATATTTGTGCAAGGGAAGAAGCCAAGGAGAAAAAAGTTTGATGAATCAGAGATGTGGCCTGGAAGCTTGCTAGATGAGTAAAAGGAGCAGGCAAGTTATGGTGTAATATACTGAGTGGAATAACTTGAAGGAATTCAAAAAGGGCTGTTTGGGACAAGGGGACTACATGGGGATGAAGGGCACGAAGCCTGAGATTGATTGTAATTATAAAAAAGGGCGAGAAACCATTGAGAGACCCACAAAATGTGGAAAGGACAGGTCAGAAGGGTGAGACAAAAGGGATCGCACTTCAAGAACAGGTGAGAGATTTCCTCTCTACACCTCATTTCTGAATCCATAGGAAAATGAAATGGAAGCTCTCTGAGTCACATCATGCCACTACAAACATTCTTGAGAAACCAATACTGCTCTAGTGCTAATCCAAACAAATAATAAATTACTAAGGAATTCTTATTAATGCCTGAAACTTGGATGCAATTAGTGTAGAAATTCTGTCCTGCTGAAGACCAGTGTTTTGTTATAGTAGTGCTAGACAAAATGTTTTGATTTTGTTTCAAATTGTAATTTTACATATAATCTGCTTAAAATAATATGAAGTTTTCAAGTTTTGCTTTTCAAAGAAGTAAAACTCATAAACTCATAAATAATGTCTCTCTGTGCAAATATAATTCAGCTTCCTTACATGTGTGGGGACTTGGTGTATCTTTCTTCTGAACTTTGCCTTCTGAATCAGAGGGAATGTGATGGAAAATGCTGCCTTCTCACTTTTGGTATTTCTGAATGAGAAGATCAGCTTTCATGAGTAAATCGAGTACTACAAAATAGTGCAGATACACTTTGCACATGATGCAAGCCAAGTCCTTTGAAGTGCATGCTCAGACAAGACATTAAAGTTATTGTCCTCTTCAGAGGACAGCTTGAAAATGTGAATAATGGGACTCGTAAATACATCGTGGACCAGAGATACTCTGTGTCCTGTAGCGAGTGCTCACTCTGACAACCCAAGTCAGTAGTCTTCAGTATTTTAACCTTTTCTGTCTGTCAAATGTTATTTGTAGTGGGAGTAAGGTGGACTCAAGTCATCTGAGTAATTTTTGCCTGATGGAAGGAAGTCTGTGTTTCACAGCATTAGTAATCTAGCACCTAAATTTACATGAGTTTTTTAAATTTTAGAAGCCCCCAGTCATAACTGATAATATAAAAATTAACTGTAAGCAAAACAGTAAAGAAAAAAGGGGAGAACTTTAACTAACAAACTGTTCACAGATGTATTTTGATGCATACTAGGAATTTCTCTTTAATTTTTTTTCAGATACTCATTGGCTTTTTTCTTTTGTATGTTATAAACCCTTAGAAGCTTATAGAGGCTTGAATTCATTCTAAACAGGAAGACATAACACATATAAGGACAAAATTTCTGCTTAAGTTCTGTGCTTGTTTTACCATCTGAATTTTCTAATCCATGTCTTAGAACTGCTTCACAATAAACTAAATTCCATTTTTCATTGATTAGCCTTATCCTAAAAAGTCCAAATAAACAGTTACTTTGAGTGAGACAGTCCAAATTATGTTGACTGAACTTTAAGCTGGCACCTGGAAGCTACAGAAGCCAGACTGAAAAGGCCTAAGTTACTTAAAAAAAAAAAAAAAAAATCTTCATTTATTTATTTGTTTGTTTGGTTGGTTTTTTATGTTTCCATTTTTAAGGTTATGAGTTATATGCTTTTTTAAAAAAAAATTCAGAAACACTGATCCTGATTGAACTCAGTTGCAAACAGATGTGTATTGGTGGTGGAGGTGGGGACAAGGTTCCTAGGAGGATGATAAACTCATCATGTGCACCTGCAACAATGCAGTTTAGATGGCCTTACCTTGACTGCAGCTGGAACTGGAAATGATATGAGCTTCTTTAAGTACATCAGTAGACTAAGGAAAACTTGGGGCCACTAAAGAATGTGGAGCCATGAAAATGATGTGTTACATGGAAAAACCTGAGAGTTCCTCTGTGCCTGGGGGTGCGTGGTGCATCTGCTTTTAGGCCTCCCACATTACTTGTGGCAGAGCTCAAGAGAAAGAACTATAATCTGCAGTAGAGGATGACCGAGTCTGGGACTACTCTGTAAATTGGACATATCCATAGGGCTGGCTGAGATGCATCCACCAGTGCTGAGGCAGCCTCCCAATGCCTTTGTAAAGTCATTCTCTATCTTTACAGAGAGGTGGTGGCTTTATGTAGAGGTGATTTAATGTAAATATTATATCCACCGTTAAGGCAGAAGGGCAAAACCAGGGAATGGCAGGCCATAAAGTCTTAGTCTTGGAAAGACTGTGGAGGAGGCCCTCATGGCAGCTGTGTTCAGGCACCTGAAGGACAAGGAGGAACTAGGAACAGTCAGCATTTATTAGTATGGACAAATCATACTTGACCAACCTGGTTGTCTTCTCTGACTCAGTCGTGGATAGGGAGAGGAAGACAGTAATTGTGTATCTTGAATTTAGCTAGGCTTTTGACACAGTGTCCTTCTAGCTGATCTGGGAAGGGGATGGAAAACTGGCTCAGACATCAGGATCAAAAGGCATTTACCAATAATTCAGAGTATAATTGGTGTCTGGGTGATAGTGGCACTCTTCAGGCATCAGTACTGGGACTGATGATACTTAATGTCTTCTCCTGTGACATGGTCAACAGGACAGACCACACCCTCAGGAACTGCATGAAAGGTTTCAGATCAAGGAAAGTGGTCCTGTAGGACAGGAGTGCCTTCAAGACAGACTGTGACAAGAAGGAAGAATGGAGCTATGTGAACTTCATTGAGTTCAAGAAGGACTGCACCTTCAAGTTCAAAGTCCTGCACCTGAGACAGACTCTCTCTAGGCAACACCCCATTCTGGGTACAAGCTGGCTAGAAAACAGCTTTGTAGAAAATGATGTGAAGGTCCTGAGAAGCAAACTGAACATGCTTTCTTCTCTCAAGGCGGGGAAGAGATCCATAACATATTGGGATGCATTATCAGTAGTCAGCAACTCAAAGGAATTGTAGCAAGGGAAATCCATTTAGACATAAGCAAAAAAATTTACACTCTGATAGGTGTTAGACAGTGGCATAGGTTGCTCTAGGAAGCTGTAAAAGCATTATCTTAAAAGATATTTAAAATTTGATTATATGGGCCCATGGCAAATAAGATATAACTTGGAAGTTAGCCCTGCTTTGAGCAGGAGGGTGGACTAAATACCTTCGGAGATGGAGTAGTGTAGGTTCTCAGTCTCAGTCATGGAATCACCAAATCACAGAATGGTTAAGGTTTGAAGGGACCACTGGAGGTTGTCTAGGGCCATCTCCCTGCTCAAGCAGGATACTCTAGAGCACATTACTCAGGAATGTGTCCAGACAACTTTTGATTGTCCCCAGTAACAGAGACCCCAGAGCCTCTCTGGGCAGCCTGTTCCAGTGCTTGGTCACTCACACTCATGTTCAGGTGGAACTTGCTGTGCATCAGTTTCTGCCCATTGCCCCTTGTCCTATTGCTTGGCACCTCTGAGAAGAGCCTGGATCCATCCTCTTGGTATCCTCCCTTCAAATACTTACAGACATTGACAAGGTCCCCTCTCAGTTGTCTCTTCTCAAGGCTGTACAGGCCCAGCTCCCTCAGTTTGTCCTCATAAGAGAGATTCTCCAGTCCCTTAATCATCTTCATAGCCCTCCGATGGACTCGCTCCAGGAGCTCCCCCCAGAACTGGACACAGTGGTCCAGGTGAGGCCTCACAAAAATTATTCTTAAAGATCAAAATGTATTTTTTTTTTACCCTTAACTGTTCAGATATTGAGCACTTAATTCTGAACTGCCATGAGGTACATTTGGTGCACCTCAAGAAGTTGCATGTGTGAGGGTTTAAAGCAATATAAGGTGAAAAATACCATTTTCAAACCAGCCTGTGATTTTGTGTTCTCAAAGTCTATATTTTGCATCAGCTACCTGGAGCTACATCCAGTATAGCTCCACAACCAGAAGAAATACAGTTACACTGATTCACAACTGTACTAGAGTTAAGTAGCCCTGAATAAGAAGACTGCAGCTTAACTCAACCTTCATGCTATCTTAACACAGGGAAAATGCCTCTGGGATTTCAGGCTGTCTCTGCCATGGTGCCACACTATGTATGCAGTGTCACTGTTTTAGGGAGACCACACCACACAATTATAGAACTTTCTAGTGGCTCTGACAGATGAAATTATGTTTTCCTCATCCAGGAAAAGAAATATGTAAGGGAGCTTAACTTCAATGCTTCCTAATTTTTCAGAAAAGCTCTATTGATTTAGTGGATAAGCCAATACTATGTCTTAAACTACAGGAGAAATATGCACATGCTTGATTTATTTTCCAGTAGGAAAGTCATATGGGATGAATTGCAATATTTAGTTCAAGCCCATCAATAGCAAAATCAGGACTGTAGCTGTAGATAATAAATTCGTGCTTATTCCTAGGAGGATATATTTGATAATTGAAAGCAGAGCTAGTGGTTTAACTGGAAGATGTTTGGCTAAAACTATTACATTTTTCAAGAAATTTCAGCTTTAAATTTTTCCTAGCATGGCAGAGAAGAGAATAAAGATAACTCTAAACCTTAAAATTCATCTCAATGTATTTAGAACAACTGGATTACTACATACAGTGTGAAATAATGCGAAATATTAACATGGAATATGAAATACCATTGCCAATAATATAGCTAATAAGCACAGTGAGAGAAAAAATGGTCTTCTGGTGTGTGAGACTTTCTAAGATTTCCGTGTTTTGTCATACCGAAGAGGATAAGAAGTTGAATTCTCAAAAATAGGGCATGAGAAAATAATCAGCTTCAGGTAATAGCCAACTTAAGTATTTTTTCCAATAATGTTCAAAAGTTGCACTTTAATTTTGGCCATTTTCAGATATATTTTAATGGAATTTACTTGTCAAAATGGGTAGTTTATATTTTCAAAAATTACAGAAGGAAACAATAATTTCAAAGACATCCTTCTCACAATAATACATGTATATATTTGTTTGCTTAATTCTACTTTTTTTTTTTTTAAATAATACAAAACTTCTTCCAGAAAGAAGTTTTGAATTTGAAGGATGAACGCATTTCAGCACCACTATCAACATACTCTGGTTATTTCAGGGAAAAAAAAATCTGCTTTTTTTCTACTGCTAGTAGTAGAGCTAGTGAAGAGAGGAGGGAGAGCAGGGGGACAAGGTGTCTATCTTTGCCTTCTATGGGGGATTTCAATCTTTGAATAACATTGGGCATCAGCTGTAACATGTATTAATTAATCACCTTATTTATATGTGTTTACTTTTATGATACCTCTAGAGGGAATTAAATGAATTTGACCTATTTCAGCATTTACAGCTGTGTTCGTGAAATTTTATTGTGAGTTTGAAAGTTCAAAAAGGTTGTCTTTTGTTTCAGATATTTGGTTTGTTCTATTTGAAGACAGAGACACGAGCAAATTAATCTGAAAGAAAGTTTTAAATTTGCCATTATTTTATGAGTTCTGTGACCATTTTGTATACATTCACATTTTTCACCAACAGATGACAAGTTAGGTTTGGAAAGTAAACTTTTTTTCATGCTAATATTTCCAAAACCAAAAAGGGAAATGCAGTTGCATTTGCTTTCTCTGTTTTGAAGATTGTCTAGTGCAAAAAAAATTTGGAATTAAAATCTCTGGTGTGACCAGTTCTGTACACAAATTAATGAAGAGAACAAAGAAGATACGAACTAATCTCACTTCGTAGCCTAGCATGCCATCATCACTGAGATGATCCTATTTGTACTTATAATAAAACAGATAGTCAAATGCAAATTCCTTAAAGGAAAATGAAACCTTCTCCGTATTCTTATCTGCCACTGTTAGCATTTTCTTAGCTTTCCTCCTTTCAGAACGGTCCATAGTAAACTACCAGAAAATGAGTAAAGACAATGCCTAAATTTCATGCATACTTGCATAGACCAAAGACATTATCATTGTGGTACAGAATGGGATTGGAAAAATATGCAGCCCTTGGAAATGGATTAAATGCACATACATTTTGTAATGAGTGACTGTAATGAAAGTCAAATGAATTATAATAAAATATAGAGTTTTAAAAAAGAAAACTACTCAATGCATAATGTTGCTAAGAAAACATTTAACAGTTTTTCACTGCATGCTATTGTCAAAGTAAATAACTACCAAAGACAAACTTACAAAGTGGTTTTAACTCTAATGTGATGCAGAAAGTCAGTCATTTAATTTGTTAATTAGTATTATGCCAGAAACTATCTATTCAATATGAAGCAAATATGTTTACAATCTTATCTGCCATCTGTTTAATAGATGGGAGAATACTTAGAGCTGGGATTCTCAAAGAGGGCTGTTGAAATTTTGTTCTACAATTAGTGGAGCAGATTTTTTAATTCTAAAGGAGTTTTTCATGCTCAGGGAGCACCTCTGTGAAGGAAACTACATGACAATGCTGCTGTTCAAGATTAGTGATTGCTCATAGCTGCTTCTGGCAGAAATACATGCATATTTTAAGAGATTTATATGTATATTTTAAAAAAAAAGGAAAAAGAAAAAATACAATGCATCTTTAGATTCGGAAGATTAAAGCAGGTTGTGTGAGGAGGTTTCTATGACCAGTTTTCATGGCAACACAATATATAGGTCTGAGTACTTTCAGCACTCTTCATATCTTTCTGTAATCAGCAGTTTTGCAAGCTTTCTTACAAGGAAGCCCACAATTATGCAGTACACTAGCCATTAAAGTGAATTCTCAAGGTGCTGTTTAAACTGCATATTAAGAACGGGTATTAAATCATCATTCAGGAGGTGGATGAAAATAAAAGCCTAGATAAGAGAACATCCTTCCTAGGATTACAACTTCTTTATTTTCCCTGTTTTAATGTATTTCAATTTTGAGAAGGGCTATATTATTGCCTAATACTCACTAATATTTTTGTTATTATATATTAGAAGTCAAATTTAGCCCAGAAAGAAAGGTTTTTCTTTTCTGAAAGTTAAAAATATTTTCCTGTTTAGTTTTTAAAGATCAAAAATGAGACTTAAGAAAAGTATTAATATTAATATTTAAACATGGGTTTTATAAATTTTATAATTTTAATTCTAATGTCAGTGATTTGACAGGACTGCCTTTTTGATGTAATTGATTTAATGAGTATGAATGAAACATCTATTTGACACCAAAGATGAGAGACACATTTTTAATGTAATGCTAAACTTATCATGATCCAAGGATTTTTATCTCTCACAGCAAACTTGAAACCAGGCAAATTTTCCAAGTGGGTATGAGATAAATGTAAATGATTTTCATAATGAAGCTGAACATTTTTACATTTCTTAGAATTTTTCACGTTATAAATGACTATTTTTAAGTGCATAATATTTATAGGTGAGTATTTGTAAGTGAAAAATAGTTATAGCTGCACAAATAAAATATGGTGCTTACAATGTAGTAAACCAAAACCATTAAATTTTCAGAGCAAAGATGTGCTCCTTACCAGAACAGAGAATGTTTTCAAAAAGCCTTCTTGAAAATTGTTTCTGCTTTATTTTCAATAGAAGTGATTTTGCTAACTTACTTTACTTGCCTATTGAAAGCGATAAACTTTCTGTGCAGGATTTATTTACACTCCCTTGTGTACATCTTAGTTTCCCGATACATTTGTGAGATTTTACGCAGTCATGCGTCAACAAGTGAGATGGTGCCACAAAGAACGGTGAAGATTTTGTTGGTTTACTGTCTTCTGTAGGACAGCAACACTTGAGATTTGAGCCCTAAGTCTCAGCTTTGCGTACAACACCGTTCATGCCCACTGAAGAAGTACAGTGTAGCAATCTGTTCCTGTCAAATGGAAATATTTCTCCTCTTCATTCTCAGGCAGCAGGTAAGAGCATTTCCCTTAAAACTGATTTCTCCCTCACTGCTCCTGCCCCCTGAGATAATAACAATTAATTTGTGGAGAAATTTGCAGCATAGCATCAGTTTCAAAAGGGCATTCTGAATTTTAAAGGCATTATCAGTTTTTACATTGCCGTTGTACAGAATTGTACAGAACTGACCTCTTAAGCTGCATATCCTGAAGCAGCTCGGTGAAGGGGGGAGAAGAAGGAAAGCTTTTCTGAGCCCTGGGACCCCTCTATGTAAACAACATCCTTTGTAGCATGCCCAGCTTACTCTCTTGACATTTTTTTTGTGGTACCCTTATGCGACAAGAGAAGAATTGGGTGGGGAGATCCAGCTAGTTTAGTGTAACAGGATTTTGACCCTAGTGCTTCCACAGCAGTGAATGTTTAACCCCAAGAATATCTGCAGCTGCTAAATATATGTATTTATAGAAAATGAAACAACAGCAACTGGTTAGGTCAGGAACTTGGCATCTGTGATTTGGCTGCAAAGACTTTAATATGCACACTCCATCCATTCTACCGCTCCTCCTTTTCCCTTCTTCCCCCAAAATTAATTGCATTTCTAGCTAACAAGGTTTAGTTACAGAGGCACCTGACTCCTTCAAACCTTTTGGACACAATACAAAAGTCCAGTAGTAGACATTACAGGATTAAAGCCATTGTAACATTCTAAAAATCAATTCATCTGTTCCTAATAGTGTTTCAATAGTATCCTAGTAACCTTTTCTGTGAAGCTTCATATGGTCTGTATTTGCAAACACTATTAAAAAAGGCCTTCTTGCTTTCAAAAAAAAAAAAAGCTAAATCTCTTCACTGAGCTGCTGGAGAGGTGCAGACTCCAATGTGGGCAAGTGTATTTGCCAACATGCCATATGGGAGCCATGGTTGGGACTTTTTTTTTCCTAGAATAATTAAATGTTGATGGCAGAGTTCAAATGGATCATTAAAATTCAAAAGTGTAAGAAACAGATTTTTTCTTATGTTGCTGAACGCTCCAGAGGGCTGAATAGCTAGCAGAAGTGAGGCAGGCTGCAGCAGTGATCAGCGTGTGCTGTGATGGTACTAATTTGATCATAATATAGTCATCTCTGAAGATTACAGCTATTCAATTAAATATTCTAATTAACCTGAAGTATTAGGCAAATGATACTAATTACAAATATTCTCCTGAGATTCACAGCAATGAAAATCCCACTTGCAACTGATACTTCTAGCCAATGTTTCGTAACACAATGTCCTATATCATAGGCTTTCAGAATATTAAAATGCAGTTAATTTGCCTAAACCTCATTTGTTTAATGGCATTAGCATTTTGTTTGAAATTGTAATAAACGTACATCCCGCTTTCAAGTAAAATTTAAAATGAGTGTACTCTTGGGGTAACTTAAGATTCCTGTTTACAGACCTAGCACTTTATTCAGTAAGCGGAACAGTTTGAGCTTAACTTTCAGCCATTAAACATATTGAAATTGTTTAAAAATGCTAATAATTTGTCTTTTCAAATAAGAAAAAAAAAAGGATATTTTGCAGTAAAATTTCATGATGTTACCCATGTGACCGGTTTCCTACTGTGAGGGCCCCAATGCTTGAACTTGCCTTGTAGTTTTTTAGTAGAATGTTTGTCTTTTGTAGGTTGTTGGTTTCTGTTTGCTTTTTTAACTCCCTCTCCAGACAAAGCCACAGGGACCTTCTTTATTCATTTTATGCCTTCCTCTCTGTGCTCCCTTTCACGATGCACATGGTCTCCAGGTTGGGGGTGCTGTGGCTTTTGGGGGCTCTGATTCCTGCATGGTGTTCCTGCACACCTTTCACTCGAGTGCTCTTCTCAAGTCGTTTGCAGGGACAGCCCAGCTGTTTTACCTATTGCTGCACTGAGAACATAACCTGCTTGTCCATATGAATTAGGCAGAATGTTACTTGGAAAATACAGCACAAGGTAGATCTCTTGGCTAAAAAAAACCACAAAAAAACCCCCCGGGGCTCCTGACCACCTTTTGTGGTGGGTTTTATTTGTTTGCTTGTTTTGTCGTGGCATGAATGGGGAAGACAGATATTACCCACCAACATGAGTGACTACTTAAAAAATAATCAGTTTGTAACAGTTATGGAAAAAGAACAGACAGCAGGTTTCAAGTGCTGTTTATGAGTCTCTTTTGTGCCCATCACCTTGTTAGAAGGCTAAAGGAATGGGAATGTTTCTGGCTTTCCATATATTGCCTGTTGATTCCATATGCATATGGCCTTTAAAGTAAAGAGATCACAAAAAAACGCTTCCTAGTTTTAATTTATTATATTATATTAATATTGTTGCAAAGCTTTATAAAAGTTTAACTGATATGACCAATGTCTTACTGTGATTATATTCCCCTTCCTCAGATCCTAATGTACGTGTCTGAAAGAGAATATAAATGCTAATCCTCTGCCTGGTACCTCAGCCTGTGAGGGATTGCCAAGGGCTAAAAGCAAACAAACAAAAAAATTTTCAGAATTTCAGGATTTTCAGAATCACACTATTGAAACACAGCAGTGCAAACAAAGCTAAAGCAATTTTACAGTATGAGTGACTGTAATTTTCATGTTGTAGTTGGCCAAAGTATAGTTCGGTGTTTGTGCAGGAAACACTGGAAGAATTTGCAGCAGACCAGACCTTTCCATGACGGTTTCCAAAATATAAAGAAATGCAAGTACTACTTCTCTTCAGATCTCAGAAAATTTAGAACAATTTGCATCTGAAAAGCATTGAAATCATTGGACCTAAACTTGGAGAAGAGGGAGACTGCAGAGATGGCATCATGCTGCCATATGACCTTTCATGGAGCAGGAAGGAGACACAAGGGAGCACGTAGTAAACTCAGGATAAAAGAAAATCCTGGGCAGACTGTGTGCAGCCCTTGAGAGACATGTAAGGACTGTGAGTTTTCTTTGGTTGCTCGATTTTGATGCTTTTCTTTGGTTGCTTACTTTTAACCCTTACATAGCTGTTTTTCCTTTTGTGCTGTTAGAGCTTGTTGAAATGATTAAATTCCCCTCTCTTTCCTCACAGAATTAATTGAGGGTTTATAACACCTTATTCTGAGTTGGAAGCAGCTGATAGCTTGCAACTCTTCTTAGGTCAAGCACATACATTAAGATGCACTATGATTTTGGAATAGGATATCAAATGCATTTAATCAATTTGTATTAACTCCATGTCTATATAGCAGAAATCTTGATATAGGAGAGTACTTCCACTGAGCGTAAGAAAGTTTTGGAGAAGCATGCAGAGGTGTAAAAAGAACAGAGAAGATCCGAGTAGAGTAACATGCTTTCATCTGCTCCCCTTTTTGTTGTCTGCTGTGGAGGACCAGACATATCCACTGACATGGAGCAGCAGCAGAGGAAGGGGTGCGACTCACAGGAGTGAAGCATGGCACAGCATGTACAGCTGACTCCTCAGTGAGTGCTCTTGGTGAGTCTGCTCAAACGGGACAGGGAATTGAAAATGAGGGGCCAGCTCAGAGCTTGCAGGAAAGGTGTTTCCCTGGTCTGGATCCCCATTTCGGCTATAAATCTCAGTCCTCATTTAAATTCACAGCAAAACGGTGAGATGAGCAAAGCCAAACAAGCAAACACAAAAAGGCAACAACCAAGAGAAAGCTAAGGAGGAAAAAACAAAAAAGGAAAGAACTGAGGAAGGAGGCAGCAAAAGCAGGGAAGGAGAGAGTGGAGCTGTAGAGCATGCATGTATATCTTGTCCAAAGTCCTGTGGGAACTAGCTGCAGCTCTCTAGATAATCACTGATTTGCTATGAAGAAATAAACACATGCCATTGCTGTATTAGCCCCTGAACAACACGGTTATGAATAAAATACTGTATACATATATGTTGTAAAGGAGAATGTGTTCACATTTAAATGTAGTGTAAGTGGTCAAAATGACATGGTCTTTATTTATGTGGGGAGTTAACGCAGTGATCTATAGGTACAACCTTGTGGGGCAGTGAATCTACTAGAGTGATTTACTTTTATAAAGGAAATGAATACACTGATGTAATAAAATTGTCATGTACTGCATTGATCTCCCTGCTGCAGAGTAAGTGAGGAGGAACCAAAATTTATATGAAATTAATATAAAGGAATAATAACTGAACAAAAGTTAATATGAAAGAGTAAGGTACATATTTACAAAGGAAATAAATACAGTGAAGTGATCCGCTTTCATAAGGGGAAGACATGTAAAGGAATCAGTTCCACACCTACAGAACAAGGAAGCTTGGTAGGTCATGCTTTGAAAAGTAGGGAACATGTGGAGCAGTTCAGAAAGTACAGTGACAGGAAACATAATTATATTATTAATTTTTGGACTACAAATATTACATGGCAAAGACCTGCCTGTCTATGCAGCTTAGTGGAATCACAGTCAGGGAAAGAAATGATGATGATATGAAAATGAAGGGCTTGCCCAATATGAAGGAGACATGGAACAAACACAAGCTGCTTTGTGGAACCTGCAGGGCATTTGGGCCATCACCAGTAAAGGTCATCAGAATGATTTCCTCAGTCCAGCTGGTGCAGATGCTGGGGTTTCCTCCATGTCATCCACTGTATAATCAAAACCAAATATCTCCCATGAAAAGATATGGGTGATAACAGTTATCAGTTGTAATGAAGGCAGGATATCAAACTGAATAAAATGGAGAGTAAGGAGTGAGCCAATCTGGGAACTTGTAGGTTTTCTACATGTAGCCAAAGGCCTGCTTAAGTCAGTGACCTAGATGATTAAGCCTTATTATCAGACTGGCTTTATATTTAGTCTATAACAGTAGTTCTAAGGTAAACAATATCATAAAGTAAAAGCCAGTTCTATACAAAATCTTGAGTTCTTGGTTTGACACAGAGATTTCCTGTGTGGGAGGGGTGTAGATATTGTGGCCCACGTGTACTGAAGGTTGGGCCATTGGATGTAGTGGTCTGTACTAGCCTTAACTCTTCAGTCAGACCCAATCCTTTCTTGCTTCCCATCACAAGAGATGGAGAAAGGGGGTAAAATATATGAGACAAAAAAGAAGATCTCTGCTTCTGAAACATTCATCCCTGCCTTCAATCCTGACCCCATCAGAGGCCTTTCTAAGGAAGAGAGGTTAGTCCTCAAAAGCCCTCACCCTTGTCATGTCTGGTTGTGTTGATCCAAAACAGGATAAAGAAATAAGCAATGTGACTGTCTGCAAGATTCTAAATGAGAAAGGTCGTAGACAGCAGGACCAACTAAGGGCAAGTCTTGATGCATCTGACCTGCAGAGTCACTTCAATAATGGGCATGGAGAAATCTTCTAAAAGTCCCTAATCATGACCCAGAAACTTTCTGTTGTCTTTCATTCCCAGACAGAGCTCCATGCACTCCAGAAGCTCTCTCACCTAAAGGAAGATTCCTTCTCCTCATAAAATAGTTTGGGTTGGACGGGACCTTAAAGCTTGTCTAATTCCCTCCCTGACATGAGCATGGAAACTTTCCACTAGACCACATTGCCTGAAGGCTGAAGCACCCTGGCCTTCCCATCTTCCCATCCTGAATCCTGTCCTTCCTCAGGAGCCTGTATGCCCCCCATTGCAACACTCCAGTCATGGGAGCCAACCCACCACATCTCTGTGATTCCCAAAGGATCACCACGCTGCCACTGCACAAATTCATTGTGCTTATTGCCTACACTGCATACATTAGTATACAGTTTTCCTCTTCAGAATTCAGATACAAAGAGACATAGAAGACGGCTACAGGATGCTTGATGTAAATAGGTAGTCTAAATAAAATTTTGAGTGATGATCAACAAAGAAATTGCAATTTAATGCAACAATGTGCTTTTAAAGTAAAATACTACAAAGCATGAAAATAGATTCCACTAAATGGAAAGCTGTAGATCTAAAACTACATACCTTTGTAAGAAGCCATGTTAAACTAGAGTTAGTCTTTCTAGCTCACCCTAAATCTGAATCTTAACCTTTTGTGTCTGCCAAGTCTCTTGAGGACATCCGTTTTATGCGATAAGTAAGTGAAGCCTTTCCTTTTTCTGTAAATTCAGTATGATTTAGTGCTTTGAAATACTATAGTAATGTAATGTGAATAAATGAAACTGTTCAGAGGGGCAAACCTAGAAAGCCATGTCACAGAGATTATTGGCAGTGTTATAATTCTCACAAAAAATCAAAGGTTAACTTGTCCTTTCTCCTGGCACTACAGCCTGCACAGAGCAACAAAGCTATGGAAAGAATTTCCTGGGGCATCAAGTCAAGTTTGTACACATTCATGGAAAAGCATTTCATAAAATCCTGTTTATCCAGATGAAGGTTTTATACTCATATGCCCTGGGTGTATTGCATGCCCTGCTCCTGTTGGAAGGCTGTTAGGGAACAGTGACCCAGAGCATCTTCAGTAGTTGTCAGAGACTGATCCAGATCACATATCTGGGATGACAGTTTGGGTTTGGATATCAGACAAGTTCTAGCAGGTGATTAACCCAAAGCCACAATGAGCCCTTTGGTAAATTCTGGATTCTGTTTCAAACCCCTTTCCTAAATTTTGGAGCAGCCCAAAGTAGGATTATGGGCAGCCACCCATCTCTTAATAAATGCAGGCTTTGATGAGTGTTTTGTGGAATAGTTTCATTGTGGTGTTAGGAGGGATTGCTTTTCAAGAGATTGACTCTTTAAAAAGAAATGAAGCTAGTGGAAAAAACAGGCATTCTTGATAGCTTTATTTGATTCTCTAGCACGTGAAATGTTAATGGGGACCACTCTGGACAGCACCTTATCCTTTATCTGCAAATAGCTGAAGCTTTATCAATTTTATTTTCAACTTTTTCTAAATTCCCCTAAAATTTCTAATTCCCCTTTCTCAAATCATAGCTTTCTCTCTCTGATGCCACTCCAGTGACCAGCAGGAATTACGATCATAACTTTGTTTCCTAGAATGGCAGTGTTTTGCCAAGCAGGCCAGCCAAATTGTTGCCTCTGATGATTTTTGGCAGTGAGTTATCAGTCTGTAGGGTCACAAAACTAGTGCATGCATAACTAAATTTGTCTAAGGGAAAAATACAACATTCAAGTAACACTTTTAACCCACATATCATGAATTTTTAATATTATCACACTGTTTGCCGCTTCCAAACACCTGCTACAGCCAGAAATTCAGGGATTTTTACCCAAAGTGAACTAGACCTCTATACCACCTCATTTTAGTACTAACATATGCCCTCTTAAAATGTTTATATGTGATTCATAAAGAGTATGTTCATTCCATTGTGCATACAGGCACATATGAATTTGGGTGCGCGTATATAAATTGTGTGTGTGTGTGAATATTTAGCTATGTACCTCCATCATAGTAATTTAAGGTTTTGTATCTTTTTTCTAGAAAAGAAAACCTTATAAATAGTCTGTTACTTGTCTGGACACTCACATGTAGCACAGGGCCTGCAATTATGCAACTATTTTGAAAACAACCCCCAGTCCTCTAAAATAACAACTGTGCAAGTGATGCAAGGAAAATAATTCTACTCAGAATAAAATCAGTATGAAATCAGGCAAGTGTGAACGCCTGCAAAGTAACTATTTTGTTACATCTTTTTATGACATAATTATATTGATCTGAAAGACACTCATCCAGAACCACAACCTTTTATACCCTAAGAAAAAACCTGTATAATCTTTTCAATCACTTGATATTCATGGTCTTACTCAAAGGTCTCTGAATATGTCATGTGTGTAATACCAATGCAAAATTTGGCACTATAGTCACTACCAGCAATATGTTTCAATAAGGTAATTTTCTTGCTGCCTAAGAACATCAGCAGGGTGCAATCCTGAACAAAAACAGACTATGACATCTTATTCAAGCATACCTCTGGAGGACAAAACTATACTTTATTAAAGGAAAATGGGATTTCAGGATTGTTTTGACAAGCGGTAAAAGCATGTACCTCACTTTACATACAGTAGAGAGTTTTAAATTCAAAGTGCTTGTGTAGCCATCGTTAAGTAAAGGCTGGAAGAAAAATTCTGCCATAGTAACTGGGTTATGCAAATATACAAATAAAGTCTAGCAATCTATATTGTATGGATTTTTTTACTGGCCTACATGGTAGAAACTAAGATGTAAAATATAATTTTCCTTCTTTTATCTGTAAAGAAATCCTTTTATTTATACTTAAGAAGGAATGCTTATTCTTTGTATAGTTAGCATAGAGATCCTTTTTAATATCAGATATGAGCATTCATTTCCACCAAGTATGTTCCGTTTTCTATTTTGTTTTTATATTTTGCATTAAAATCTTCATCTTCCTGTGTTCCACACCACTTCCACAAGTTATTATTATGGTGGAGTGTCTTTTTAAGGGAAGGAGAAACAGTCCAAATGTGCTTTTTAAAAAAAATCCTAAATTTAATTAAGTATATACATTTTAGTGTTGGATTGTCCCTAGAGTATTAAGATACCAGGTAAGATACTGAATAGTGCTGAACGTGTCTCTTGTGAGATACTAAGCACGTGGTGGTGAGAGATTATAAAATAATAGATTTTTATCACTAATTTCAGCACAAACAGAATCAGTGCTTAGGACCATCTGCCTTCCTCTAGGGTCATGTTTATGCTTACACTTTTAAGTGGTTGGTGGCCATGTGTAAAATCTGTTCTTAAACTTGAAAAACACTGATATAGTGCTGTGTGCATTAGAAACATATTGATATGGAGAGCATGAATTGAGCAGTTTGGCAAGATTGCAAGCTAAGAGGAGGCTGTGTCATTATAGCTCTAAGTGAAAACATCAAAAAAAAAAAGTCACTGGTACTCCCTAACATTTGTACTATAAATTACCACCAGATTTGTTGACATTTGTTTATCTGAAAACAGATTTATGCTCTGTTATTTCAAATCTGTAATGTTTTGTTGCCCAAAAGCAAGCACATTCAGAATGGTATGCAATATGACAAGCATGTCTCCTGGTGATGCACTGTTAGAGTGGATGTAGTACAAGACTGAGCATACTTAATATACACAGTGCCAAGGTTATTTGGAAGATCCTAGCCTAATTTATTTGACTAATAACACTATTAAGCAGCTAATAGGGCGATTTTAACCAAACTGAAATCTTCAAGTTATACAGCTTACCTCAATTATCACCTCTGTCAGATGAGAAATTATTGATGGCTGCTTTGGACTAATCTCCTTGAAATCCATACTACACTTTATTACTGCTGTTTCTGCATATTCAAAATGCCCATCAATGCAAAGGGAAAATGTCATCAGCAAACTGGAGGCTTGACAGCAGGACTGAAAGGGATGCATGCTAAAAGAAATAACAGTGATGGATGCTTTAGCATAGCTGTGGCTGTTGAGGTGAGTGATGTTGGGCCAAGCACAGTTTGTAAACTGATTTATTTTCATTTTCATTTTCCTTTTCTTTCCTTCAGAAGAAGCACTACTTTAAAAAAAATTTTGGAAGATGCTAAACTCAGCTTTAATTTTTTTTCTTTTTTATTTGTATCTCCCTCCCTAAGGAAGTTATAAGACTATTTATGGATAGACTGCTGAGGAAGAAGAAAATGAGTGTTTTTACTCTTTGGACTTGCATAAAACCTTTGCAGACACCCCTTTAGTTGCCATGTTTGAGTAGTGACAGCCAGCAGCTTTGCTAAAGGCAATTTACTGACAGAAATATTTTAGTTTATGATTTAGTTTTTTTATATTAAATTTTATTGTCATTTGATTTTTTTTCTGCTTTCACCATTGGTCATTCCACTAGATACTTGTACATCACTCCCTCCCCAAGACTAAAAAACACCGTATATTCACAGCCAGGTACTACAGAAAATGGAGAAATGTCTAGGAGAAATGTCACATCCTCATTGTCTCTGTGCTTTTTTTCCATCTGTGACCTTCCATCCAGGCTCACCTGGTACTTTGCTTTTAGCATGGTGTCTTCCTCTTCATGTCAGTAACCAAACTATTTAGTAATCTATGTTACAGCCAGATTCTGGCATTCTGCAGTACAGTTTCATGATTCTTCCAAATATTTGACAGGCGTGTTTGAATTATGTATTGGGGAAGTGAATTGGGAAGGCTCTCAAAATTATCAAATGACAGAAATTAGCACTTGGAAAAAAAATATGTATACAATAATACATATATGCAAATACTGAGGTAAAGTCCAGTGCCTGGTATCTTGCATATGACTAAAATATATTTTTCTATGACAAACTTATCTGTATTTAACTGCATACTTAAACATTGTGGAAGAAATAATCATCTTGACCTCTAGTAATGAGCAATGCTTGTGTTGAAATGTAAGGATTTATACCCTTGGCATTTCTGTATTTGAACTAATGAAACCAAAGAGGTCACTGTACTTTCATATAAATGCCTGGACTAATATATTTTCACCTATTTTTTAATATTGACCTATATTGTGCAATTTATAGCAACCCATTTATTGCATAAACTTCCAAAAGACGGACTAAACAGCCAAAGCTGGTAAACCCTCTGCAGGTTTTAATGATGGAAATCTTTTTTATAGTCTTTGAAAGAGCACAGCACACATATATGGATGGCAATGAAAAACAGTTTGAAGGATAGGAGGTGCATATATTTGGTGGGGTGGAAATGGGTAAGGAAATACACATATTTTTCCAGGCACCAAGAGTTTAGCAGCCTTACCATTTTCAATTACCAAAACCTTGAATCTCATCTTTCTGTCTTTGTCTCCACTTAACGCAGTAAGAAATTTTAATAAAAAGCAAAACCTCACTTAATATGATAAGTTAAAAATGCATATTTCATTTTGGTTTTTTAAGCCCTGAAATTTAAGGCCTAGTGATGCCTGTGAAGGGGAAGAGGTGGGGGGTAAAGGAGAGGAGAAACAAATATGCCAAAAACCAGAAGGCTAAAGCAAAGTTAACTAAAAGGTATGAACAGAGTAGCAGCAGTGAACAAGAAATTGGAAATAGGAAAAAAGCTTTGCAGGACTGAGCAAAAAAGGGTTAGGACTGAAGAAGAGGTGTGCTAGCAGAGGTTAGTCTCAGCACTATGAACTCCTCCTTCTGTGTGGTTCTTGTCATGCCTTTTCTGAGTAGAGGAGCACCACTGCAGCAAAACAGATACCTGAAGTGGTGCCATGATGATTTTTTGCCTTTTCCTTCATACCCCTGTTATGCCTTTTTACAACTTCTGTATTCTTAGTGCTTTTTGCCTACATTTTTGGACTTGTTTGTCAAACCAAGAGACAAAACATTTTAGAGGTTTCGTTCGTAGTTAGGGATCAATATGCCCCAGACCCCAAGGTCCTCTCCAGAACACATTTTGTAAACTAAGAAAGAACCATCCAGAGGGAGGTTCCTTGGGGAAGGGGGCTCATTCTAATCTCTCAATGGGGAATTTATTATAGATATGCTAATTAGTAAAACCTATAATGCTATATCAGATCTTTTGGTAGGAAATGTGGTGGGCATTGAGGTACATTCAACGTGGACGTAGTACACCTAAGGATCCTTAAAATAAATACCAAGGTAAAATCCCTTTTTCCCTTCTGTGTTTGCCTCTTGATTTTAAGACCAGGAAAAGGCATCAGAAGCATCAAAAATTCTGCCTCCAAATGAAAAAATAAAATAATCTGCAATATCTGGCTAATCTCTCAGGTTGAAACAAAGGAAATCTGTCTAAAAGTCTACAAGTTTATTCAGTATGTGTGAAGTTAAATGCTAACTTCATTCTTTCAGGGGTTATTGAAAGATATATATTTGTGGTATCTTGAAAAATATCTAAAGAAACACCTGTATATTACCAGAAATTTTGGAAAAATTACAATTCACTCACAATTTTGCTGCATATTATCCTTTTATCCTAGCTCTCAGAAATTCTAATGAAACCCTAATTTTTAATGTCAACTTAATCCTGAGATTTTGCATAGTACTTCTCACAGACTGTAGCAAAACCATGTCTTGTTAGAAGAACAGTCCTGAAGTGTTATGATATAGTGCAATAGTGTTGCTCAGGGATTGTGAATAGAATGATATATAGCCAAAATCTTTATAAAATTAAAGACAGCCTAGTGTTAAAGTCCATATTTTTATTTAGGCAAACTATTACTCAGTCACACTCTTAGGAGGTTCCCTACTTCTGCTTGGGATATATAAGGCACATTACTTTTTCAAAGGCCTTAGAGGACAGTTTCTGGAAGGGAAATCTCTGATCAGGCTCAAGTATTGTTACTGATTTTGAGTTATCACAAATAAATATTAAAACATGCAAGCACTCTGAAAGGATTAATGTGGTCACCAACAAGAGGGTTATGCTGGTGGAAGGGCAAGAGCTCAGCCTAACTCACATATGGAAAATAGCTTGGAGATGAAAGCAAACCTGTGTGGTCCAAGCTGTCTATAAGCTACTTTATGTAGAAATCTCATAGCTCTCACATATTTAATACAGCTCCACAAGGATTGTATTATAGGCTCCAAGAGATTCAGATAATTAAGAGCCTTTGTTTACAGCAGGCATGCAGGGGATTGCATTCCACCAGAACCTACCAAAACACAAGGATTTCTAAACGTGGGAGAAACCTCAACTTCTTTAATTTAGGCATTGCTTCCTCCAGTTGATGTCAAAAGCTTAGTTTTATTGTCATTAGTTATTACAAGCATAACTACAATTTCCATGTGACATTTGATGCAATAGAGTTTATTTCCACTGAATTAGACCTTGTCTCTACCTAGAAGCCAAATAATAGATCATTCTTATACCCCAAGGCTAAAAAGGGAAGACATGCTCCTACCACATGCAAACTTCCCACCTAATTCTTACATTCAGTTTTCCTCATGGTTTTTAATAATACTTTTCACTTTCAAATTTGTGAATGGGATTTGGAACTAGAAGTGCTTGAAATAATAAGTAATCTTGTTCGCTTGATATTTTCATCTCAATTTTTTGAATCATGTGTTTCAGACAATCCAGAAAAGGCTGAGATAAGTATCCCAGCTTTTGAATGTTCATCCAGAGGAATCAAAATTAAAAATGGTGGCTATTACTGGGAAGTGTGCTTCCATATAAATTCGATTCTCTAAGAATAGCTATAGCTGTTGTATCACCCTGGTATGACAGAAGCACCAGGTGGGGCAGCAGAAGGAATTAATTGACCTATTGATTCACAATTTTATGGCTTTACTTATGATATATAGGCGATATATATATATTCTGATGTATATGCATCTCGTTTCTTATGCATCACAGCCCAAAAATACCGTGTGTTTATGCTGCATACAGACGAAACAGTCAGAGCAAAGGTAACTTGCCTAAAAAAGATCTAAAGCATAAATACAAAGAGGCAAGAAGTTGCTCAGAAGAAAACATGTCCTTAGAGTTGGTCAAATATAAATTAAAGTTAATAACTTGCAAAGTAGATCACCGAGTGTCTTTGGTGAAAACCCTGTTGTTGGTGGTGACATCAGAACAGTTAAGCCTTTAATTTACCAGGCTAAATAAACCAAATATTTTTTATTTATTTCTGCTTTTTTCTTGACTTTTCATTCCTATACCCATCCTTCATATGTTTTATTGGCAATTTATAGTCTGCAGAAGACACCAAAGCCTTAGCAACAAGATCTTCTGATGTACAAACAAAATGCATTTAATTTGACTCAGTGTATTACAAGCATTATAATCCCTCTTCTGATTTCAACATGATCGACTAATCTCATCTGCTCAGAGGGATAAGCCTTGTCTCAGCCATGATGACAGGCTTAGAGAATGATAAAAATTAGGGCATTCTCACAGATTATATACTGTAACAACAGATAAGGCTTATGAATAAAGAATTGACTACAGGTGGTTATTTGTAGAAATGTACTAGATTAAGGGGTTAATGTTGGAGACGTACAATGTCATTTGTAGTTAAATCATAGATACACACAAGTGTGGGAAAATCTTTCTCGCCTGTGTAAACATCAGGAGAGATGAAGCAAATTTCATAGCTCATTCCACAAGCAGTCAGAATGAGCAAGTACGTTCCCAAAAAAGGGATAACCCTAATTTGCACTCTAGAAGTTCCATTTTGATAACTACTTGTCTTGGGCAAAACAGAGAGGCAAAAGAAATTGCCTGAGGCGAGACAGCAAGAGAAGTACTACTGTGGTTTTTTGTAACTGTCTGGAATGCTTCAGCTTAGTCCCAGGTAAATTTAGTGCTGATGATTCTTCTGTTTGGATTTGTAAAGAACATATGGTAGAGCAATAATGGAAGAGGTGTGTGAGGCAAAGGGTAAGCTCCCTGACCATTGAGCAAGACTGCTAGATACACACATCTTACCAGCAAATGCTAGCCTTGGGTGATTAAATCTCAGTACATTGCTGTGAAAAAGTAATGAAACCCATATAGTAACAATGCAGGAAATGCAATTACATGCCATCTGCATGCTAGATTCACATTCAATCTTCCTGGGAAAAAAAATCTCAAACCTGACACACTTCTTCAATCTGTTAAGCTTAAGAAAATGAAAGGACAAAGTAAGCAACAATTATTTTTCTAACAGTTTTTATCATTGCTTTATAAAGCACTTCCTGTAGATCATATTAATATCATGTGATGTGAACTGATCTGCAGACACTTGACAGAAACATCTGTGGAGCAAGGATTAGGTTATCACAATGTGACACATATTACTTCAAATAATTACTTTATTAATATTAATACATGATATATCAAAAGTAACTATGTAATTAGACACCATACATATACAATATAGGGCAAAAAATCATCTCTACCTTTCTGAATTATTGTTACTTACCAAGTATTCTAATCTTTTTCTTAACCTCCTAAATAAACAAACAAAAGATCTTCCTTCTGTCCCTCACTATATTTAACTGATAAGTGGTTATTTACTTTTTTGGATTTGGACTCTGCATTCTGAATATCTCAGGTTAAGAAAGAAGAGTCCTATTTAATACTTACTATGTGATGGCAGAAAAATTAATTTTTCTATCCAGTCATTGCTGAAATTAATAGGTGACTACAATCCTGGATGCATTTTTTTTTCTACAAAGTTAATTATCAGAACATTTAAAAGCAACAATTAATGAATAGGACTGAATTAATTATCAGAATGAAGCACCAAGGAAACAAGTGGTTGTACCTTGCAAAATAACAAAGATAATACTAATTTACAAGAATATTGTTTCACGCCCATAATCTACTATGAGTAGATTTAGAGATAGGGGCTTGCATTATTAAGAGTTTAAGTTTAAACCACTTGAACTTAATGCAAACTGAATGAGCAAGCTGGAGAGACCAAATATCCGTTTTGTTTCCATAGGAACTCCTCCCACAGAAATCTGCCACCAAATGCTCGTTGGCAAGTAGAAATGCTCCCAAAGAGCATGTCTGGCAGCACGCACACCCGGAGTTCCCCTGTTGCTACCTTTCTCTCACCAGCAGGCATGTGCAAACCAGCCTGTGAACAGCCCTGGAGAAGCAATGCCCCAGACAGCAACAGACACGTCAGTTCAACCAAGTAGGTGTGCCTCTTATCCAGAGTAATTGATATGTACTGCTGGGAATGTGCTCCCCAGCAATCATCCTACTTAAAATGTGCACGTCGTCTTTCTAGGATGCCAATTAAGTGCATCCTTCTGCAGTCGCTGACACTAGATTAAACCTTACGGTTTAAACAAACATTAGAACTGCATAAACCAGAAACAGCATGACAACTCTGACATTTTCCTGGCTCCTATGGCATTGCATCACTGTGCCACGGTACATAAAAATGCTATGATGTAGCATTTTGCTAAAGGACATCTTCTTTGATAAGTGTCATGTACATCGACACCACATGACAATGCAGTCTCCTGATCTGGAAATACACGTAAAGACTTTTTTAAAATGCAATTATAAAAATGCAATGAAAAACGGAATTGAGGCTGCAGATTGATGATAATACTGTAAGGAAGGTTTATAGAAAATGCCTTAATGGTTTCATAAGTTTAACTCACCTATGAGTATAGAGTTCATCTAACTGGGTGAGAACATGACACTAGGAGTAATATGATAATGAACTAACATCGAGTATTAAAGAAGTAAAAATTTAAAAGCATCATTTTCAAAGAAAGATTGGAAGAACTTGCCAAAATCTGGAGTCTGAGGAGAAACAAGTGAGGAGCATCAATATAATTTTAATATAGTTTTGGTTAAATGGATTAAAATCCTGTGCTTGAAAGTGTCTCACCCGTAGTACATCAATGACATCTGTTTCTGCTAACTCTGGTATATAAAACTCTTGTCACTTTGCAACTGCAAAAGAAAATAATAAGTCTTAAGTTAGTGCTAAGAATTAGTTTATAACAGAGGTGACAGTCCCAGGCAGCTGCTGCTTCTACTGATCTGCCAGAAATTTTGTAGGCGTGCCTGCTTTTTTGACTCATGGATTGAGAGAGCAGCCCCTGGAAGCTGAAGGATTGCAAATACAGGAATGTCTTGGGCTGTTATCTTTGGATCTAAGTAAGAATGGAAAGCACTACAGCTCTTCAAACTGCAGAGGTTGATTTAAGGCACTTCTGTTCACATAGATTCCTGAGATCTTTCTCCAACTGTGTATATTTATACTGTGCTGACAGACACAGCAGGTAGGAGTTTTTGGGGTGAGGGATGTCTTGATCACCTTTCCTCTAGCTGCCCCTGCTACCTCTGAATCAAGAAGATAGAGACAACTGAGAGCCTTGCACTTAAAACCTTTAATATACTCATGACATTTTTTCGAAAATGACCATACACCCTTCAGGAATGTGCCAGCAATTCAAATCATATCACAGCTTAGGAAACTCACTGTAACTTTTCCAAAAATCTTATGAATAACCTGATCCATTTCAACATGACTACATACAGAAGAGAGATTCTGCAGAAACACATTTGATTTTCACTTATCTCAAAAATATACTACAACTTAGTTCAAAATTAAAGGCATTTTTCCCTTTTCCCAATCATTGTGAAATGGAAGGTTGAAACTGAGATTTCCTTTTTCCATGTCACTACATATTATAAATGCAGCACAAAGGAAGAGACTAACACAACTGTGGATGTGCAGCAGATAAATCTAGCTATTGTAGTTTCCCATAACACCTTTGACTAGTTAAATCAAAAGAAGCTATATAAAGTCAGGCTATTTTTCAGTAAAATATATAAAGACTTGAAAGTAAGGTGCTTACATAGTCAGACTACAAGCAACTGCAATTTAAATTCCAAGTCGCCGGAAAGCAACCGCATCTGTAGCAGGATAAATTTTTGAGTCCTCCCCTGATCTGTCTTTCCAGTTGCAGCTAACACCAGGCAAGTACATGCAGAGCCCCTGTGCAGAGTAAAGGAACATCTGAAATCTGCATTAGCTCACTGATATCTCCAGTGAAAGCTAGGCCTAAATATCAGATACTTCTATGTCTTGCTGCTCTTTAAAGTTTGAAAACAAGACATTCCCTGTCTTCCAAGATCTTGCCATAAAGCATCAAACTTCTTGTGTAAAGAGAAGATGGTTTGTTATATATCTGAAATTTTTATTCAAGCCCTAAAGACTTTTGTTGAGGGTATAAAATAAGTAAGAATGTCTATGGGGAATCATCATCTCTTTGTGGCAGGCAAGAAATTCCAAACATGTTTAGTCTGTTCTGCTCTGTGCTCCTGGAGAAAAGGTTGTATTTCCTTTTTCAGTGCCCATAATCTTTTTAGAACCTTTTCTTTATTGAGCCCATAAACATCACAGTGAAGCTGCAAATCATCATAGTCTGCAGAAACTCCATCAAGGAAGCTGTAGAGTAAACGATGCTGAAAATTTGACGTTCACAACAATAGGCAGTTGACTAACCTCATGGTAGCATGTATGACATCTGAGGTATTCAAAGATAATGCAGAGGACTCTATAATGGATGTCATGGTCTCAATATGACTTGGTCAATCCACAGGACCAAGATTAAGGAATCTTAAACATATACAAGTTCCCTACCACTGTTCTTCACTAGTCTAGTTTTGTTGACACAGCCTTCTAATTACGCAAGTGCCTTCAAAATGTCTTGTTGACAAAGTCAGTGGCTTTTCTGATTTTTGACAGAACTTGCCAAGTCTGAAGAAGTCAAATATGAAACTGTATTATAAAGTGAAAATCTTTAGGAAGTTAAGCAAAGAAATGAGAATGATCACAACAGAAAACATCCTCCACTTTGCAAAGAACTTGTCTGCCATACATAATTTCAATGTTCTAACCTTTGAATGATAGGACTATAAACAAAATTGCTTTTTTCAGATTCATTGGGTGCTTTGGTTGTTTATATATCCTTTGTGCAATCTGGTGTTACATTGGGGATATACTGCATTTTCATTTTGGAGACTGCAAACATCTTGTGTATTATGCTGGTCAATAACCATAAGAAGCTGGTAGAATTCTCCATTAACATATTTTGAATATTGATTTTTTTAATCAAAGATTTAACATATTTTTTAATAGATAGACTGTAACAAATAGAAGAATGATTCTATAAAATAGATGTAAATTATATCAGCAAATATAGATTTGTTTTATGGAGAGAAAGACTTTTTTATAATGTAATATTTACAACTTCTTAGTGAACTGATTTAAATGTTACCACTAAACTTTCCAAACTAATTTAGGAATAGTCAAGGAATTTAGGTGCCTAATTTCTATTAACATCTCACAATTGATTGACAATTCAATTTCTGTCTTCCTTTGCTAATCCCATCAACCATCATTAAGTTTTCTTATTATTCTTAGAGTGAACCATGGAAACCACAACCTTTATTTTCACCCATTTTTATTGTATTTTGGAACCATTTGATTTTATATTACTGAAATCATGAATGAGTATGACTGTCTGAATAAACATGATTATTAATAGATGGCAGAAATAGAAATATAAGTGAAGCAACAACACTATTAATATGCTTGTTGCTCAGAGCGGCAAATGTTTAAAAAGACATAAGAGCCAAGGCAGTTACACTGTGCAATATATGTGTTTATAGGTTACAAATTAAATTGCCATCATTTGCCAGCCATAACTTCATGGTGCTGTAGAGAACACCAATCTTCTGAGATACGGAGCACATAGAAATTGTTGAGATGCAGCAGTTCCTACTACATTTGGGAGGAAAAAAAAAATCACGAATGGGTGGCATCCAAAGTGTGTGGGTGGAGTATCATGCATAAAATTCAACTGCTTCTTGCAAAAAGATCAAATGAAAGGAATACACAATTCATTTTGTTGGTATTCCAAATAAATACATGGCTCTACAAAATTAGAATCAGAAAAGAAATGTTAATTTCTATCCTAAAACCTTAGTAAGTACTATATCTAATCTCACTGAGGAGTTTCACTGAAATATCTCTTTGGATGGAGGCAGAGCTTGGCTTTAATGAGTATTTCAGAAATTTGATTGCTTGCAGAGAAGATTCTCAAAGTAAAATCAGACAAAAGAAAAGTGACAAACAAGCAGGGGTCTGTTAATTAATCTCCTGGCCTTGTCAGATGGAGTACAAGAAGACAATAAAGTATAGAACTTGGAATGTGGTAAAATGTTTATCTCATTACTGAACAAAAATATCAGATATAGTCAAGCGAAGACCAAAACAAGAAATTATAAAAAAGAGCAGTGTAAAAGAGAAGTACATGGGAGGGCCATTTATGAAAGGTGCTGATTAAGACCAAGTTTGAGAACAGTATTTTTTGGTGTATATTTGGGTCCACAAAAAACTGTGTGTGTACTCTCAGCTTAGCACCATATTAAATCATTACCATAGAGATAAAATTGTATAAGAAATTTTTCTTCTGTTATCAAACTTTTGAGAGAACTTTCTTTCTACTACAGAACTTTTAGATTTTTCAACTTTCCAATTAGTAATCCCTCAAGAAGAACATGGCAATTTAAAAAAAAATTTAAACTTCATTGTCAACTGATATAAACTTGAGCAATGAGGAGAACAAAGCAAAGACCTAAAAATTACCCAAAGCCATCTACATCAGCAAATGTCAAGAAAATAGCTGTACTACAGCTGAAGAAAGGCTAAAGAGTTGTGCCTTTTTTTTTCAGATCACAGTTCTTCCTCATCTTCCTCAACCCTCTATTTAACTCTCAAACATGAACATGAATATAACTTTCTTTTTCTTTATATGGATTAAAAATGTGTGCTTTTTAAAAATATTTCTGGAGATACAATATCGAAGAGGCTACTTTTCCCCTACCCAAATGACCCAATGCATGGTGGCTGCAAGCACCAAACCCTGTGCATCAAAGCACAATTATTAAAACTTCTGTGGTCATATGAGTCAAAGGGGCAAACAAAGGAAAGAATAAAAGCAAACTCAGGTATCAGAATATAACAATAGTCAATTACATTAAACTGCCGTAACTATGTGGTTTAACACCAATTAACTGAGTATACCTTGTCAGTACTCAGTGATGGAAGCATTGGTCTGGAAGACCAGTGGCTGGTTTGGTTGGAAGATCTGTGGCTCATTCACAGGTGTTCTGGGAAAAGGTAGCTACTGTGTCCCTTTGGGCCCTTGGCTGTGCTACAGGAGGACAGTTGCTGTGGCATGTTGGAAAGCTTGAGGAAGAACAGGGTCTCTTGGGGGATTTAGCATTGAATTCCAATTGATTTCAGAAAGTCTGTACAATTCTTTTGCATGGAGTCTGTCTCAGTGGTAAAAGAGAACCTGCAGTCAGGAGTGCTGGAAGCTGAATTAGCCAAAGTTTCATGGAGGCACATCACTGATGTTCATTAAGACATGTAGACTTACCCAGGAAGCTTTTGAAATAACCTGCTGTCTGATGGTTTACCTTAGAAAACTTTTCAGACCATGCATGAAACTCAGCAGTCATATGCCAGACTATACAACTGGTAACTAACAAGAGGCAAGAAATCATGCATTTTCAAAAACAAAAATGACCTTCAACATTTTATTTCCATTTACTGTTTTGCTTCTGGCTTCTATGCCACAAGTACTGACAAACTTGTTTTCAGTAAGAAGTTGGTTCCACTAACAAGTCACTTGCAAACTTCTTATGTATTATTGTCTCATTAAAAGAAGCAGATTAGAAATTTAATTATTCTCTTACATATGAACAAAACATTAGAACAATATGGTCTCACATGCCCAATAAATAATCACACAAAAAAAGCAAAAGACTTCCAGAGCAGAGCAGTGAGTGTATGCTTATTATTGCCAAGGGTGCAGCAATAACCTGTGTGCTTATTGGCTTTTAAACAGCATTAAATAATTGCAAACCAAACCCAAACAACCATGGAATATTTGCCTCTTGATCTAGACCACTGTTAGCTAAATAGTCTGATACTAACCATCATTAAAATATTAATCATACATAAAGCTGAGGTACCTGGTAAAATAGAGTATTTTAAGTAATTTTTTTAGAGATGTGTCTCCCATTGAGATTCATCCTAAAAATCATTCCAGAAGGTTAGTCACCTAAGGTGAAATCCACTAAAATAGGCCAGAATTAAGAAAAGCTGTATTATTTGCCTCTTACTCTTTCCTGAAAAGAAAATCAAAAGTCATCAGTCCCCCCCTCAAAAGAGTAGAAACTACTGCAATTGTTGAGTGTACAGGAAGGTGACATATTTTATTTACCCATAAACCCATTTTGATATACAGTAGACAAATATTACTGTTTCTATGGAAGAAAAAACAAGCTACTAGTGCTCACAGGTTTTGAGTTTTTATGTCCCGTTCCAATTAGAATTAGACTAAAAAATTTTTATTATCAGAGGTTAAGCATAAGTTTCCATTGAAATCCATGAGAAACCAATGGTTGTCTGATTCCTATATTGTCCCATGGCTCCAGCCATGTCCTTGAGCACAAATGGTCCCAGCATATTGATTAGGCCACCAGTGCTGTATCTAAAGAAGGTTACTTAGGTAATCCACTTAAACAACATGATCACTTCTAAACCAAAATACATAATGAACAAAAGTAATAAGATTGGATTCATTAAAAAAATAAACCCCACCATTCAAACAACACCTCTGTTGTTTGAATTAATATGTATGAATACAGGGTAGTATTTTGGAAGGAGGACTGTATTCTTCATTTAAACTGTTGGTTTTATTTTTTAAAGAAAATATTACTTTTATAACAGGGAAAAATAGAAGTGTCTTCCCCCCAGCTCCCCCACCCCAGTGTGACTTTTAAGGCTACAAAATGTGCCAGATTAAGACCTCGGAGATGGAAATTCGATGTTTATCCACAGGGCATGTTCAGCATTGCCAACAGCTGTGCAACTTTTCCCAAACAATGTTCCTCAACGATGACTTGAAAGGACCACAATTAGGGGCAGGAGAATAGTTTAATTTCCATGCCCATTCAATCCTTGACTTCTCTGCTGAGCCTGCCAACTATTGCCAATTGCAATGGTGGATTTTGTGACATGGACACTTGTCCACTAAGAACTGGACTGAGGCTGCAATCCAATGTAATTATTTTCAGTCACTCTTGACCTACAAGAAGTTTCAAACAAGGAAATGTTGAAGTTTTTCTGCTCTTACTAGCTCCCTCAAACAATGTTCCCACTGCAGCAATGATAGCTTAAGTGTTCTCTGACCACTTCAAAAACATTTTTATCATTTATCAATTTTTAACCCTCTCCTCTGTTTAATTTGTTTACCAGCTAGAAAAAACCAAAACTATAAAACCCCCTTTCAATCATATATCAAAACTGAATATTTATTTTTCTTAGTTAAAAAGCCCCTGACTTGAACTGCATATCTTGTGATACAGTAAGTATAAAAACTACTAAGATCTACTTTTCACAGCCACTGTGTATAAATCACTCATCCTTTCCTGTCATATATGAAGAGCTACCTTCTGTTTTCTTCCCTCATGATGTACATTTGAAAAAGTAATTTTCATGCCATTTGCTCATGCATAGAAATATATAATTATTTTTTTCAGTTCTTTACTTAAGCAACTAAGAGGTAATTTGGAAATGATGGGACCAAAGTTATGGCAAGAATGTGCAGTTCTGTTTGACCTCAGAGTATAAGTAATCTGGCTTCTGTTTGAATGGGAACCCTTTGTGCCACAGACACAAATCAAGATTTAATAATTGATGAGTAGGTATCATTTAGGTCTAATGTTTTAAAGCTAACTTAACAGGAAAAGAATTATAAATAATGCACACTGTATTTTAAGACTCAAGAAGGAATAGCACAAACAAAAAGAGAAAACAAAGAATAGAAATTTTTAAGCCAGTACTCAGGTAAGCTTGCTCTGGCCTTCCTCCCAGTTTGAGACAAGGGAGGAGATGAACAGGACCTAACTGCACAGATCCCTCTAGTGGCAGCAACAAAGATGGGATTTTGGCTTTGTCGAAATGAGCAAGTCTGAGAGCCAGGAGATGTGTTAGGAACAGGGAGTCTGTAGTAAGGGAACCTGCACAGCAGGACTGTGTGAGCTATTGCTGCAGAAAGGCTGCCTGATCTCATCAGCAGCTGCAGGACTCAGTTGTTCTGTCGCTATTTAAAGTGCAAAGAAAGGAGAAGTGCAGGAGACCAAAGGGTGGAGGAAGCAGGGTGCAGGGAAGTCATACAGTTCTTAGAAGCTGAGCTGTGTTGCACAGCTGGAGAGTAACACCCTTCTGCATGCTTTGATTAATGCAAGTATCCAGATGGTTTTTGGGTCATTCTAAAGGATAAATTTTATATTGCCCACACATCATCCAGTACATGTGGTTCTATTCCTTGCAGCAGAAAGGAACTAGCATCTTTTTTCTGCCCTAGAGATGAACTGTTGAATGGTAGAGCATGAGCTTCTGCATGTGGAGCCTGTAAAATCACCTACACTAAAAAAGAAGGTGAGTTCTTAATCTATAAAGTCATAAAGATTCAATCCTAATAAAGGTATAATCTCACTACCCAAGAGGTGTTTTTTGACAAAACTCTTCCCAAAAGTTTAACATGCTTTCATATGTCACATCTGCTCTTTGCCTGCCTGTGATACTTCACAGCATTAGTCCTACAGAAATACTCAAGTATATAAAAGTGTACAAATCATGCTGCCACCCTAATCTGTTTGGGTTCTTTACAGAAGTTTGTTCTAAAGGAAGCAAGTGACAAGAAATAAAATATTAGGGCAATAATGGGGAATGTATTTTGCAGGCTTATATCATTAAACATAAAATAAGTTTATAATTCACTGTAAGTTACGCAATGGTTTATACTTTGTCTACAAATCATTTGTTGATGTATGTATTTTTTTCAGATCATCTGGATTGACATATGTTTACTCAAGTGAGGATTATTTTTCTGAATCTGAACTTATTTATTCATATGAACCATACAGTGTGACTGCCTTCCATAGCTAATTCAGGACTAGGTGACATAGAAGATCCTCACAGACAACACTTATTGGTTAATGTTAGCATAAATTTCTTGGCAAGCCCACATCCTGCTGCCTGTGGAAAGGATTATCTGTTTATATTTTTTACTGAATTTACTCCTCTTGAGATATTATTAGAAATTTCTGGAAGTCAATTACAAAATCAGCCTAGAGAGTCTACTTCTAGACTCTTTTGAATACTAAAATACTTGGAAAGACATTTCTTGAGAATTCAGGATAGCATTTATGGAAGACTTCCATTTGAATCTGTTGTAATATAAGGACATTTTCTACCATGATTCAAAGATGAATCGTAAAATATCCTCTAGATCAGTTTAACTGATTTAAAAACATACAATCATAGAATAGTTTAGGTTGGAAAATACTTTTAGGACCATCAAGTCCAACCATTAACCCAATACTGCCAAGTCCACCACTAATCCATGTTCCTAATCACCATACAGAATCACAGAATCAATTAGGTTGCAAAAGACCTCTGAGATCACCAAGTACAACCTTTTGCCAAACACCACCATGTCAACCAGACCACAGCACTAAGTGCTGTGTCCAGTCTATTCTTAACACCTCCAGGGATGGTGACTCCACTACCTCCATGGGCAGCCCATTTCAATGTCTCACCAACCTTTCTGTGAAGAAAGTCTTTCTAATGTCCAGCCTAAACCTTCCTTGACACAGTTTGAAATTATGTCCTCTTGTCCTGCCACTGGCTGCCTGGCAAAAGAGACTGACCCCCACCTGGCTATCACCTGCTTTCAGGTAGTTGTAGAGGGTGATATGGTCTCCTGAGCCTCCTAGTCCCTCAGTCGCTCCTCATTGGACACTCCAGGCACTTCACTTACTTCATTGCTTTTCTTTGGAAGCACTTCTGCCCCTCAATGTCTTTCTTGCACTGAGAGGGCCCAACATTCTTGAGGAACAATTAGTGACCAAATTTTGGCGGAGTTGAAATCTGGTATGAATCTACCCAAAGCTTACAGGGTCAGAAAGCTTGAACAACAGTCTCAGGGAGCACAAATGGTACAGAGGGAGCATGCTGAGAAGCTTTTCAAAATCATAAATATGTATTTATGATTTTTTTTTTAACTATCTTTTTCAGACTGTTTTCTGTGGATGGTGTTAAGAGATGCAGCTGGATAAAGTTTAATCCTTTAAGGATTGTGGTCTTTGTATCTATCAAATGGGGTCACAGTAAAATATTTTACCCTGCATTAGGCATCTGTACAATTACCATACTGCAACAATGCCATTGCCTATAATAGGCCAATTTTTTTTCATGATGATCCTGGCATCTATTATTTTTTGATTGCCATTACATTAGCGCTTTACTTGAAGATAAAGACAATTTTTCTTCATGTAAATGTTAGATGCATGTCTTAGCTTATAGAAATATTTTTTCTTCTGTTTCAGCTCCATTAATTCTTTTAATTGAGAGGAAATTTTGGGAAACTTTTCACATATTGCTAGAACTCATTTTTAACAAACAAAATTAAATTGCTTTTTGTGGGTTTTTTTAATGAGAAATTAACTAGATATTAATACTTTTGTAAACAAGGCACCATTACCTTTCCTTGAGCTAGTGAGACAGGCAGTGGAAGAATTTAAACATAATCACAAAGAAGGAATCACTGATAATATAACAGATCACATACAACAGACTGTCTGTAAGTGGCTGTTCACTTCTAGGTTAATGTAGCAACTTTAACACTGCTGACAAATTTTAACGTGTCACAGAAAGAGAGTCACATGCTTAGCTATTAAAATCATTTACCTTGGATTAAAGTATATAGCATATCTAGGGAAAAAAATTCTTAAACTACTTATCAGTGGTTTCTAATATGAATGAAAATGGTAAATTTTCTTCTGAGATGGTGTTAAAAAAAAAAATCCCCCATCTTTTTAGATTCTTAATACACAAATGTGCAGGTTGATGAGTTACCCTTCTCTCTGGCAACAATCATTTTGACTGCAAAAAGCCCTGCATTGTCAGACTGCAGCTCCCAGTTTTGTTGTATATTGCACATGCTACATAGTACAAAAGATTTCTATATGTGCTCCATAGTACTACACATCTTTTTAATGAAGAGAAATTACTGAGCTGCTCTAGGAAGTAAATACACATATATATAGAAAACTATATTGCAACAGAACTAATAACTTCTGACATTCTATGTTTGTTAATGACCTTTTTATGGAGATGCCTCATCTAGTCTGACTGAGACCTGTAGCATGAGTTCAAAGTCAAAGAATGGGACACTTTGCAATAGGCAAATAAACTTTCACTTTTGATCACATTTTTTGAAATTCTCTAAAAGTACAATTTCATGATCTGGCACTTCTTATCTCCATGTAGCAGAACAGAAAAAGAGGGAATGGTAGTCCTCTGCTGCCTAGAAGGCCATGGGCAAGAGATGCTCATGTTGTATTTTGCAAAACACTGCATAAATTTTCAAAGCTGAACAAAATTAGCAATAAAATGAGTCATGCCATATGTAATGAGATATTGCCAAGAATTAGAATTACTTTATTTTCCAGAATAGGAACAGCCACTTCTTTTCTCTTTTCCTACCCACAAGAGGCAGAGGTTGTTCATTAGGGGTCACAACCATGTTTAATGACAGGACCCCATCCTAGATAATGCAGGGAATTCTGTGTTGCCACATGATAGCACTACACACAGCACCAGGTGTGAGGATGATGGTTCATGCAGCAAGGATGTTAAGTCAGCCTATACCATGTGTCAAAAGTGCTTCCATAAAATAAAAAAGATGGCACATACAGAACAACCAGGGAATCCAGCTGAGCCAGCAAAGGTTTGTGTAAGGCAGGTCTTTCTTGGCCAACCTGACCTCTTTCTGTGTATGACAAGGTGACCTGCGTATTGGATGAGGGAAGGTCTGTAGACGTTGTCTACCTAGACTTTAATAAAGACTTTGTCACCATCTTCCACAGCATTCTCCTGAAGAAACTGGCTGCTGATGGCCTGGATGGCTGCGCTGTGTAAAAAACTGGCTGGATGACTGAGCCCAGAGAGTGGTGGTGAATGGAGATACATCCAGCTGGCAACTGGTCAAGAGTGATGTTTCCCAGGGTTCAGTATTGGGGCCAGTCCTGCATACTATCTTTATCAGTGATCTGGATGAGGGGATTGAGGGCATCCTCAGACATGGATGACACCATCCTCAGACATGTGGATGACACCAAGTTGGACAGGAGTACTGGAGGACAGGAAGGCTCCACAGAGGGATCTGGATAGGCTGGATCAATGGGCAGAGGCCAGTGGTATGAGGTTCAATAAGGCGAGGGCCAGGTTCTGCACAACAACCCCAGGCAGCACTACGGGCTGGGGGCAGAGTGGCTGGAAAGCTGCCCAGCAGAAAAGGACCTTGGGGTGCTGGTTGGCAGTGGCTGAACACGAGGCAGTGTGTGCCCATGTAGCCAAGGAGACCAATGGCATCCTGGCTGTATCAGGACATAGTGTGGCCAGCAGGACCAGGGCAGTGATTGTCCTCCTGTACGTGGCATTGCTGAAACCAGCCCTTGAATGCCATGTCCAGTTTTGGGCCCTTCATTAAAAGAAACACATTAAGGTTTCCAGAATAGGACAGTGGAACTGCTTGGACAACAAGTCTGATGCTTCCCCCTGCACAGTCAGAGAAGCTAATTCATACTGATTTAATTTTGACAGCAGCATCTGTGCTGCTCAAAACAAACTACCTTTCTGTGCTCAGGGAAGCATTGTACACCTCCCAGTCTAGGGAGAGTATGAAAAAGGTGACTGCAACCTACCTTTATGCCCAAAGGATAACACACTTCTGTATGGGCTGCCTTAATCAAAAGCATAAATTAAGGAGCTCTGAAAGCTGCTACAATACACATAAAAACTCACCTGAGATTTCTACCCAGAAATCTTCACAGCCCACAGCAACTGAGGATCCTCTTACAGGAGCATATTAGAAAGGCCATGCTGATCCCAAAAGCACTCCCTATTCCCTGAAAAGTTTGGTATATGTGCTGAATCAGTGTCTTGACACACACAGAGGTTTTACAGTCTCCTTTACTAACTGGGAGAGTGTGTGAACACGTAATGAAGTGAATTTTCCAAGAAGATGGTATGTAAAATAAATTAATTTCTATATCTGTTTAGGTTGTCCAGTTGCTGAAGTGTGTTATTCAAGTGACATCTGAACCACAATCAAAACACCCTCCAAAGTTTTAGCTAGGAAACATAATTTAAACGGGCCTAGACAGAAAAATTCCCTAAATGATCATCAATTAGAGGAGGTCTCAGGGGAGACATCTGATAACTTCACCCAAACAACCTGGCAAGGTGGCAGAGTTAGAGAGATAAGAGATGATGAAACATTATTAAAATCCATGATGCTCTTTTAAGTATCTCGCATGGCTGCAGTTCTTCCAATATTGATATATCCCAGACTAGAACTCTTTCTAGTGTTTTAATCATGATACATTGGCAGATTAGCACTTGCAAGTTAAAGCTGTCCTCCTTTTTTTGTGTTTAGGCTTGGGGTTTTTGTTGGGTTGGGTTTTTTTGAGAGGGAAGGGTGTTTTTTTCATATATTCCAATTCAAATACTAGGAGAATACATATATATGCATTTATGCATTTTACCATTTCATTTTTTACTTTACCTAATCCACAATGCAAGTAATTATTTTTCTTTAAGTACAACATAAACAATATTGAAAGGAAGCTGCTGCATTCCATTATTCTGTGACCAAACTCAACACAGGTCCATAGCTCTCCTTAGCATCTTCAGCACGTCCTTATCAACTGGACTGTTTGCTTTTTTTGAAAGCTCCAGAGTTAAGAAGACAAGTGGAGGAAAAAGAAGTCATAGCAGAAGGAAGATGGCATTTTATTTAAAGGGGAAATGCATAAAAGATAACCTAAAATGGAGTCAGCATCACTAAATTGAGAACATGATGAAAGCAGCTAGTGAATGGAAATCTCCGATTAGCACCCTCTCTCCCTCATTTCTTGGACACTAGTAGGAATATAAATGGAGCACTTATGACCCAGCCTAAAATATAACTTCTAAAAATAATATTACAAACAGAAAAAAGATTCATCTGACTTTGAATTTATTTGGGTTTCTTTTTGATTGAGTCAAAGTCACAAGCAAAGAAAGGACATTTAAAAAGCCTAGTTTTTACTTCTGAAATTGAAACAAAATTTCAGCTTTTAATTAAAATAATAAAAAGAAACAAGGCATTCCTTTAAAAAATGTGGTTTTCTTCCCAAATAAACATTTTCAAAAGGAAATCCATGGAAATCTCAATTTTTTCTGTTTATGTCAGAATCCTGAAATAAGGCTAATAAATTCTGGCATGAAGCTTGAACTGGATATTTCAATCTTAAATCACCTTCAGGATGCTGATACATTTAAATACTTCAGTTTTTAAACTTTACCTAAAATGCTACAACAATACCCATAATATCCTACAAAAGACCCAATCACTTGACCTAACATTGCAGAGTGAAATACAAACACCCACTATAAATATGCTACCAACACTTACAGATGCATGAAATTATTGCATGTGGGTTATTGAACTATATAACAACATTCAAGTTATTATAATTTAAGTCCTTTATTATATGTGCATATTATTAGTCAATTAAACACACAATTATCTGTTTAAGTACACCATGATTATTGGACTACCAGTTTTTTAGTTGTTTTTTGGGGAGTTTGTTGTTGTTGCTTTAAATTTAATAAATGTTATTGGTTTGGTATGGCCTGGTTTTGCGTAACAGGGGGGCCACAAAGATGGCTCCTGTGAGGAAGCTGCTGGAAGCTTCCACCATGTCCGGCAGAGCCAATGGCTGATGGCTCTGAAGATGGACATGCTGCTGGCTGAAACTGGGCCAATGAGAGAGGTTGGTAATGCCTCTGTGATGACATATTTAAGAAGAAAATCAAAGTCACAAGATTTTGGATTCTAGTCAGAGAAGAGGAGGAGGTGAGAACATGTGAGGGACAACAGCATGGCGACACCAAGGTCAGTGGACAAGGAGGGGCAGGAGGTGCTCCAGGTGCCACAGCTGAGGTTCCTCTGCAGGCCGTGGTGAGACCATGGTGAAGCAGCTGTGCCCCTGCAGCCCATGGGTCCACGTGGGATGCAGAGATCCACCCACAGCCTGTGTGGGATGTGCCCATGCTGGAGCGGGTGGATGCCTGGAGGAGGCTGTGATCCAGTGGGAGACCCAGTGGAGAGAGGGGGCCCCTGCTTCCAGGCTGGAGCAGCCTGGCCTTGGAGGCCTGCACCCCGTGGAAAGAGGGACCCACGGCACAGCAGTTTTGGGAGGGCTGTGTGCCCGTGGGATGGAATCACAATGCAGCAGTTTTGGGAGGGCTGTGTGCCCGTGGGATGGAATCACAATGCAGCAGTTTTGGGAGGGCTGTGTGCCCGTGGGATGGAATCACAATGCAGCAGTTTTGGGAGGGCTGTGTGCCCGTGGGATGGAATCACGCTGCAGCAGTTTTGGGAGGGCTGTGTGCCCGTGGGAGGGGCTCACGCTGCAGCAGGGGCGGTGTGGCTGCTGCTCCTGAGAGCGGACCCACACCAGGGAGGTTCAGGAGAACTGTCTCCTGTGCTGTCTCCCTTGGGAGGGACCCCACAGCCTCACAGGGAAGGACTCCTCTCCCGGAGCAGTGGGAGCAAATTTCGGTGATGAACTGACCAAACCCCCATGCCCTGTCTGCCTGAGCTGTTGGTGGGAAGGAGGGAGGAGCTGGGGGGGAAGGTGTTCTAAGGGCTTATTTCACATCTCATGTTCCTCCTCTGATTCTGTCAGTAATAAATTCACGTCGCAACTTAAATTGAGCCTGTTTCGCCCTTGAAGTGTTTGTCCCAGCCCTTATCTCACTCATGAAGTGTTCGTTAATTTTTTTCCTTTTCCCTCCTCTGCCCAGCTGTGGCAGGGGAGAGTGAGCGAGCAGCTCTCGTGAGTGCCTGGCGTTGGGCCACTGTCAAACCATGACATAAATGTATATACTTATTCCTTTTTGTGTGTATGTGTGCATGTATTTTGTAAAGAACCCTCAGGACGGGTTCTAGTAACAGGTTCATTCTCAACACAAAGATCTTAATAAAAAGGAATACTTTGTAATTTCTTGGTAGTTAATGGATCTCGTTATAAAAAACACATTTTTTTCTTGCTCATTAACAAATTGCAGATAAATAGCCAGCAGCTTATGCATGTTCTGTTTTTTCATTTCTTTTTGTGGACCATTTTCCTTGGAAGTAAAACAAAGTACAGTAAAAAGAAAATTACGGTTTCTTATGTTTGGATTTAAATTATAGCCAGAGATTAAATTTGTAAAATGTGATTACACAGGAACAAGAAACATTTTTAAGACCTGTTATTAACAGAACAGTGTGAGCCTTATAAATAAGCATCAAAGGAACAAAAAGGATACAGCATTCACAAATGTCTCTGACAGATGGCATTGGACAAAGAGGACCTAGCAGGTAGTCATGCCTGGCTTCAGCTCTGCCCCAGGTTTGGGCTCTGCTCCTGACCCAGCAGTCCCATGACTTCTCCTGGATCTTTCTTGGACCCTGAACAGGCCCAACCTGGGCAATTC